>CM029606.1:63767259-63964226 GCA_017311375.1 Mytilus coruscus | reverse complement strand
ATAGAATCCGAAAGTGCCAAAATAGAACAACCAAAGCTGTCTATGTTGATTGGATATACATCAAACTGGAAATGTATAATACAAATATATGTAAAATAGGACTGGAAAATAACCATAATTTTATGATTACTAGCTACACCTCAAATTGAGTTTCAGTCGGTTTTTTTATCTGTAGAGTATACGTAATCGATGTTATTAATATATAACAGCTATTTACGACTGAAATATTTACCTGTCAACAACGAAATGTTCTATTTATTAACAGAATTGTTATAGATGTTCATAAATTATTCTAAATTATCTCAAAAACCACAATTCTTTTGAAAAAAAACAACTTTCAAAAAAAGCATATAATTTAAAAATATGTACTCGTCGACTTACCTCGCAGACTGCATGAAGAGAATGTAGGACAGAAAGTCACAGGACAAAAAAGTCACAGAAAAAAGTCACGGACAAAAAGTCACAGGACAAATAGTCACAATTCAGTTTCGAATTATTTTTTTTTCTTTCAATAAGAAAACGCTTATTTAAAAAAAATGTATTTTTCTTGAACTATAATATATATATATAAAGCAACTTTGTAAACAAAATGTATTCTAAAAATATCAAAATTGATCAAATAATTGTTAAGAAAACAATTTGTCAAAGTGGCTTGGTACTTTTAGATGGGTTCATGGTGCCAAGAAATATATCCTTAGCATGATTTGAATTTGATAAATTTGATAATTTTATCAATACTTATGAACAATTTCCTTAACCGTAACATGAATAAATATAATAAAAAGTAATTATTTCAAGATATTTCTCGTTTATATTAAAACAATTATGAACAAATTATTTGTGAATTTTTGTCCTGTGACTTTTTGTCCTATCAAATTTGTGACTTTTTTCCTATGACTTTCTGTCCGTTTTCCCATTATAATAATGTTGAGAAAGAGTGATTTAATTGTACAAGTCAATACTTTAACATCATTATAAGCTAACTACAAAATATGCAACCTTATACTGAACGGTAAGTTTGACAACAACTCTGTAAAAGTGAACATGGTGTACCAAGGAGTTTCCTTTGCAACGATTTTTTAAGGCTCTACCATGCTAACAAATTAGAATTTAAAGGTATTTTTTCTTCAAGAATCTGAAAAAATAAATGATTTGATACGGTTTAACTATTTGATTTGCAGTTTTAACTACTAGAAATATTTACAAATGTCCACTGTGTAACGATACATGTCCCCTATGAAACGCTCTTTGTCCACTACGTCTTTTTTTTTTAAAGAAATGTTGACCTCAAATCATAAAAAACGTGGTGTTTATGAAATAAAATGTATTTTCTAAAACAATAATCATAAAAAAACATGTATCTGAGAAACTGCGTGAAACAACAATGGCTTCTAACATGTAAATACGTTCACTACGCAATGTTTGATCTGTTGCGAAGTGGACACAACCAGTTGCGAAGTGGACAAAACCCGTCGACTTACGCAACGAACGTAGCGTAGTGGACCGTTGCGCAGTGGACGTATTTACATGTTAGTCGCCATTGTTGTTACACACGGTTTCTCATATACATGTTTTTATGATTATCGTCTCCACCAATACATTTTATTTCATAAACTCCACGTTTATTATGATTTGAGGTCAACATTTCTTTAAAAAACGTTGCAAAGTGGACAAGTAAAAAAGTACGCTATCAATAGGACGTACCAATTGATTCGATGCAGACGAACTGTATCATCAGCATCTATAGATGACCGCCATTTTGATAAATGAAGTTGTATTAGTGGCAAGTAAAAGGAAAGACTACAATTTCAATAAGAGAATGATTATAATTTTGCCAATTATTTGTTGTCGTTGCGAAGTGGACATTTTTTCATGGACGCCACTTTAAAAGTTACTAGCACACATCTATTTGAACTTATCTAAATATTTGAATTTGAATTATGATTTGTATCTGAAAGTTTCGAATAGAAATTTACAACTTATTTATAAATGCGTATGCCACGAACGCGACTCTCGTTAATTGAATATTCTATTTTCTGATTACATCCAATGAACTGTAACGTATTTAAGAAAATAAAGCTTTTATTATTGTATTACAGATAACATCTTAAACTGTGTTTGTTTGATATAAATTGTGGAAAAACAAAGGTCGCATGCACATTCTCATACATTGGCTTTATCAGGCTGTAAAAAGTTTTTTAACAGTTTTATTTTGACCTCAAGAGATAAAATTACTTATGTAAAAATCAGAGGACGTTTGTCCATACCTTCGCATTAGTTATCACTAATAAAATGTTCGAGTTCCCATTTTGCTTGGATTCCAACGAAACGATGATTGCGTTAGAAAGCATAATAGTCCGTAATTATATACATTTTCTTATTGTTGATAAAAAGTTTCCACAGAGACATACTACCCTTGTGGATTTCTGTTTAAATATAATGATTAAAAATAATCGTTACTTCAGTTAACAAATAGTTAAAGAAGTCTGAATTATTTGTTATTAAACAAACTAGTTTACTGTTTCTTAATTTTGAAATATTGTTTTTATAAAATCATTAACCAAATGCAAATATTCGCTAGGTGAGCAAATACTATGTGATGGCAATGCCAACTAACAATTTGTCTTATTTATTTCTATTTATTGCTCTTTCCACGACTCATAGAATGAAGTTTAATCAAAAGCAAATCATGCTGTGATACAGACAGCATAGACTCTTTATTGGGTTTTTTCAAAATAGGTTAAAATACACTTTAGTCTGAACTTCTATATTTTCCATGGTATACAAACGATATATAAAAAGGAGATCTGGAATGACAACTATCTACCAAAGTTCAAATGAAGTTCAAACGAGTATATTTAATACAAAAACATGAACAAATCGATCTTTTACTATATTTAAAATTTCCAAACGAAATCCGGAAGATGAAATCGTACCGCTTGACCTGACAAATTATGGACACAGTGCCTAGGCTGTCTTTCCTCCTCCACACTACAGTGAAGGTAAATTTTATCATTTCGACTTGTCCGCGGTTTGAGTGGGCACTGAAATGGAAAGGGTTCCTGTTGGTCCCCTTTGACTGCCGTGTGGACGTACCATTAGATGTTTTCATGATAAAAATTGAGCATACAAAATTTTGGAAAAGTGGTTGAAGCTTTTGCATTGTGTTTTTCTATTGATTGTTGTTTCCTCAAACGTCAATTGGAAAACTTTTCAACTGCGGAGAAGAAGAAAAAAACTAACTTCATCTACTTAGTCGATACATGTAATGAACATATTATTTCTATGGACTTGTTGACAATTTTATTTACTAAAAAAATCTGAAATAATTACTTCAATAATTGTTCCTGTTAATGCTGGTTTTACTTGACATGATTTTGAAATAGCATAACAGATTTGTTTGCATAAAGCTGGATATGATGACCCTGTCGATACACCGACAAAAGTAGTCCCTGTTTGCCGTTGGTGCGATAGTACTGGTTACTCTCCCTGTTTGTCACTCTGTTTCATGACTAATGAAAATATAATATGACGTACAAAAGTTGATATCTGATATAGTTTATACTTGGTTTTAATAATGTCATGTGAATGTTTATTTGTTTAGCCGTTAAGATGTAATTTTCTTATGTATTTGTGGAATTTGTAGAGGTAAATAGTTTTTAAGGCAAATGGTGCATTATTCTTGCATATGATTCTTAATACATATGAGGCAAATATCATATTTTTATAACAGCGTTTTGATTACGTGAACAAGCTAGCAAGAGAGAGAGGCGAAAGATCCCAAAGGGATATTCAAAGTGGTAAGTCGAAAACAAACTGACCAATTCTATGACAAAAAATGAAAAAAACAAAAGGACAAAAAGACAAATAAAAGTACACAAAACACGACATAGTATTAAGAAAACTAAAGAATGAGCAACACGAACCCCACCTAAAGCCTTGGGTGATATAAGGTGCCCGGAAGGGTAAGCAGATCCTGCTTCATATGTGGCACCCATCGTTTTGCTCATGTAAGTGCAAAATTGGTAATAAATCTTATTGGGTAGGTCACATTTGAGGAAAAGAGGACAGGATTGTGGTTACGACAATTGGAACATATCCGTCGTCCACTGTGAAACAGTCAACCAACTCGTGATGGCATCCGTAAAACTTTCGAAGGGATGATTTCAACTTCACCATTTGGAACTCTTGGGCTTATAGGTTCCTTGTAAGCAGCAACACTATATCACGGAGATTATGATAGAAAATACAAGCTCTGTAATATCGTATCAACTGGGAGATGTATACTCCATATGCAGGCTTTAATGTAATGTTGCTACATAGAAATGGAAAGTCTGAAATCTCATCTTTTGTCGTAAAGTTTTGTTCTCAACCGACCCTCATTGTTTATTTACAGATTTAAGTCAAGATATGAGGCAGACTTCAGGGATAATACAAAACATTTAAGAACGATATAACACAGACAACACGATGGCAAACAAAAACAACTCAAAGTTTTGAAAACACAGCAGAGAAAAACAAAAGATTGAGCAAAACGAACTCTGCTCGTGCCTCCTGCTCTTAGTGTGACATGGGTTAAACGTCGTTCTGTCTTTATCTAGCATAAAAATTCCTGATCCGTCATACTACGATATTTCAACAACTTCAATGATGAAGGTCAGCAATAAAATCACTATTTAAAATACTGAATATTTTCTTGTTTTTGATGCAATTGTTGTCACTGCTCTATCATTTATCCTTCTTTTTAATATGGTAAAAAGATGTGCGATATATGCGCCAACGAGGCAGCAAAGCAACGACATAAAACGCGAGGCAACTATTGGTCACCATAGTTACGGTTATAAATGATGTGCAAACAGTATGGGCTGCAGTAAATAGCGAGAGTCTCTACTCAAGATTTGAATAAATTGAGCAGATACTATAAAAGATTTTCTATCAACCCAAATTTCATGAAAGATATTTTTTTAACTTACTTTCATATTTCTATATTTTTTAAGACACTTATTTGTTACAATTACTATGTAGCGAACTATGTTCATTTGCGCACACTTCAACATAATATTAAAAAAAACGTTATAATTAGTTGCTTGGCGGAATATTTATTTTGATGTATGTAAATTGAAATAACCCAAATCTCTTTGATATTCTAAAATGGCAAAATTAAAGAAAATTGTACGAGTATGGTTCAGCTATGAGTAAAAGTAGATGATGGGTATAAGTCAATGAGACATCAACCAAATTAATCAAAAGTCTATATAGGTGGTGAATAAATTATACAGAAACTTTCAAAAATTCGATTTCAAGTACTGACTTATTCCTGGGAGCCTGTTAAGCGAAAGGAAGAAGGAGAAACACTTCATTCATCCATAGACTTTTCGCGCAAAGACGTCGGATAGACAAGTAAAGATACCTCTAGGAGTATACAGCATCATAAAAAAGAAAAACGAATTAAATATAAAATCAATTATCCATTAATATTTCAGATAACAATGCAAATATCCTTCATCAATGGCAGTTACTAGGTGTTCAATGGCGATTAATTCATTGGTAGAAATCCTGAAAATTAGGCAAAACTCAACATCGTTTGATTTAAAGGTAGATTTGTACATTCTGGTTTTTGGTGGTCATACAAACTTACTAATATACAATACAAAGGAGATGAGGTGTTGTTGCCAATGAAACAACTATCCAACAGAGCCCAAATGACGTGATTTAAAACCTATAAGTCACCGTAAAGCTTTGCGCCACTACAATCATTTTGTGGTTGAGATGAGCAGTTGCGACATCAGGTACCCGGACTTTTCATATATTTCGTGCAGCAAAAATACATATATACCATATATTATTTGACAAAAAATAAAGATATGGCCATCATGACTACGCTATTTCATGGAGAGATAAATAGATCTTTCAAATATCTGATGCGTGATAAAATTTAAAAAAATCGTCATCTGATTAATTTCAAATACTGATGATGCAATCAGCAAACTTGTCTTATATTTCATCTCAATTCCTCGACCTTATCATATATCACGAAGCTTTAAATAGTGCACTATTCCAGCGGCTCATCCCTATCACTCAACTCTAAGAAAGTACCCAACTCCACTTCCAGAGCCGTAAACTCTTTAAAAACGAGCAAAACGCATACCGTATAGTCAGCTATAAAAAGCCCCGACATGACAAAGAGAGGCGAAAGATACCAAAGGGACATTCAAACTCATAAGTCGAAAATAAACTGACAACGCCATGGCTGAAAAGAAAAAGACCAACAGACAAACAATAGTACACAAAACACAACATAGAAAACTAAAGACTGAGCAACACGAACCCCATCAAAACTGGGGGTGATCTCAGGTGCTCCGGAAGGGTAAGCAGTTCCTGCTCCACATGTGGCACCCGTCGTCTACAAACAGTGGAACAATATGACGAACAACAATCAACGGCATCGACTTAATTATAGGCTCCTGACTTGTTTGTATAAAAAAGGTTGAACAAAACGTATTATACATAAAGAAAAATTAGTAGAATACAATCAATGTATTTATAATTAGGATAAACGAATACGAAAGCATTACTTAAATTTAGTTTAGTTATAAACTACAAAGCATAAACTCTTTAGAACTTTTACCGAATACATACAAACATATACAACAATAAAAAAACATAATCATGCAAGCAAATTAAAAATATAGAATCACACAAAACAGAAAGCACATCACAAGCATGGCAAAGCAAATTATACATGCTAGCATAACTATAAAAGAGCAAAGTAATGTAAGATAAAAACAATAAAATGAAAGCTTATCTACATGCAGAACAGCAACATTTCGTTCCATTCAGGGATTGTATAAAACTCTAGAACTGAGAAAAACTGATCTTAGTCCTCAAATGGTCCGGAAGACTGTTCCACAATGTAGCAGCAGAAAATTTGAAGTTCTTCTTACCGTAAATAATAGTTTTGACATGTGGTTGTTTTATTTACATTCACGGTTATTTTGAAAGTTATTTTGAAACAAAAATAGTTATATAACAGTTTGTCATTTAATTGTAAAATACGCCGCTGGTGCAAAACTATACCCTATTTTGAGATCTTAATGCATTGATTGTTTAAAATAGTCATTCATCATTGCACAAATAATTACAAAATTCTGAATAATTTATAATCAAACAAACATTATGTATGTACCGGTCTCAAGTCGGGAGACTGTAATTCAGTGATTGTCGTTTGTTGCAGTAAAGCATATATCTGTTTTTCGATTATTGTTTTGTACATCAATCAGGTCGTTAGTTTTCTCATTGGAATTGTTTTACAATTATTATTTCGGGGCCTTTTATGGCTTGCCATGCTGTATGGGCTTTGATCATTGTTGAAGGCCGTATTGTGATATATCGTTGCCAACTTCTACGCCGGTCATTTGTCTCTGGTGGAGACTTGTCTTATTGGCAATCATACCACATTTTCTTATTTGTATATAGTTTACGTTCTTGGCCTTTTGAAACACATTAGGCAAATACAAAGTACATTTATTAGAGTAGCAATTATAAAACAGAAACCAAGACATGAAAATTTACCCAGAATGCATTAGATTCTGAAACAACTGGGAGACAATGTAAAATGCTTAAAAATAATATTTCATAACTTTTAAACAACATCATATAATTTTAAAATGTGAACCTGTCGACATTATACCTTAAGCTTGCAACCGACAGGTTACTATTCTCGTCCCTCTAGTAACTAACAATTTCGTTAATGAAAGATAAATAAAACAATTTAAGGTTTGCCCTTCTTGGATTCTTTTTCACGATAAATGACCTAATGATAGATGTTTATATTATTTACATTCACAGTTATTTGAAAACATAATAGTTATATAATAGTTCGTAATTATCTTTTAATGATAAAATTTGCCGCTGGTGCATAACTATACCCTATATTGAGATCTTAATGAATTGATTGATTGGTTAAAACAGTCATTACATCAATGCACAAATAATTACAAAATTCTGAATTATTCATAATTAAACAAACATTCTGTCTGTGCCGGTCTCATTTCGGGAGCCTGTAATTTAGTGCAGTTTAATGTCGTTTGTTCCAGTATATTATATCTGTTTTTCGATTATTATTTGTACATAAATCGGTTCGTTAGTTTTCTTTTTGGATTTGTTTTACACTTGATATTTCGGGGCCTTTTATAGCATGCTATGCAGTATGGACTCTGTTCATTGTTGAAGGTCGTACGATGACCTAAAAACTTCTACGTCATTTGGTTTCTGGTGGAGAATTGTCTCATTGGCGATCATATATCCTACTAGCTTAATAGTTTCCGTGCTTGGCCTTTTGAAACACATTAAGGGCATCCGATACAGTTTCAAGGGAGTTAACTCTTGGCGCGACGTTCAACGTTCAAATTCCTAAAAAACGTTACTTTCGGCGGGACGTCATGCGTGTAATTTTCCTTAATAAACTCCTCCTTCCCATTTGAATGCCATGACGTCACTGTAACTGGAACAGGTTGCAGGAACCGCCATTAAAAATGGTAAACTCCGGGCACTTTCTTAGCCATAAAGAGAAAGAGAGACGAGAAAAGTGAAACAGTCGAAGCAGAAAACGTCAAATAATTGTGTATCAGAGCATGTTATAAAACTAGCGAAAACAGAACAGAAACGGTCACAGTTGATGAGGAGTCATGGAAAAAAGGAAGAATAAATAGATCTATTTTATGTTCCCAAACATCTCTTTTGTCGACAGTGCAAGGAGGCACTTGCTCTGATAAACATTTCTTCAGAAAAAAATATGGGGTATGCAAGCCTTTTGTTTATACGATGTGAATGCGGGCAAGTTAATCAGATTGAGACCAGTGAAACGCATGTACATGGAAAACGTGACCCACAGGTGTATGATGTAAACACAAAAGCAGCATTAGGTAATTTAATAATAGAGCTCTTGAATTGATATATATTAATGGCTCATTCTCTTGCAATTCCATTCCTTAAAAAAAAAAAAAAAACAACACTTGAACAATATTTAGTATAAGCGATTCCCGAATTAATGTTTCTCGAACACATCAACTTCTACGTCTTTATAGTAGTGCATTTTATTCTTAAAAATGAGAGGAAGCGGTCACAATGGTATGCAGTCAGTCAATACAAAACTCATAATATAACGGCTTTACTTTGAGCTTTCTACATATATTCCATAACATTCAACAACTTCGTGAAGGCGTCAATAAAAAAATCGAAGTGATAAACTGCTTCCTTGTAAGCAGCAACCCTGTTTCAATGAGTTTGTGTTGTTTGTGAAGGAGACAGCATCCTACCAACCAAAACAATTTACAGACAAAAACTAAATAACTAATGAAAATAATCACCTAGAAATCCTCCTAATGTCTTCAACAATAGTTGCGTGTGTAACTGTTACTGTAACAGTACCAGTATGTCTAGCTATAAATTGATTCAATCTATCAATTCAGCCATGAAGAAATTCAAAATATCTACAATAAGTACCTGCGATGTTTCTCACTACATAGCTACAGGAACATGAACCCGTGACGGGGTTAAGATAGTTTTATTATATGTAAAATCGGGTCTCTTATTTTTAAAATATATCACAGTAACAGAAAGCAAAACATCTATCCGAATCATATAAAATCATACTGCCCCTACATTGTAATATCGGCTACTGTACCTCGGAGTAGATTTCCTATAACAAACCCATATACAATTTCCAAGAAAAAAGTTTCCTGTATATACAAACAGATCTTTCATTTTATACCAATTTCTTCTTTTCTGAATTTTAAAGACGATGTTATGCTTCCGAAGAAGAAAAATAACGGAAGCATATGTATTATTTTCGTTTTATTCGTCAGTCCGTCCTACTCCGTTTTCAAAACCAAGCATACTTAGTCTAGTATTCTGAACTCATGCGATGAAAATGTTTCTGTAAATAAGTATGCCAGTGTCAGCTTTATTGATGTTTTGATTTGAATAAGTAGACTATAATCCAATAAAAACTACTTCTATACATGTACACACAAACAACCAACCAAAAATTGGATATTTCAATTTTAGCAATGATAGATTTTGGCATAGGTGTTCGTCAGCTTGCAAGATTTATGACAATAATGGGTGTTCCTGGTAGTTCTGAGAGAACGATGAAGAAGAGAGAACGCGAACTGTTTAAACCAATGGTAGATGTAGCACGAGATTCATGTCATGAAGCAATTACAAAGAAATGTTCCGAAACACGGTAATTATGCATATACCGGAATTAATTTTAAGAGTTTAGTTTCAGCTATCAAAATAACCCTTGAATTCATCTTCGCCGTAGCGGAGGGGCATTAAGTTTTATCCTTGTCCGTCCGTCCGTACGTATGTCCCAAAATTGGCTTCCGTTCTCTAACTTTAGTTTGCCTTAACCAAATTTTATGAAACTTATACATAATGCTTATTACCACAACACACAGATCAAGTTTACATTTTAGTAGGGTCACATATACCGTTCTAGAGTTATGCCCTTTACAAATGGAAAAATTGCTAAATTTTTCGTTTCCGTTCTCTAACTTTAGTTTGTCTCAACCAAATGTTATGAAACTTATACACAATGCTTATTACTACAAAACTCAGATCAAGTTTGAATTTTGGTGGTGTCACTTTTACCGTTCTAGAGTTATGCCCCTTTAGAAATGGAAAAAATGCTAAATTTTTCGTTTCCGTTCTCTAACTTTAGTTTGCCTCAACCAAATGTTATGAAACTTATACACAATGCTTATTACCACAAAACACAGATCAAGTTCGAATTTTGGTGGCGTCACCTATACCGTTCTAGAATTATACCCATTTATAAATGGAAAAATTGCTGGATTTTTCGTTTCTTTTCTCTAACTTAAGTTTGCCTCAACTTAATGCTACGAAACTTATACACAATGCTTATTACCACATAGCTCTGATAAAGTACAAATTTGGGTAGCATTTTTTTTTACAGTTCCTGAGTTATGTCCCTTTACAACTTTATATGTAAGCGGGGTCATCATCTGTGTCCCATGGACACATTCCCCATTTATTTTTTTTATTAAAATCGAACAAAGTTTAATCTTGTACCCAATTCGAAAACCAGGCATAAAATCTAAATTCACAGTTAAAATCAGTATATCAAATAACCCCAAGAATTCAGTTTTTGAAGAAATCAAATAAAGTTTAATTTTGGAACTAAAGGTGGACCGATTCAAAAACGGGCACATATTCCAAAATCAAAGTACACAGTTAGATTCAACACATAAAATAACCCTAAGAAATCAAGACTTTTGAAAAGTATTGTTTTTTACCCCTTTTCTCTAAAAAGTTAGGACCATAACCTCCAAAATCAATCACAACCTTCCTTTTTTGTATAGAACCTTTTGATACATTTTCATAGAGGTCCGTACAATTATTGTCTGGAAACTAAATGTCTTCGGACGAGGACGAGGCTGACAACGTTATAACATTATACGAACGCAAAAACTTTTCGGTCGTATAAAAAGGTAGTGCCTCATCTATGTAATCATTTATGAAATTTACAGAATTACATGATGAATGTATAGACCATCTTATTTGCAAGGACAGAGTATCTACATGTTGATGTCTTAAGTTGTTGGGTTCACTTTTAATTGTCTCCTATACACAGATTCCCTTTATTCCTGTACGAAGCACGAAAGTACATCGTCCTGAACATGCATGAAATAATTGCCACTGGACATCAAGCAATCATCAATCAATCAATCCCCAAAACTACGCGTAGCTCATAATTGGCATTAAACGATTTTGCCGCTACATCTGGTTTTGCTGACAATACTAGTCTTTTTTTATATACTACGTAGAATTTATAATTAGAATTATAAAACCAATATAATCAAATATAATGTTGTAAAATTAATTTTCTTTAAGAATTGCAACTCCAGGAAAAGGATTGTCAGTAAAGTACGATATGTGTTGGCAGAAGCGAGGATCGGGTCGCTCGTACAGTAGTTCGTCGGGCGTTGGAACAGAAAAAAAAGAGGGTATTACATATAAATCGGGATTGTCTCTTAGTTTAGTAACTGAAGATAAAGAGATTCCAGGAATCAAACAGAAACCTGCACTATTGCCCTTTTCATCTTTTACTGGTAGTTGCATACTTTTTGACCTGGAAACATCTTCGCTGAAATTAGATTCCGAAATTCTGCAAATAGCTGCACTAAACACAGTCTCTGGTGATACGTTTGATACTTATATTCAGCCGAATAAATCAATAGCGCCGAGTTCCAGTGCCGTTACTGGTTTAACAGCAAATGGAAATATCCTTTTGTACAATGGAAAACCTGTTCATGCAGTCACTTCTGAAGCAGCTTTCCAGAGTTTTGTACTTTGGTTAGAACAATACGGTCAGGTCATGCTTGTTGCACATAATTGCAAATTATTTGATGCAAGGCGTTTAATTAATAAATGTCCAAATTACCATGCTATGCAGCTTTCGTTAAATGTGTTTCTGGATTCGCAGACGCGCTTCCGCTTTTCCGGCAAAAATTTCCAGGCCTAAATAGCTACAGTCAGCAAAAATTATTTGAACATTTTTGTAATGAGCAGTACAATGCGCATAATGCCGTTGATGATGTCGATTCTTTACATAAGTTAATGACTTTTTCCAAAGTAGAGAAACAAGATATACTTGAATTTTCTTTTAGCGTTGAATCGATTGCTGAAAAGATGAAAGATGATAAAATCGTAAAAGATGATGCTGAGAGTTTTGGAGATCTTGTTAAGGGAAAATATATGTCTGCTCACTCAGATGGCTGTAAGATGTGCCCAATCCGGTCTTAAGAAATGTCATCTGGATCTAGCGTTTAATAAAAAGGCTTTCAGGGTCTACTTGATTTGTTGTCTCAAAGAAGACAGGACGGTTCACCTCGTGCCACGAAAACAGCGGCCGTCATAAAAATAACTGGATATGACGAAAACAGCGGCCGTCATAAAAAAAATAACTGGATATGACGAAAACAGCGGCCGTCATAAAAAAAATAACTGGATATGACGAAAACAGCGGCCGTCATAAAAAAAATAACTGGATATTACGAAAATAAGTAGTTGAAAAAAAAACATTGTTTGGAGTTCTTAGTTATTCATTCAAATAACAAACATTTTTTTTAGAACTGTTCTGTTTTTATAGTACAACTATCATCTATTTCTACAAAATTTAGCCATGTAATCACATAATCATTGCAAATTGTTGAACATTATCAGATAATCTTAATTAATCATGTTAACAAAATGCTTTTGCAGTTCGTGATTCTCCAATAAATAGTTTTATCGCCTTTTTTAAGGAATGCTAGTTTATATATAGTTAAGAAAAATAATGTAATCCTAATTTGTTCCTTTAGGAAATATATATAAGTACAAAAATGTATTGTGCTTTTATTACTGTGTAGAAAGAAAAAGTATTAGCTTCTTTGATTAAAACTAATAACTTATAAATCTTGTTTGAATGATCTTTGTTCGTTTATAGTAAATGCAATATTTTGTACTGATAAATGTATTAACACATTTATTTCTCGTGTTGTTTTTACTTTTTTTCTTTAAAAAGAACTCAAATAATTCTGGAACAATAAAAAAAAAAGAAGTTGGGATATCAATGATCATGACACAAAATCAGCACATGCTCAGTCAAAAAAAAAAAGAAAAAAAATTAAAAGCGATTTTATTGCTGTTCTTCATCTCAAAGTCTCAGTTTGCTGTTTATACTAATCATGAGAAGACTTGCCGGAAAAGTACAAGTGTGTATAGAAATGATAAATAGTCCAAGGTTTGTAAGTCAATCAACATGCAAGAGGGTAATTTTAAATTTTTAAGTTATCAAATATAATTGTGCTACTATATATTCACAGTAAATATTCATACAAAATCAAAAGGTGTACAACATTTGAAAATTCAATGACAGAAGAAGAGTAAACTAATATGCATATGGTGTATAGCTATCCTTACATGACAAAAGAATGTTTGATCTTATTTTGGTGCTAATTTTTTCTCGTGGATTGTTTGGTCTTGTGTTTGTGACAGCATAATTCTATTAATTTTTTGTATCTGTTTGGAAAGAAAATATAAATATAAAAAAAAACATATAAACCTATTTGTTCATATTGATTACAGAAATATTGGTATTTGCTGCTTCTCCGCTAAGCACGCGGCATAAAGGAGTAAGAGCAAAGACTGGTAAACTTGGATTCGGGTTAATATGTCAGGCTATGGTGACATGTCTTCCTGTGTACGGTTACTTTGTTAACTAGAACGTTAAACTAGAACGGCCATAGTGTCTGTCTAGTACAAAGCATGGTTAACACTCATATTGCATTAACATTCCCTCGTTCTGATAAAAAAAAATATGTAGTATGATTACCAATGAGACAACTCAACACAAGAGACCAAAGGACACATAAATTAACAACCATATGTCACCGTACGGCCTTCTACGAATGCATTTGATTTGCCACTGGACATAAAACAGCCACACATCAACATCATTTCTAATACCAGGTATGTAGTACTAATCAACTGATGAAGTGTATAGTCACTTTTGTAGCTTTTCAAAAGGTGAATGTGCATCTGTCTGTCCCTCCGTCCATTCATCTTTTTACATGTTCTTTTCTTCTGAATAACTGGGCGTAAAACATCAAATCATGTATACAAGATCTAGTATGAAAAGTTTTAAATCATTTTGTTCAGAACCACATGGCTGACTGCGGTTTTTAATTCTCCTATGTCGATTTTCAATGTTCCCGTTGACTATAAAACTTTATTACATTATAAATGCCATGGAAAAATGGTTGTTCAATTTTTGTAATCACTTATTAATTCTCCTGAACACCAAAATTATTAAAGCAGTACTGAGGTGCGGATCCAGGATTTTTAAGAGAGGGCACTATAGAAAGTCATCGTTTGGAGTGATATTTGTAAAAAGTCTATGCATTTATCATATATGTAGCTCCTTAAGGATTACCCGGACCCCTGCCCCCTAAATCCAAGTCTGGAAAGGGTAGGAGGATGTCATCCCAAATTCCCGATAAGAAATTCACTAATCCGATTTCCAATGAAAATAATAAGTTTCCGCATCACGTTATAAATAAATCTCGACTTCCTGTCAATTTAACTTGCTGTTCTTGAACTCCGTCAAATATTAGACGTATCAATCCCAAATTCCTGAATATGGCCCTTCCACCCCTTAAAGTAAAGAGAAATAATCATTATACACCTTAATCAAAATAATTGTATAGTTTCTCTGTCTGGTAAAAGCCTCTTTAACAAATTGAAGATTCTGCTACTTAAGATTTTTTTGACAAGTTCCGTTTGCAGGAAAAGACATCATGTAAGTAACATTTGTGCTGTGATCCAATGGAAATAAGTATATACAAGTGAACTTTAAAAACTGGTTAAAAAACTGGTTAAAAACAGTAGGAGCCTCCAAGTTTTCTTCAACTGTAATCATTGACCCGAATAACAGTTTGATTTTATGAATAAATGTGAAATTCTTAAAAGAGATTAAAATGTGAATAAAAGGATTTTAAGGGGTATGTTAATGAAACAGCAGCCCACCAACTAAAACAAACGAAAAACCACCTAGGTGTCAACATATGGTCTAAAATAATACACGAGTGTGTACGGTACCTGCATGTCAAGTTCTAAATTGCCGCGAGTCTTTAAATTAAGCCGTAAAAAAAATATCAACAGTCCGCAATAACTATGCTTGAGATGTTTCTCACTTTGATCACAAACGATAGAGGTATTTATGATACACATGATTTTTTTTCCGAAAACAATATTACCGATTTATGGGTAGCCTTATATAAGCAATATTTATACATCTGAAAAATGTCGCCGATAACTTGCAGATAATTGGCGGTAGACGTCAAAATTGTCTGCCAGCGACGTCGTGCGTTTTCGCGCTAACGTTGAGGTTATCAAGGGGGACGCAATTTTTAGGATAAATCGCGATTTATCTTCGAATCCAACACGGTGACATATATTTTTTATTTGAGATTTGGAGATAGCATGACAAAACGCAGTTAATGTAGACAAGTGAGAAAAATTACATTTTCAGAACCACTCGATTTCCATATTTTTAGGTTAAAAATACGACACTTTGAGCATCTTGTCCGCAATGTCAAGCAAGGCTTGAATAATTATATAGTCATTCTTGTAGGGATTTATTTGTTCCTTATTGCCACTTATCACAGCTTCAGATTGAACCCAATCTTATTAATTTACGACGAAGAATATCTACTCCAAAATTTTTTATAACATTGCCTATCTTTTTTACAAAATTGCACAAATCCCCAACTTTCAGCCTCAATTTTCTCGAAAACAAGCACGGTGACCTATCTTTTATTTGGTGTTTTTTTTCATAATTCGCCAAGGCCTACAACATATTTCAAAATTATAAAAATGACATTATATCGAGAAACTGTATCGGAGGCCCTTAACTTAATACAAAGTACATTTATTAGAGTAGCATTTATCAATGAAATAGAAACCAAGACGTCTAAGGTTCAACATAAGTCATCTAAATTGACAAGTGTAAGGCATACGTTTAGCCCTAAATTTGTCGGAAAATTAATTGTTCAGCCTACACGGACATCAGTTTTAAAGTTATTATTCCGACAGCGTTTTTGTACATCCCGCACAGCCGAACGGGCGTCAACGGTTTTACTGTCGGACGGGAGAAGTTAAGGAATTACCATATATTTAAAAATTCAAAAGATTAAAACTGAACACTTTTGGTATTAGATTTCTATTTTGATCGAACAATATAAAACATTTGATTAATTATATTAATACGGGCATTTCCTTGTACCTTCAACTTTTATTCATGTGAATTTTATTGCAAGAGTTTAGAAAAATATAAGAAATATAATTTTTTGACATAAATATGAAACTAAAAAATAATACTAACCGATTCCATAGATGAAATAGGAAACATGATATTCGCCAAGTGTATTTGTATATGGTAGAAAACAAATGTTTGCTTTTGAATGTACGTTTCAGACTTACTTGATATTCCTGTTAATAATCGCCAATATAAAAATAAGAAGATGTTGTATGATTGCCAATGAGACAACTCTTGTTTAGATATTTAGGTATCTAGTACATAATCTGCAAACTCTAAACACTTTTCATCAGTTTGTAACTCAGACATTATGTCCTTGCAAAAAAATCACCTACTTCATACGCGGGAAGAAGTGGCAGGCAAAAAATTATGATAACCATTTCCCACTTTCACTTGACTTCTCCTTGTAATCTGTACTAAGTCCAACTGTTTGAATTTTTCGCCAACATTTTTGTGCGAGATGAAAATGACAACACTTGCTACGTTGGGTTAACCTAATTAACGGTAATTATCTAAAATGTATTAGATCTTACCTGTTCAAATAAAATTGGCGCAAATGAAAAATTAATAATTGGCGCAAATGAAAACTTTGTTTTGGCGCTAATGAAAATAAATATATTTTAAAAATTGGCGCAATTGTCACACGCCCTTCCCACTTACTGTTGATTTGTTATTATTCGTGGCATTTCGTCGATAAAAGTTGACTGCAAGTAAAAAGGTTCAGCGAAGTATAAAATGTATTCAGATTTTGGCAAATCAACGAAATCAAATACCCACGAAAATACATTTTTTTCTCTCAAATTAACAAAAATTGGCACTCAACGTAATGTTAAGCAGTCAGCAAACATTTGTGATTGAGTTTTTACCATATACAAATACAGTATACAGACTTGTCGAAATTTGCTAGTGAGTTGTCTTTTTTCCTAGAATGTGCTAGCTTTAAAAGAACCATGTTAACGAGCATTTTTCTATTATTTCACTGATTTGCTGATGCGAACTCTCTATGTGAGTTTTTGTTTAAGTCAATCTTGGACTTTATTCCATATTGGTACTATTTAAGTAGGTTTTCTATATGATTTGGATTTTGAATAAAACAGCATATTCACCTGTGGAAAAAGTAGATTCAACACGCTAAATGTCACGTGCTTTAACGTGTAACATAATAATAATAATAATAATAATAATAATAATAATAATATCTTTATCTAAAGAGAGTAACTCATTTGGATTAAACAAATTTTCAATAAAGCTCTCTACATACAATATCAACTACACGAATAAAGCATAATATATCTACCAATATACAAATATAAACAATATATTTATATAAACATAATTATACCAAAAATAATACACCTATAGTATACATTGTGGTTAGACTTATAAATTTTACACTCTGTTAACACCATAATGACTTGTAAGAGTATTTGAATGCAGATACAGTTTTTATTTTTAATTTCAGTGGATAGTGAATTCCACACTTTCGGACCACTAAAAGAAAAACTTGATTTGTATAATTCTGTATTTGATTTAGGAACAATAAAATTATCTAATGATGAAAGTCGAGTATTGTATGATTGTTTACTATTTGAACGCACACTTAGATTTGTGAAATATTTTGGTGCCAGTTCATGTTTTGATTTATACATTAATAATGACTTGTGGTAAAGTATTCTCTTAGTAACAGGAATAATTCCAAATTCCTTAAATAGTTCAATAGATGGTTAACAAATATCGTGTTCGTTTAAAATAATTCTAGCTACCCTTTTTTGCAATTTTAGTAAACTGTCAATTAAAAACTTGCTAGATTTTCACCATACTGAACAACAATAATCCAAATGTGGAAGAATATAAGCATTGTAAAATAAAATTCGTGCATTATGATTTAAGTATTTCTTGATTCTTTTTAGTAATGCTAATGAAGAATTGACATTTTTGATAATATAATCAATATGGTCATACCAAGAGAGAGTTGCGTCAACAAAAATACCAAGGACCTTTTCACATTGACTTTCATTAATATGTTGGCCATTAATGAATATATTTATTGTGTCATTGCACATGACAGACAAATTTTGTTTTGAACCTATACACATTGTCTTTGTTTTTTTGACACATTTACTACTGTAAATTCAGAAATTAATGCATGCATTTATTATTGCGATTTTTGAAGAAAGGACAAAAATGCGAGATTAATTATTGCGATTTCAGGAAAATCTGCATACAGATATATGTATCATCTATCAGAATGCGAGTTCTTATTATTGCGATACTCACCTAGTCGCATTTTTCGCAATAATAAAAACCTCGCAATAATTTCTGAATTTACAGTAACATTTTGTTTTCATACTAATGACAAATATGTTCGGATACAGTATCGAGTGTCTGATATAATACATTATATCTTTTCCAATCACAGAAATGGTGCTATCGTCAGCAAAAAGATCAGTATTATGAATAGGATTATATAAAGGCAAATCATTAATAAATATTAAGAATAATATAGGACTTAAAACTGACCCTTGAGGTACACCTGTTTTTAATGTTGAAACATCTTAAAAAGTATTTGAAATAGATACGACCTGATGTTTATCGGCCAAATTAGAAGTAAACAAATGCAAAGAATTATAAGAACATTTATATTTCTGTAATTTTTGAAGGAGCAATTCATGATTTAGAAGATCAAAAGCTTTACAGCGATCCAAAATACTGCCCTACTCAATTTCCTATCGTATGCAAACAGATAGCTGAAAATGATGTTGATTTATTTACTTTAAAATGGGTCTTGAACGATTTCGAGTTAGACGTAAGAGTAATTTCGAACTACTATTACAAGTGCTGCTATTTTAGTTTCTCTGGTCTGTGCACATCTCAAATCACTTAATCTAAGCTTTTCATCCATTTAAAAATAGTCCTGTTGACACCTGCTACTTGATTTTTTGAATGACATTACGGAAGATGTAAGCATAATGAGAGAAGCTTACCCTATCGATGCACCTGGTTTCTGTTTGTATTCCATGTGATATTGTTGTTTTTCCATCATAATTTTTGTCATGACTTAATGAAGTTTAAAGTTACTGGTTTGTATCACAGTTGATTATTGGTATTTATTATACGTCATGTCAAAATGCCAGATTTTGATTGGTTAATACGATGAAGCCAATTTACTCTATCCCATGGCAAATACTCTATTACTCTTCACGGAGACGCTTGCTCAAGTGTGCGCTTTAATAAAGACATAGTTTATTACTTTGAATTTGAAATTTAATAGATAAATAACAGAACATTCAGTATAATAAATTAAATAACACATATCTGAGAGGGTGATAGAGCATATTGTTACCCCTCGAAAAGACATCGTCAACCTTGGCTTCGCCTCAGTTGACAATGTTTTCTCGGGGTAACAATCTGCTCTATCACCCTCTCAGCTATGTGTTATTTATATAAAGTTATTACATTGGTAGCAATGAATTACATTGGTTTCCCAGTCAAATAAAAACCGATAATTTCACATGTGAAATAAACGTGGTTATTTCACTCTCTGACGTCATACAGCAATAGGCGTTGTCAAGACGTCGATAACGTCGGATCAAAACAAATTGTGAATGCGTAGAAAAAAGATATAGTTCCTGACATTTTCTACATTAATTTCATTTAAAAAAGCCCTTTGCCAATGTAATAAAAAGAATAACTAATTAAAGAATTCAAATATCGAAAAATATTCAACTCGTGACCGAACAACACTGATAATTAACTCATGAGCTACGCGCATTCGTGAATTAATGTGTTGTTCGGTCACTCGTTGAATATTTTTCTCTATTTGAATTCTTCGATTAGTTATTCTATAATTGCCTGCTGCAATACACCTGTTTGGAAGGTTGTTCCTGTTATTTATATAAAGTTGCCTGCTGCAATACACCTGTTTGGAAGGTTGTTCCTGTTATTTATATAACGTTGCCTGCTGCAATACACCTGTTTGGAAGGTTGTTCCTGTTATTTATATAAAGTTGCCTGCTGCAATACACCTGTTTGGAAGGTTGTTCCTGTTATTTATATAAAGTTGCCTGCTGCAATACACCTGTTTGGAAGGTTGTTCCTGTTATTTATATAATGTTGCCTGCTGCAATACACCTGTTTGGAAGGTTGTTCCTGTTATTTATATAAAGTTGCCTGCTGCAATACACCTGTTTGGAAGGTTGTTCCTGTTATTTATATAACGTTGCCTGCTGCAATACACCTGTTTGGAAGGTTGTTCCTGTTATTTATATAACGTTGTCTGCTGCAATACACCTGTTCGGAAGGTTGTTCCTGTTATTTATATAACGTTGTCTGCTGCAATACACCTGTTCGGAAGGTTGTTCCTGTTATTTATATAACGTTGCCTGCTGCAATACACCTGTTCGGAAGGTTGTTCCTGTTATTTATATAACGTTGCCTGCTGCAATACACCTGTTCGGAAGGTTGTTCCTGTTATTTATATAACGTTGCCTGCTGCAATACACCTGTTTGGAAGGTTGTTCCTGTTATTTATATAAAGTTGCCTGCTGCAATACACCTGTTTGGAAGGTTGTTCCTGTTATTTATATAATGTTGCCTGCTGCAATACACCTGTTTGGAAGGTTGTTCCTGTTATTTATATAACGTTGTTTGGAAGGTTGTTCCTGTTATTTATATAAAGTTGCCTGCTGCAATACACCTGTTTGGAAGGTTGTTCCTGTTATTTATATAACGTTGCCTGCTGCAATACACCTGTTTGGAAGGTTGTTCCTGTTATTTATATAACGTTGCCTGCTGCAATACACCTGTTTGGAAGGTTGTTCCTGTTATTTATATAACGTTGCCTGCTGTAATACACTTGTTTGGAAGGTTGTTCCTGTTATTTATTTGTGTAGTAGTGAGTCGTTATGGTTACCTTAACTTACCCCGTAGAGAAACAAACACAAATTTTGACCTTATATTTCATTTTATCTGCCGTCTTTTATTTCTTTATTTTAGTAAGCGATCAAACTGCACCAGGTTGGATTGTGATACTGTTATTACAAATCCAACAGAAAAAGCGGTCAGACGTCAGAGCAATCTTGGACTATTGTAATATGTGTTCCTACGCGACACCTCGAAATCACAAGACACCTCGAAATGATGTTGCATGAAATATATCCCAATCACAATCACGGCATACATTTATTCTTATGCTGGAATATGACAAATTGTTTAAAAAGCAATCTGAAAAATTAACTTCTGTAGAAATTTAATGATTTTTGTTTTGTTTTATAGTCGTTGTTTTATCAAATTTCTGCGGGTATTAGATGTTATTGCTCGCTTAATTAGTGTTTCATTGGATGTAAATATGAAGGTTAAAAATACAATCAAACTTAATCCTGTATTGGTCAATGCGAAAATTTAGTGACTAAAATATTTGATACATGTAGTATTGTATAACACGGTTAAATAGTTTTTATTTGTCATTCGTTTTTACGTATTTTATATTTTTCTTCTTTTGTAAACATGTCTGACTCAATATTTCAATAATACTTCTAGTTCATCAATATTTTTCTTGTTTTAAAGAAAATCATTACTTATAGGGTTTTGAAAAGACAATGAACAAACAAAGGATCATATTTACATCTCAATAGTTAAAACAATTCAAGGTATAAAAAAACTAAAAACAAACAATTTAAACTGGAAATCATTAATTAAACCATGATTTTTTAATAAGATGTGGAGATAACCATATTAATTAGAACCAACCAACAAACAACAAATACAATACATTGAAAAAATTGATTTGACCTTTGTAATAACAAAAACATGGTGATACCGAAATTTTATTTTATGTGACATATGTGCATTTCGAAAATCTGTATTTCTCATTGTGTGTAAAATCAATACTGGACATTCACAAATATCAAAGGTAAAGTGCCCCCTAAAAACAAACATAACCACAACTGAAAAACACTACTGCACATATTAGGACAATTCACATTGGCCGGGTCGGACATCTTTTGCTGTGGAGTTACATATGAGTGAATTTTGTGATTTTACCATTAATCAGTAATACACTGTGATTGCAACTCCATTGAGACTGTTTGCCTGAAAACTTTTTATGGAGCTATGAAAAAAGTAAAACAACAAAAATACCGAACTCCAAGGAAAATTCAAAACGGAAAGTCCCTTATCAAATGGCAAAATCAAAAGCTCAAACACATGAAATGAATGGAAAACAACAGTCATATTCCTGACTTGGTACAGGCATTTTCTTATGTAGAAAATGGTGGATTAAACCTCTCACTTATAAAACAGCTATAAAAAATCACCAGAGCACTTCCATCCAAATATTAGCGTTGTATCAAGTGGTAACTTTTAATTTGACAAAAACATTTTTTTTATACTTAGTAAGATTACTTTTCGTCGTGTGTACTTGACCATTCTTTACTGTCATTTTAATTTGGCTTTTTTGCTGCTGTTACCGGACTTTGACTATCCACTGCCTAATAATAATAGCATACTCATAATTTTGACAGTATTCCACAGTATACAGCGACGCGGGGATTTCGCTACGGTGTTGAAATTTTCTGTACATAGCAAAATAAGCAATAGTAGAAAACTTTTGTTAATATAACTAATTTATATGCAATAATAAAAAATATATATATATCAATTTAAAGGCATTTATGGAATAAATAAATAACACGTTGAATGTTTTCACTTAAAGTCCAAAGCTATAAATATGATGATTAATTTAGAATGATCTATATCAATATTCGTAAAATGAAGCTCAAAGTACTCAAATGATTAATAAATAATGAAGTGTATCTTTGTTGTGTTTCATGGCTCAGTTTGCAATATTCAGATCGGTCATTCGCATGTTCGGCGCTTTTGCAGAACAATGACAAATGTTGTGCAATTAAACAATAACTTTTTAATTTCATTGATCATATCACACTTGTTTTAAAGTTTAAAAAAAAAAAAAAAAAACAGTGGGAATTTTACTTTCAAAGGTTCTCAAGTTCTCATTTAAATATTTAACAAATGCATTTTATTTTAGTCAATCATTTTCCATCTGTCTATCATTAATTCAAATTCATAAAGTGTTGCAGACAAGCTATTTATTGAAAAAACCCGAAACAATCGAACAGTTTATGCTCTGCTGCGTTATATTTGTACTCGTCGAGTTATTTCTTTTTTATTGTCGATTTTATTTTCCATGGTTGCATTGCATGACTACGCAATTACAGGGACACGTCAATCGACTTCATTTTAATGTCTCATAACTTTCAAATGTTGCATGATAAAATCGGATCCTGTATAACAATTTGAATAATATTTCTTCATATAGAATTAGTTTTGTTCTATAAGTCGACGCGAAAACGGAAACAAATGTATATAAAATCGCATCTGTATATTTAAATTTCATTTGTCTCTAGCAAGCTGGTGACAATAACATTAAGTTTATTGAAACATTATTGCTTGCTTAACGTCCAGCGGCAAATTTTTCATTCATATTCAGGATGAGAACAAATTAACAATTATAATACAATAGGAACGTAGGATCTGAAGGTAGTAAGATTGAAATGGAAGGCTAGTGATTTTGACTGCCACTTGAAAATGAGGATATAACATTTAAAATGTATATTGTGTAATCTTTTACCAATACAGTCTAATTTAAAAGTAAAATCTTCAAATCTATCATCTCTAGTATTATATAAGTAAAAGAAAACATATGTTGGTTTCAATTGGAGGAATCAGGGGCGCCCTGTACTCCCCTTCAATGGGAAAAACACATATATTTTTGCTTAAAATCTTAAAAAACATTCGACTCAATACGTTTGGCGTTATTTTCCACCTATTTTGTGTTCCTTATTTCTTAAAAAAAAGAAGCTATCATATCATTTGTCCATTCATTCATACTATTGATTAAAATTTGCAAATCTACGCAATGCATTTTAGCATCGTATTTTCAATGAATCAGCTGTGGTTATAATTTTAAGTTGTTCCAAAAACTTGTTTGATTAAATTGATTGTTTTTTTTTTTCATTTTTCATGCCATATTCTTTAAAAGTTCCTTGTTGAATAAAGCGCTTGAAATATTAGTTATTAAAGAAAATACCATAATCGTACAATTTAGTTTTATACGTAGCTGTAAACAATCAAAGTCCCTCTACGTGTAGAAAGAATTGTTTTAATATATAAATTTGAAAATTATGATTACAAGCAAATGATTAATAAAATTGTATTTTATTCTTTTCATGTGATCTCGAACTTTCAACGATTGGAATCTATATTTCAATGACAGAATAAAATCATTCTGTTTTCTAAGACTGCAAAATCATGCAAGGCTTAAACAATTCCACTGGAAGCTATTGTGTAACAGGCAAACGTAAACGTTTTATACAGGAAGAAATGACAATATCCATATCAAATGAAAAAAAAAAACACCAAGAAACCCACAACACAACATCCCCACCCCACCAAAACAAGAAGAAAAGAAAAACAAACAAAGAAGCAACACATGCATTGACCTAATAAGTATGGAAAGATAAAGAAACAAAAATGGACCCGATACAACAATCCTTAATAAAATCCTAAAAAATGAAAAGAATGAAAAAAACATCAAATTTGAATGTTCTTGAAATTTGAATATAACGCCGAATCACTTCATATATCTACCAAAGTGACATATAATTATTGCACATGAATAGCCACTGTGTTATGTAGAAAAACTAATTTCGTTTATCACTTCGCCAACAGTTTCGTTTATTTGAAATAACAATAAGCCTCTGGATTAGTATTTTCATCACAATTCAATTCAATATTTTATTTACATTGTTATCATTTCTTTATTTCCATATGATCATATTACACCTAAAGTAATTAAAAGTTACTAGTGTGTGACCAACGCCAACAAATCACTCCCCAAACAACAAAAGTTAACAAAAAACAAAAAAAAAAAAAAAAAAAAAAAAAAAAAAAAAAAAACAAAAAGATATGTACAGATTTACAGGCGGATGGACAAGCACTAAATAAAAAATAAATAAATAAATACATAAAAAATTACAATATGTCAAACACATGATTGCTCAAATACTAGATACGTGGCAATTTAGATCCCCCAACCCCCAACCCCAAACCCAAAGGGCAGAAGATAGCAAGGAAGCAACCAAAAACAAATAGTCGAAAAAAAAAAAAAAAACAGACAACCAAAAGAAAAACAACACCCAACAATCAACAAATGATTAAACAGAAAGCAATAGTCTAAGTCAAACTCATCCTAGAAAAAAAAACGGCGGTTAGCTTAGATGTTCTGGAAAGGTCAGTCGTTCCTACTCCACTGGAGACACAGAGACAGGTACCACCAAATATAGTCTTATTTGTCAAACTCTTAATTAAACCAAACCATTAAAACTTAACTAAAATCGCTGGCAAAATGTCATACTTTTCATATTCCAATTTCACAGATTTAAAACTGGTACCAAGCGCGTATCCAGGATTTGGTGTTAGGGCACGCTCCTGAAAATTAGGAGACAGAGAACCATATTTTGACAAAAAATTGGCTGTAAATTTACCTATATATATATATTAGATTTTTTTCTGTTTTCACTGGGGAAGGGGGCGCCGAGTGAGCTCCCATCGAATCCGCGCCTTGGTATGACAAAATGTGATTACATTGTACCAGATGGTCCTCATTTTTTTAAAACTTTAATCGAAGAAGTTGTTTTTCATTGTCATATTACTTTCATTTCAGTCGTAATGATGTACTATTCAAACATTCACATCTCTTTCTAATATTTCACCATTTACAAGATCACAACCAATATAAAATATCATCTGATTTGAAAATATATAAATTTACATCTTTACACGAAATCAGCATCATACCTGTTCCATATAACAACCTGGTGATTATAATACATGACCAAAGGGGTTTGAAAATGTTTCAAATCGCATTTACTCAACATGGAAGGATTACCACGTACACAAGCATAACACAAACGAAGCTATCAATATATTTTTTTAATTTATATGAAGCTCCGATTATTTATCATTCGTGATTTTCATTAGTTTTTTTTATTGTTGGTTTTTTTTTCTCTCTCTCGGGGCAAATATATTGATACCAATATATTTATGAAATTAAAAAATGAATTTTCAAAACAGTATACAGATAAAATGTAGGAACAGATTTTTAAAAGTAAATAATAGAATATATTTTTTTTTCTAATTTCAACATTAACAAAACCATATCTTTTTATTCCTTTCTAAAAAAAAATCAGTTTTTCGTGAAATTTGAAAACAAACAATTCATCTAAAATAAAAAAGACAAATGTTGGATAATTGATTGTTACGAACGGATTTCATTCATTTCGTTCGGGTGGAGAAACGTTTTGACAAACTTGTATACATAATGAAATAACTTTTCTAATAACGTTTCTAAGTTCCTAATAATTCGATGAGTATATATAACAAAACTATGTTTAATATATCAAATCAAATCAAATCAAATCAAATCAAATATTTTATTATAGTCTCACCTCTCTACATGTACAATACAAACATGAATACAATATATACAACATGTTTTAATTAAAAGTACAAAACAATCTTAAAACATTCGAGAGCCACTCTCAAAAGAGTTATGAGAGACTTTTGCATAAAAATGGACAAATCGATATAAATAAAAAACATATTTTTTTTTTATCTATATAAAACATTCTTCCTTTGAATTAAAATATCATGGCAGATTTTGGCAGAATAAAAGCACAAATTTTCATTTGTAAATAAAAATATAAATTTTTCATTATCATTTAAGTCTAAAAAACCACTATTAAAAGAAACTGCTCTAGTAAAAACCTCTTGTCTTGCATGTGAATATAAAGGGCATTTGAGTAAAACATGTTTCTCATCTTCAATGAGTTTCTGTTGCATACATGAATCATTAAAACAAAATCTATTTTCACATAAAACCCCTTCATATCTGCCTGTTTCAATTCTACTCGGCGCCACACCACATCGAAATTTAGCAAAGGCGCTTTTATATTTTCCTGGCATATGAACACTTAAATAATAGAAAATGAAAGGATATGGAGTAAATGTACATGGGACAAAATCGCACACAATACATAGAAAATTATCAATGAACAGGGCTTTTATTCCTGTTCTTCATCTTGACAGTTGATGTAGGGTCTTCAACAATGAACAAATCATTCATACCCTACAACAAGGTCAGGACGGCCCCTAGCGTCGACTTAAGCGGTACTATTGATAAAAATAAAGTAATTTTGAAAGACATCGATCGCCGCTAAAATATGCCTTGAAGTTACACATGTCGGGAGCGGTCAATGAATTACATAATTTATAAATACGGGCGAGGTTTTTGAACATATATTTGTCATACATTGCCCAACAAAAGACCAATAATTTCGAAACAACAAATGATAGACAATACATATAAAACTAAACAACAAATGATAGACAGCACGGGGCACATCGAAATATATGTAAGAAAACCTAGCAGTTTAAAATAGTATGAAAGGGCAATATACAAAACAGATGACCAGACCAGTATTTTGAAGAAATTTAACCAAACATGAAATTTTGACGGTGTATTAATATGAGAAATTCTCACACGAACAAGCACACCATAACTGTAAATATTATAAGAGCATACACCTCAAGCACGGGGAAATGTTCTTTATTATATTCTTGTTTAAATAATCTATAGGTACGCAGTTTACTGCGATCATTTGTGTTTAAATCATTACACCATTTTCTCTTGTACATTTCAAAAACATTATTCTCAATATTCTTAATATCATTTTTACTAAAAGTACAGTTTATATTATCATGTGTAAGTAAAATTATAAATCAGACATACCTTAATTTGAAGAATATAAACGTCAGAATGATTGTATCTGGCTAAATCCAATCATTAGCAGATAAGGATTAACAGTTCGTTATTATATATCTATAATTAATTATTTCTGAAAATGAAATCAATTTATGAAACAAACGATGTAATATAAACCTACGAGAAATACAGATTACAGTTTTTTATCACGATAATTGAAAATGTACAAAAGATTACTGAAGCGTCATATTAATTCAGGGGCAGATTCCAAAACGTCCGAGGGTACCTGTAAAGTGCGAAACGAAATAGAAACGGAACGAACAAAACGAAACGAAACGAAATGAAATAGCGCAAAACGAAACGAAATACAGCAAAACTAAACGAAATGAAACGAAATAAATATTTATTTTATAATATTAATTTAAATCTCTGCCAAATGGCTTATAATACAATACAAATACACAAAAAACAATATGTTCGTGTGTTGCAAAGTTTGCATGCACCTGAATTTCATTGTTTTAGTTGGAACAAATCAAATGAAACCGGCAGAGGGGCGAACGTTTATTTTCCTGGGGTACATACCGGTGCTTTATACTGCCAAGTGTTAAGTTTCCACACGTCGTTTTGAAGGATAAAAGTTTTTACGGTAAAATATTACCCTAGAAAGAAAAAAAAGGTGGTACACTTGAGATAAATATCATAAATGGGACTATATTTCAGAACTGGGATAATGAGGACATGCACGTGGGTCTCTATCTAGATTTGGGGTTCTATGACTAAATGAAGGTATACACAGACGTGCCGCTGGAATGGGTCCCCTTTTTATATTTAAATTGTATTAATGGCATACACTAAATTTCACTGAGGTCAAATATCAATGGGTCAGTAATTTTCATCCTCCTAATTATAATAGATGTTTGTTTAAATGCTGTTTGATAGTTTTTATTCAAATTAAGATATCAAAACTTGTACTTGGATGGAGAGTTGTCTCATTACATGTAGCACCCATACCACGTACTCTTATTTATATTGTATAATATGTGATTACTGTGAATGGGTCATGATTTTGCCATCGGAAACATATTAAATGTCGTGATTTTTTCTCAAGGTTTTAATTTATGAAATTTGTGTGTTTTCCCAGCTGCACTACTGTACCCAAAATCCCATGTTTAGATCGACCCCACTCCCCGTGATTGAGAAATAACCTTCATTAAATTAGAGTGGCTTGAAAGATTTTGAAGCAAACTACTTCAATCCTAATATTATTGAAAATTAATAGTTTTGGGCTAAATGTTGGGGAAGTTTTTTTTATCATTTGCCTGGGACGAAAATAGATCTGATCGTGCCACTTATAATCCCTCCTCCTTTTTGCCCTTCCACCCAGGAATTTACCTTCACGTACTAGTTGTTGCATCCAAATTAAACACAGAATGAAAATAAATAATTGAATTTGACCTTATAACAAAATCTATGATTTCACCCAAAAAATATTGAGAATTAAAGTATAGGACATGCATATTTAATTGCACATTGCTAGAACACAATGAAATATCCGTACCAATGTTAAAATCGCAATACAAATAGACAGGAAATACGAAAAAAGTTCAAAAAGCATTGCATAACAAATATATCCGCGAAACGTATATATATTTATAAAGGTGCATATCACGTATGTTTACATCATTGTTGTTTTCTGACCTGAAGAATTCTCATAAAACTTATCTGGTGCATTTATCTCCTCTACAAAGTTATATTCGTATTCAGCAGTCTGTGCCAAAAAAAAAAAAAAAAAAACAACCACTTATAAAGTTACTATCTTGCTTAACTCCGAGGTTGTATCAACTATGGAATATATATAGATGACATGCTCGTTATTGCCTTATTGAAAAATATCACTGAAAAGTATGTTAGTGTGGTCGACACGTTGCTAAATGCTGTATATCATATATGACAGAAACGCAACATGAGATTTCATTGAAATGTAACCATTCTTTTAAGAGCAAAGAAAAGTATGCAGTTAAATGGTTACAAAATGTTGATTAGGGCTGCTCAAATGTTCCTAAACCGCATTTTTCTTCACCAGCAGACTGTACTATAGCTATATACAGTAAGATTACTAAGTGGGTGCACACTCGGCGGAGGAAAGGAGATTTAAACCCAGGATAAATTCCACTTCAATGGGATTTATTTTTAAGAATTTTAGCAATTTCTGCTTATTATCGCGTGCATAGCGGAGAAGTTGATCTCACTGAGGATTGCATCCATGGCGTACTCAAATCCTTAATTGATTGAAATTGTAAAACCCGACCCGAAATAATCCGATTGATTTCACTAAAAAGATCAGAAATTAACCAGCATTTGCATATTTAATTTAAAAGACCCTTGAGTATCAAGAAAATAAACAGATCATACCCTAAATTATCCGAATTTAACTTGACATAAATCCAAGAAAATTTTACTTAGACATTTACAAACATGTGACAAAAGGGAATTTGCAGAGAAATACAAAACACGTACCCGAAATCTGACATTCTGACAAAAAGGCTACCCGAAATCTGCTTTCAAGACCATTGCAGACCCGAAAGACCAATGCCAACCCGAATTTTTTTGAAACTCACAAAAATGCCCAGATTTTTCCTCACAATGTAGTCATTGTATTGCGATTTTTCCTCAAAATGTAGTCATCCCCAACCCTCCACGTTCACCAGAGAAGACAGCCATCCCTCGTTACCAACCTAGGTTTACACATCCATACCTAGACCTGACAGCGAAATAAAGCGTGAACAATAATCTATTAATAATGCTTTCTTTCGATATGGGTGACTCGCGGCTTAACGTCAGCCCGGAAGCAAATATTTCATGTTCACGACAACAAATAAACCAACATTTCGATGTGTAATGTTCTTTCATGTAAATACAAGCCGAATGTAAACCTGCTCACACAAAAACAGTCCACAGAAAAACATTCTAACCACTCAATCATATCTCGATAATCCCACTTTTCGAACCCATATATATCAGTTCACACTGTCTTTCCCTATACTGGTAAATATAAAGACATATTGGTACATATAAAGACATTGAGCGGGGACATTTAAGTTGAAATTGTAAAACAAAATATTCTTTTCGTTTCGTTTTGCTGCATTTCGTTTCCTTTTGCTGCATTTCGTTTCGTTTTGTTTTGTTTTGTTCCGTTTCGTTTCTATTTCGTTTCGCACTTTACAGGTACCCAACGTCCGAGGGACATGAACGATCAATACTTTTTATACAAGTCTAGCGAGGAACGTTGGTTTTTCTTTTTTTAAATTGTTTCACATTTCTTCATGTCGTGGTTTTTATAGCTTACTTTAGGTATAGACTTTATCCATTGTTGAAGGCCGTACAGTGACATATAGTTGTCTCTTTGGAAATCATACCACGTCTCCGTATTAATTATTTTTCTATACATCTAAGATAAATTCAAAAAAAATTTGCGAACATACAACAAAACGGACGACTAAGGTTTGATCTATTGAGTATAATCAGATGCTCCTGAGTGGTCAGCGCATCCTGTCACCTATGATGTAATAAAATGCTGCATACTCAAAGGAAAAAAATAAATAATGCGTCAAATTAAAAAGAAAAAAAAGAATATTAAGGATCTAGGGAACATTGCATTTGTGAGACATCTACTTAAAACATGACAGCATCTCAATCCTAAAGACTATCATTAATCTTTAGGAAAGTACATTATTTTCGTAGAGGAAGATGAACAATGGCAATTTTTGGATTTGGGAATTCTGAAGGTTTAGTGTATAAAAAATCTAGCCAAAAAGTTATAATAAATGTATACTACTTCAGCAGGTATTTAATAATTTTATGCAGCATACCAGTGCATGAGTGGGGATTCATTTCACAAATTTTAGAATAGTTTTTATTTTATAAATCCTTCAAAAGACCGGTGGTCTTATTTATATACTAGTATACAAAATATGCCAAATGTGGTTCTCGCGCATATAACAGTCTCCGGGACAAGTTTGCAATTCCGCTGAGTGCAAAAGTTGTCACCTTAATTTTGGAGTTAAGTCAAAATGAAGTTGATAACTTGGTTGGTATTGGTTCTCTGATATTTGTCCTAAAATTTTTGGCTCTAGCACCACTGTTGAAAAAGTTATGCCCTTTTTCAACAATTTCCTCAGAGGAAAAGTAGTTTTCCTCAAGGAAATCAAATTGCTTACATCCACTTCATTTGAATTTTATGTATAGTTGTCTCATTGGCATTCATACATCTCCTTGTTTTATATTGGAAAATATTTGACATTTTTTATAAGCATTAAGAGCAATATATAAGAGGACAATCATTTCATTTTACGGGGTAAGGCAGGAGGATTTCTCTTGGACAGATTATTCACAAATAGTCAATATTATTTCATTCTTATCTGTTGCTCAGATTGTTTATGTCGCATAGCTTCATTTTACTTTTTACATAATTTTTCATGCGTAATGTGAGGCAGAAATGCAGCAGCTTATTCATTTTCATCTTGAATGGGCAACATTTTTCTTCTACTAATTCTCACCAAGCTAAAATATTCATTCCCACATCACCCCACCCTCATTCCATTGACCCAATAAATCAATTGGTTATCAACTTTCAAAAGTACCTATCTAGAAAACCTATTTTAGTGAACACTGACTTGTCTTTGTTTACATCCTTGTCCTTTGATCTCCTGATAGTTGTCTTAATAGCAATCGTACCACATCTCCTTATTTTTATACCCACATGAAATATTATTTTACATTCCTTATGAACCAAACATGAAAGACCAAAAATGGAACATTGTTACAAACTAAACTATCTGGGAACACCCAACCACAGAAATGTTGATACCTGCTATGAAGACACCATGTATTCTGGATGTCTTGTAATAAAAGAAGTTTGTTCTTGCTGACAAATTTTATTCACACACACAAAGCAATATTAAAACATGTTAATTTTCCATGTCCTTTTAAATTCCATTCATGACACTATTTGAATAAATATATAGTCACTGGTTGGATTTACATATTAATAATGGTGATTTCATACTCTGGTTAACTTCCGTCTTAAGTTTGTCAAAGGAGCTGACACAATTTGTATTTGATTTTTGGTATATAAAGTATCCTCTGCGATGTGTACTTCATAGAAAATACATTCTACAAATGTATGTCTTCTATAGGCTTGGTTTGATGCCTTTCCTGTATTGCATGCAGTATGAGTGATCATATTGTAAGTCAGAATATGGTGTTATTTCTTGCACTTTCACTACAATGAAACATCTATACAAATCCTTGACTGAATTAAACAAAAATTATCAAGCAAAACTCAATAGAACACTCATAGTAACATTTTGTTTAGACCGAGATAACTTATAGTAAGATTATTTATATACAAAATGTAGGACAATTAATAAAAGTGTCCGATCTGATACACGTACCTATAATGCACAAAATTTTGAACAGCTTCAAATATACGGTACGTCTAAACACTGCTCAGGACCTCCTGAGTGCACTCAGGACATGAAATATATGTTTTAGTGAGTGGTGAAGGTATGCATTCGATAGATAATTTAATTCTTCATCTAATAATTTTGTTTTGATAAAATAATTTTAATATTTAAGGAGTTATTGAAGTTTTCATCGGCACGCGCCATTTTTGTGAAATATGTCAGGCATGACCGAGGATTATATTGAATACCAATTATCATGTTGATTAGGTCGTTTGATCTTTAATAATTAGGAGTGATTAGTGATGGTTCTAACCTCATACAAGTAAGCTTGGCAAACAAACAAAATCAAGATGTCTTTGAAAATAAAGAACAATGAAGATATGTTGTTTTAGAAAAAAAACGTTAAATAAACATTTTTCTTTTGTTTGTAATAATTGAAGCCAGTCGAAAAATATGAAAAATCTACATATATAGTTGGGAAATTTTCCTTCAATTCATTTCATTTCATTAACTTAATAGATAAAAAATATTGTTATTATTTTCTTTGTATAGATTTTCGTATTTTATTAAAATTTTGTGCAATAAAAGTTTAGTTTTATTCTTAGTTCAAAATTAAGAAGAATAATTCTTTCGTATTTTCATATCTCTAGACTTTAATTGCATTGTTCCATAGTAAAAAAAAAAGAATCGGTGAAACACCATTTATAATTTACTTTCAAGCTAACAGTTAATCTGATCACTCACTAAAAATAGCGTTGAATTAAAAAAATATTGGTATCATTGCGTTCTAATTTTATTTATATAATTGTGTGTGTGTGTTTTGTTCTATTTTCTTGTCTTTGAGATTCATTCAAATAATTAACACTTTTGGCCAATGAGAGGCTGTGTATGTATAACATAACGATTCAATCAAAATTTCATTTAGTTAGATTTATTCCCCTATTGAAACTCGTTCTTGTCCAGTAATAAATCCTTTGAACGATTTTGAAAAGGGAAATAAATTTGTCATACTTTTCATGAATTAAGATTTAGTTTTGTAAATGGAACCCGTTCTTAACTGTAGAAGCCGTACTTGCCAAAATACGCTTTTCAAATAATCAAATCTCATATAGTTAGTGTTCTTTCTCATTTTTATCGTTCTTGTCAAGTAATTTCATTCTTGAGTAATACGAATGTTTTAGAATCCGCATTTAGTAACATTTATCTTTCTCATTAAAGTTGTTCTTGTCCAGCTGTAATACAAGCCTTGAACGAATTCCAATGTGAAATGAATTCTGAAAATTAATTTGTCTCCGTTTTCTGAAAATTATCATATTTGGGTATTATTTCTAAATAATTTGTAAGTAAACGAAACCGTTCAAACCACGACTAAGTCTTCGTGCACAGAGTTTGAAGTACCAAAACCCCAGAAACTTGCTCGTAAGCCAAACCAAAGGAAAAGACCAAGGACAGCATGTACGCAGCCAAGATATTAGACTTAGCAAATCATATAAATAAATACTGATCTGTCTTATTAAGGTTAAATTCTAAATATTGTCATTGAAAATATAGGACCAGTTCATAATTTCAATAAATTTGTTATCTATATCTAGGCTGTGAAAATCTTGAATAAATTTTGAACATTCATGAAAAGGTTATATCGAATATCGTCCTAAAGTGTGCATTCCATAAGGAAATGTTTTTCAGTCTCTACCTGCAACTTTTACAAAACTTAATAACATCGTGTTATTCATTTTAAACGTAACACAGTACTGACAACACAATTCATAAACAACAATAAAGATAATCCAATCAATTTTGTTGATTGGATAATTCACGGCTCAGTAGTTGTGTGATCAGTGACACGTGCCCTCATTATTTCATAAGAATTAACATATCTATCTAAGGGACGACATCAAAAGTTCAATGTAGGATAAAAACTTAATTCACATAGTTTTTCACTGACCCCACCCCTCTTAACTTAATTTGGGAAAAATTGATTGACCAATATGGATATATGTAAAATCGATTTTGGATAAACAAAACTTGCAGCAATTTTAACCCCACCCCAAACTATTTGATTTAAGTTTTTTATCCTACATTGATCTTTTGATGTCGTCCCTAAGTTCGATTTCAAATTCTACCAAAATTTAACTCTTAAATAAGCAGCGTGTAACGAATATATTCATCCATCCTGTGTGCAAATACGATGACTATAAAGGGTCCTGAGTGCACATTGTATGTCCTGAGTGCACTCAGGAGGTCCTGAGCGGTGTTTAGACGTACCCACCGAGTGGACTTTAAGTAGCCTGGTATTAGGCCATGCAATTTTCTGTCCCTCCTTTTCATTGGCAGTTGAAATTTTCCGACTGTATCACGGGCGGTCTCAATTACAAGACCTACCTATCATATTTATTGTTAATTTTATTAATTTGTTTTCGCCATGAACACACATTAAATATTTTCCACTGGATATTAATCCGGTACGTCAGACGTCAGACACACCCGACATTAATCAACCAAAACTCAGTATTTTACAGTACACTCTAAGACATAAGCCCGGATTTACTAATATATTTCTAAAAATTTAACTCAGCATGTTATCAGTAATCAGTTAGATATAAATTATGTGGACACACTTTCTTAGTGGTTCACTAATAATAACCAGATGTTGACCACAAAATGATAAGCTATAAATCTATATTTCTCTGTGTCTTTCCTCCTGGCTTCATTGAATTCTGAACAATAATTATGAAAAAAAAAAAATTTATCTCAAGAAAAAATATATTGTTAATAATAATAGTATGCATGTTTAGTTTATTGCGATATTATGGACAACTTTCCTGCATTCATATGAAATAATTGTGTTCCTCAACTTTAGTTTTTTATTCCTTGTATTTCTTAAACTTAAAAAAATATACAATAAAAATGAATGAAATTAATGGTTCATTTATTCTAAATAAACTTTTATTAGTGTTTTATTAACTTAAATAACTTCTTACAATGTATTGAATTATTTCAAACTGATGTGAATTCAGGAAAAAAAAAACCCAAAAATACCATAAACGATTAGCCTAACCTTAACAAATGATCTGGTCTATGCCATATATATTGGCTAAAAGACAACTTTTATCCCTCCCCTTTATTTAAATCTGGTATTTTTCTTAGTTTTCTATCAATTTCAATTAATTTCACGTTTTTTCTATACTATTTGAAAATAAATATGCTCGAATTAAATTTTATTTGCTAGTTACTTTCAATTCCAAGTTTACTATACACAGCGAGAAATTAATAGAAAATAAACCACACAGATTTTGAAAAAAGGGGAGGGCTTTAAAACTTCTTGTCCTTGAGTACTATGATCTATGCATGATGGTGTCATATTCCAAAATTAACAATGATTTCCAAAATTCAAGTATAACAAGAGGCTGTCAGAGTGACGGCAAACCAGATTTCCTGCAGAGGTCGAACACAGAACAGCCGAGCAAATATGGGCACAACATTTAAGCTTAAAACAGCTCTTAATTTGGATTGTGATTGAATATTTGACACAGCACAGGTTTGTGACATAAAAACCATATTGCCAAAAGAACTGATTTTTATCAAAAATTCAATTTGATTACCAGAAAACGAAAATATTAATTACATCTCCAAATGACAATTCCCTTTTTCTCCAAAACAATACAATGTGTTAATCAATGTGTTCTCTTCTGTTCCATCATACTCATTATTGTTTGACAACATCAGAATTATGTCATCCTTTTTTAAAAGTGTGTAATATTTGCTACTGTGCAAAACAATTAACATATTACATACTATAAATTACAATAAAAACTTAATCCCTTTAAAATATTAACATAAATTATAATATAATTACTGTGATAGTTTTCTTTTTATTTCAACTTCTGATGTCCAACTTTCACATGATCAAACTTTTTGTTCTATTTATATCAGTATTCACTAGAAATCATTTATACACATTTATAACTATACTTTAAAATAAATGCGGAAAATAATATATATTAAGTAATGTGATATGTATGTGACCAGTTATTTAGGGATTAAGATAAACAAACCCAGTATGATACATGGTCTGGGGTAATTGGCATTGCCATAATTTCTGATAAGACCACAGCTACAAAGTAGCTGGAAATTCGGGCTTATGTCTTAGAGTGAGTAGGGAATGAATATCTCCCGCGTTCACTTGTCCCTTGAAGGATCAATATTGAATTTCTTCATTTCTTGAACCATTATTTATTAAAACGAATTTGTAAACAAAAGTTATTCTTAAATATTAATAATGATCAATGATTGTAAAGAAAAAAATCCACCATAGTAGTTTGTTAATTAACTGGCTCCATGGTGTTAAACGTGTCACCTTTCTTTTACAAATAACTGATTAAAAATATGAAGCCTTTACTGTAAAATAAATCATTCTAATAAAAATAAATTCATCCAGATTTTTCTCTCATAATCTTTCAACAGTTATTGTTAACTAATTTATTCGAACTATAATTGTTCTATGACTTGCTGTCCGTTTACCAATATTTATACTTTATAAAGTGTTTTCATATTCATTGATCATTAACTTCATGTTTTGCGAATACTTATAATGGGGTAATTATTATAGCCAGTAATAGCTAACAATTTATCTAAAGAAAACGAGATGCTATATTCAAATTCTGAGATATGAATCTAGTTCTTTAAAAAAAATCTCAACAGCAAAATTCTACACTTTCATTTATCTGGGTCTTTTGTCTCCGCTTCGAAGCCGCCATCCCGTAACAAACATATCTATTCACGATGTTGGGGTTTGGCAATATACAATCATGTAAGCAATAACAACAGGCAGTAGATCTGAATTTGTAAATTGTTATTTTGGATTTTACCTGATTAGGACGTGTCTCGTTGAATTTTCTAATAAACTTACACACACACAATCTGACTTTTAATCGTAATGTTATGAGATCTATAAGAACATAGAGCTATAGGCCTAGTTGCACGCAAGTCTTTACAAATTATATATTTTGGTATGCTATAGTTGTTTTACAGACTATTTGTTATTTGGTCAGGTTTTTTTTTTAGTTTTGACATGGCGTTGACTCGTGTTTGATATAGTATGCATCTTTGTGCTGTATTTTAACAATTATTTACAAGTATGCTGCATGTTTACACATTCATCACTATACCGCATCTAAATAAAGCTTTCTTGTAAAAAAATAAGGATGTGTAGTATGATTGGTGATGAGACAACTATCAACCAGAATTTAAAATACCTGATATAAGCAATTGTGACTTACTTTCTTTACTCAGAGTGATCGTAAGTTAATCAGATAAGCTGGAGGAGGGTGGGGGTGAGGGTTGGGGGTTGGGGTTGGGGGCTTCATATTAAAAGAAAAGATATTAGCATTAGCTTTCTGTGATAAATATATAATAAACTCACAGTAACAGAAATAGCTCTTGAAAGCTCTGTCAGATCCCGACGCGTGCAAAAATGCAGCACCTGGTTACAGGGCTCATTTGACAAATTATCAAAGTTATAAAATCTAAATTCTAAGTGATCTAAAATGTTCATGACTAACGAGTATTTTCACTTGTACGATTTTTCTGTGAAATGAGTCTAAGAGTAACTGTATATACATGTATATCGGGATACTGACTGCAAAGTAAAATATTTATGTACCTATTAGTTGCGGCTCATTTTGGTCTTTTAAGTAAGTTTCCTTCCCCTGCATTACTTGATCGCTTTTGTAAAAAATAAACAGCACAACAGCACTCGACGTCAGTATTGTACCAAAAAATGAAAAAAATATTCAAAAAGAAGGCTCATAAAATTCAAATATTGGTAAGCACACTCACTAACCTGTCACCACAGACATGATCTTTTTGTTAATGCGCCAAACTCGTTTCTTCCACAGGACAACGATGTCGATGGTGGGGAAAACCTAGTCAAAATAATTATGACGCCTTGCAAGGCTATTTAGGCGTCCCAGAAAAAAATTAAAATAGCCTTGCCAGACGTCATAATTATCTGGACTAGGAAACCCACCAAATCATTAGTTCCCAAATGAGTATCCTAGTGTAAAGGTTTTATTAATACATAGCTATTTCATATTGGAATGGCACATGTCCATGAAAATCAACAAATGATCCGAAAGTTGGAAAGATGAATAGTCCTCTGACTCCACAAACTTGGAAACAGTTGTGATGTTATCATTGAGCTATAGATAACCGACGACCATCAACAATGAGCAAAATTCAAACCATATAGAAAGCTGTAAATATAATAAAAGGCCTCAAATGACAAATGTAAAACAAATCAACAAGAAGCCTAACATTTATAATAGAATTTAAAATAAAATTGAAAATAGAAATGGGGAATGTGTCAGTCTCAGAGACAACAACCCGACCAAAGAGCAGATAACAGCCGAAGGTCACCAATGGGTCTTCAATGCAGCGAGAAAATCCCTCAACCTGAGGCGTGCTTCAGCTGGCCCCTTAACAAAATGTATACTAGTTCAGTGATAATGGACGCATACTACATGTACTAAACTCAAATATATAAAAGAAACTAAAATTAAAAATCATACAAAACTGACAAATGCCATAGGCTCCTGACTTGGGACAGGTGCAAAATATGGTGGGGTTAAAAGCCTGTATACTGTTAATTTCAGAAACTATTGCATGCATTTATTAATATTGCCAATTAACATATGATAATTTCCTTTCAATTTAAAAAATTTGATTTAAGTTTTTGTTGTATATTGGGACTTTGGATATTCTGAAGAATGCTTTCACCAATTTTATGAAACTTTGGTGAATTGTTTTATATATTGACATAAACTCCTTTTCATTTTATGACCCATAGTGGAGGGGCATTAAGTTTAACCCTTGACCGCCTGTCCGTCTGTCCCAAAGTTGGTTTTGTTCTCTAATTTAGTTTGCCTCAACCAAATGTTATAAAACTTTTACAAAAGCTTATTACCACAATACTCAGATCAAGTGTGAATTTTGGTGGTGTCAGTGTTACCGTTCTAGAGTTATGCCCTTTACAAATGGAAAAATTGCTGAATTTTTGGTTTCTCGCCTCTAACTTTATCTTTAATTTGCCTCAACCAAATGTTATGAAATTTGCACACAATGCTTATTACCACAAAAAACAGTTTGAATTTTGGTGGTGTCACTTTTACTGTTCTAGAGTTATGTCCTTTACAAATGGAAAAAATGATGAATTTTTCGTTTCCGTCCTCTAACTTAAGTTTGCCTCAACCAAATTTTATTAAACTTTAACACAATACTTTTTACCACAAAATCAGATCAAGTTCAAATTTTGGTAGCATAAATTTTACCGTTCTTCAGTTATCTTCCTTTATAACTTAATATGATATGCAAGCAGTATCATCCCTATTTATTTTTATATAAGATGCAGAGTTATGGAATTTTAGTTGTTGGAAAATTGTTTAAAATTGTCCATTTTCACACTTTGAAGGTTACTTTTCTTGTATCCCTGGTGCTTTCGACTGGAGAACCGCCATACACAAGCATCGCACAGTTGGCACTCCAAGGCGGGTGGGGAGCAAGAAGGTGAACTGTGGTTTATTTTCATCAATAGTACCACTTAAGTCGACCCTACTAAGGTTAGGGCCGTCTTGACCTTGTTGTAGGGTATGAATGATTCGTTCATTGTTGAAGACCCTACATCAACTGTCAAGATGAAGAACAGGAATAAAAGCCCTGTTCATTGATAATTTTCTATGTTTTCTATGTATTGTGTCGATTTTGTTCCATGTACATTTACTCCATATCCTTTCATTTTCTATTAAGACATGTAAGAAATGTATTTGTTCAAAATCACGGCCTTAAACTTATATACACTTGAGATATCCCTAAATGGAGCCAAATTATTTTCATGTTTTGTGTCAATGAATACCACTCTGTGTGCATGTCCTTTTAGCTCACCTGGCCCATCATCGCCCATCGCCGTTGTTAACTTTTTACATTTTGAACTTCTTCTAGAGAACCACTGAATGGAATGGAATCAAACATGGCATGAATGTTCCTTATGAGGTGCCGACCAAGAGTTGTTACTTTGTTGCCGATCTATCATCCAGGATGGCCGGCAGCGGGGACTTAGTTTAACATAGGACCCTATAGGAAATACATACAAATGTCTTCTTTTAGAGAACCACTGTATGGGATGAAACCAAACATAGCATGAATGTTCCTTATGAGGTGTTGACCAAGTCTTGTTACTCTGTAGCCGATACATCATCCAAGATGGCCCTAGCGGAGTAGGACAATATTAAACCAAATATGGCCTCAATCATTATTAAAGTATCTGTTATGATTTTTATCTTTTTATATGATTTCAAAACCCAAATATAGTCAGGTGAGCGACACATGCTCTTGAGAACCTGTAGTTTTGTTTTGTTTTTTTTTTTTGGGAGGGGTCTTATTTGCAGTGCTCACAGTTTTATACGACTGCAAAAAATTTTGGGATCGTATAATGGTATGATGTCGTCGTCGTCCAAGACACATTGGTTTCGGACAATAACTTTAGTTTAAGTGAATGGATCTCTATGAAATTTTTCAAGAAGGTTCAATACCACAAAAGAAAGGTTGGGATTGATTTTGGGACAATGGTCCCAACCGTTTAGGAATTAGGGCCCAAAAGGGTCCAAAACAAGCATTTTCTAGTTTCAGGATAATAACTTGTGTATAAGTATTTCGATTGCTCTGAAATTGTACCACAATGTTTAATACCACAAGTAGAAGGTTGAGATTCATTTTAGGAGTTATGGGGCCAACAGTTTAGGAATTAAGGGCCAAAAGGGCCAAAAACAAGCATTTTTGTAGTTTCCAGACAATAACTTGTGTGTAAGTGTATGGATCTCTCTGACATTGTACCCTAAGGTTCCAAATAACAAAGGGAAGGCTGGGATTGAGTTTGGGGTTAATTGCCCCAAACATGTAGGAATAAGGGGCCAAAAGGGCCAAGCACAAGCATTTTTCTAGTTTCCAGACAATAACTTGTGTGTAAGTGTATGGATCTCTGAAATTGTACTACAAGGTTCCATACTACAAAGGAAAGGCTGGGATTGAGTTTTGGGGTTATTGCTCCAAGGGGATTCAAAAGTTGGGGAGGGGAATTTTTTCCCAATGTTTTTAAGGATTCATATTTTTTCAAAATTTTTAAATTTCGAATTTTGAAAAGTTTCAAGAAGAAATCTTCAATTGCACAGTATTGCGCAATGGATTAATAAGATCTTTGACCACATTTATTTTGTGTCAGAAACCTATATTATGTCAAAATTTGATCACAATCCAAATTCAGACAGTATCAAGCTTGAATATTGTGTCCAAATTTATCTAAACTATTCAGGGTTCGACCTCTGCGGTCGTATCAGGCTGCACTCAGCGAAGCATTTTATTCTATAATGTAGTTGATCATTGAAATTCATTTAAAGCATAAACCCAAGCTAAAAGGGCAACAAGCTTATCAAGCACTCATGGTACAGCTTTTTATTAAACATGCATTGATATACATTAAACAGCAAAATAATTATTGATGCAAGATGTCATTAAATAATAATTTTTACTCTTTTTATGTGTAGGACAAGAACTATAGAAGATACAGAGAAATTATAAACAGCAGAAATGATAGGCAATTTAAAATTTGCAGAAGTCAACAAAACCTAAATGGTAAGTAAACTCATCATAGATACCAGGATTTAATTTTGTATTTAGGCAAGACGCGCGTTTCATCTACAAAACACTCATCAGTGACGCTTGATAAGACTCATAAGGCCACTTTTATAAAAGTTATTGCCCTTGAAAGATGATTTTCATGAATATTATAAAATAAAAAGATGTGGTATATTAAATATGAAAACTATTGATCGTGGCTCTAAGAAAGCAATTATAGGCCAGTGACGGCCTTCAGTAATGAGAAAATCCATACCCTATTGTCAAAGTAGTCAGCTATAAAAGGCCCTCAGATGAAAAATTTGAAACAATTCCAACTGTAGAACTAATTGCCTAGTTTATAACAAAACAAATTACAAAAATAAATATGGCAGATATGAAACAACAACAGCCACTAAATTTTAGTGTCAGACTAAACTTCAGGCTCTGAACTTGGGACAGGCACAATAAGAGTATGGCAAGGTTATATAAAATAAGAAGATCTGGCATGATTGCCAATAAGACAACAAATGACATAGATTTCCTGCAAAAAAACACAGTCCAGACTAAGCAGGAAATTTAAACCTTTCCTTAATCGAAAAGACACAAAGATCTGTTAGTACTCACAGTTACTGACAGCTAGTTAAAATCAATAAAATCTAATACATGTAATAAAAAAACAGGTTTGTGAGCACTCAACCCTACCCTTATTTTGGACAGCTCAACATATAAAGAACAAACTGTAAAATAACCGTTGCAATTGCCTCAACTCGAAAGATTGATAAAATGCACAAAATCAACTAAATTTAAAACCCATAGACAAAAAGCACGGAATTAAGAGAACTCACAATTAAGAAAGGAAATATTCTTAAAATGTTCACAAACATGACAAAATAAGCTTTTTATTGCTGTTTCTCTCTCATTTATAACATTTTATTTGTATATTTTGTGTATTTATAGCTGATCAGACATCTTGGTTTTGATGATCAATAGGTCAATACTGAAGAGGAAACTGAAAGTTGATATTTATCTACTGGTGCGCTGGTTAGATTAATGTGAAATGGAATGTGTGCTTTCGTGCAAAAAGAAATATGAAATTTCATCATGATCACATGATAATGGCTATAAACAAAATGGAGTTCTATCATAGATGCACAAAACACAATTGTAAAATGCAACAATATATTATATATATTCGTCAAAAGAAGGGAGAAATGAAGAAAAAATAGTATTTTGTTGTTGAAAGGAACACCAGCTTTATCCACTCATTTACAATTGCTCCTCATATCAAATATACTGAAAAGATCTTCAAAGAACAAATTGCAAAAATGTTTTCTCTAAGAATTGAAGGAAAATGTTTAGTGAATGGAATAATTTATGCATTGAACTTTTACATAGTGGATTGAATAACTGTACACAGCAGCTGAAACAGAGGAAAATTAAAATTTACAAGAAAAGTGTTTATTTTATTATTAAATTTGCAAATATGAACACATTCTTAAGAACACCACAAATGGTATGACATTCAAATTGGTTGCTTATTATGTATTCCATTGAAACAATAACAAGAAAACAGAATACTTTGCTACAAAAATATTTTATGAATCAAAGTTAAAGTCATATAAAGTATGTACAATACCTTGACCTAAACAGTCAGACTCACTAATTTGTTTTTGTATGTCATGATAATTTTGAGTTAAAATTTTATTAAAGTTTTAAATATCATTTGTATCATTTATTAAGTCTTATGAAGTATTATGAAGAAATTTACAATGAGTAAAAATAGGGAAAACATTTCCTACAGGAAAGATGATGTACAGAAATTTCCTTAGAGGAAATTTGGAGAACAATGTTTTCCTTAGAGGAAATTTGTGGTCTTGAATTTTCCCTCAAGGAAAAGTGTTTGTCAAAATTTCCTCAAAGGAAATTGCAGTTGACAAAATTTCCTCACAGGAAAAAGTATTTCCTCAAAGGAAAATTTGAAGCTGCAAATTTCCTCAGAGGAAAAGTATTTCCTCAGAGGAAAATTTGAAGCAGCAAATTTCCTCAGAGGAAATAGAATTTCCTCAAAGGAAAATTTGAAGCCACAAATTTCCTCAGAGGAAATAGAATTTCCTCAAAGGAAATATTAATGCAGCAAATTCCCTAAGGGAAATCTTTTCCTTTGAGGAAAATACAATTTCCCTTGAGGAAAAATCTTTTTCCTTTAGGGAAATTTGATTTCCCTTGAGGAAAACTACTTTTCCTCTGAGGAAATTGTTGAAAAAAGGGGCATAACTTTTTCAACAGTGGTGCTAGAGCCAAAATATTTTAGGACAAATATCAGGGAACCAATACCAACCAAGTTATCAACTTCATTTTGACTTAACTCCAAAATTAAGGTGACAACTTTTGCACTCAGCGGAATTGCAAACTTGTCCCGGAGACTGTTATATCCTCTTTTGGTAAATAGTTATGGCGTTATTGTTGATGCATGTAAGAAAATAATATTAGATATTATGGAAGCAAATTATTTTATACATCTTTGATGAGTACATAAAAAATATTGATATATACGCTAAAGTTTAAAAACATAAAAGAACCCAAATATGGAACTTGCAATCTTCAAGGCGAAGCGCGAAAACAATAAGTCATGTGAAATACTAATGACAAACACGTTGTACGGACAAACCCTTAAATCCCTCAGTGTTATGTCAAATGAATTATAGCGAGGAAAGGTAAATTTAATTAAATATCAAAACTAAATATTTGTTATATTTCCTCCTGATTTCTCAAGAAATCATAGAATCAATAAATGTATAAATCTTAATTATGCATGTCTGTGTGAGATCCATTTCATGAAACCAAGGATTTCTATAAAAGCCTTGATGGGACCCTTTATATATACAGTTTTCTATTTTCCCGGAAAAGATTTAAAAATTTAATCTTTTGGGAAATAATCCGATTTTGTTGAATCATTTCCTTCATAATTATGATAAATCCTTTTAGTTCTTCAATTTTAAATTAAAATAAATATTTCATTTTGATCTAACGACAGACTTTTTAAATTGAAGTGGCATGGTCAGTCATCTGATTACCAGTTTACTGGTGAACAAGTAATTTTCCATATGACAGTGGCGTGTACCCTTGGGGTGTGTATAACTTATTTTGAATACCTTAATTTTCTGGGGAACATCCTGTCCACGTGTAATACTTAGTATATATTGCAACAGATGACATTACACAAATTTTCTTTGTAGCATCGGTGTCCATTTCATGTTCAACCACTCAAAATTTTCACAAAAAAGATAATATAATAAAATCATTAAAAAAAGATTTAAAAAACGCTAGCAATTAAACTTCGCAATGAGTAAACGGGGATTTGTGTTTTAAAGGGCTTATTTCCAGTGGATATATTTCATACTAGATAACTAGACCTGAGATAACTTTTTTTTGTAATATATATTTTATTATTTTCATATCATTCTCAAATCTCATCTATAAATAAAGATGTACAAAAAAATTTTGTTATAACTCATAAATATATGGTTAATCATAATTGTTACAAATTATAAAATGGTAAGTCAATGCCCGATGTGCCGCCGTCTTTGGCAAAACTACGATTTAATCTTTTAAATGAAAGACGTGCACTGCCTTTATCGGAACAGAGGAAAGTCCACCTAGTGTACATTAGTCATTAAGGAGTATCCGTTTGTTATGCTGAAAAAAAGATCATCATAGACTTTTTAGCAGACCTTCTCGTGTAAAAAAAAAAACAAACTTTTAACTGAATCAAGGATTTGTATAGTGAGAAGGATTGGAATCTCGCGGTATATCGACACTTCTCGCGTATCGTGAGATGTTGCGTACTCGCCACTATAAATTTATACGCGCCTGATAGTAAATATCCGGTTGAACGGCGTTTATTGCAAGATAATTATTTCTGACTTGTTTATAGTTAGGTTTAGTTTGTTTAAGCATCTTTGGTCAATATTTTGTTTTAATTCGCAAAGATATCACGATTCCTTCTGAGTATGTCATATTGAGGACCTCCCCAAGCTGGAAAATAAACTTTGATAGTCGTTTACATTTGGCAGTTGCCGAAAATTATCGTAATTATGTTGTTGTTTTTCTTTTGATCGTAATTTGAGTAGCCCAACACATCTTTATGATACTAGTAATAGCTGTTTAAGATAACCTCAAAGAGAAGGTCAAAACAATAATTTATTTTCGCAGCTTGTTTTTTTGTCCTTTCTTTTAGTATATGAAACTGACCCAACTACATGTATCACAAGAGCATTGACAGTTGGAGGAAAGCATACAGTTTTCAAGAATAGTCTGTCTGGCAGGAAGTTAAAATAAGTTCATGATTATAAACAACAGTAAAAGTCTTGATTTGTTTTTTAAATCAATGGTTGTACCCATGGCAAGTACAAGTAAATTTCCCTTGTGAAAAACATTAGTAACACAAGCAACTAACAGCATTTTACGTATAACTTTGGGTTATCTGCTTATGTCATACACCCTACTCATAATTTGTTTCACATTTTTCACATTGTGGCCTTGTAGAGCCAACTATACCATATGGGTTTTTCTCATTGTTGAAGGATATACAGTTGCCTATAATTGCTTACATCCACTTCATTTGAATTTTATGTATAGTTGTCTCATTGGCATTCATACATCTCCTTGTTTTATATTGGAAAATATTTGACATTTTTTTATAAGCATTAAGAACAATATATAAGAGGACAATCATTTCATTTTTACGGGGTAAGGCAGGAGGATTTCTCTTGGACAGATTATTCACAAATAGTCAATATTATTTCATTCTTATCTGTTGCTCAGATTGTTTATGTCGCATAGCTTCATTTTACTTTTTACATAATTTTTCATGCGTAATGTGAGGCAGAAATGCAGCAGCTTATTCATTTTCATCTTGAATGGGCAACATTTTTCTTCTACTAATTCTCACCAAGCTAAAATATTCATTCCCACATCACCCCACCCTCATTCCATTGACCCAATAAATCAATTGGTTATCAACTTTCAAAAGTACCTATCTAGAAAACCTATTTTAGTGAACACTGACTTGTCTTTGTTTACATCCTTGTCCTTTGATCTCCTGATAGTTGTCTTAATAGCAATCGTACCACATCTCCTTATTTTTATACCCACATGAAATATTATTTTACATTCCTTATGAACCAAACATGAAAGACCAAAAATGGAACATTGTTACAAACTAAACTATCTGGGAACACCCAACCACAGAAATGTTGATACCTGCTATGAAGACACCATGTATTCTGGATGTCTTGTAATAAAAGAAGTTTGTTCTTGCTGACAAATTTTATTCACACACACAAAGCAATATTAAAACATGTTAATTTTCCATGTCCTTTTAAATTCCATTCATGACACTATTTGAATAAATATATAGTCACTGGTTGGATTTACATATTAATAATGGTGATTTCATACTCTGGTTAACTTCCGTCTTAAGTTTGTCAAAGGAGCTGACACAATTTGTATTTGATTTTTGGTATATAAAGTATCCTCTGCGATGTGTACTTCATAGAAAATACATTCTACAAATGTATGTCTTCTATAGGCTTGGTTTGATGCCTTTCCTGTATTGCATGCAGTATGAGTGATCATATTGTAAGTCAGAATATGGTGTTATTTCTTGCACTTTCACTACAATGAAACATCTATACAAATCCTTGACTGAATTAAACAAAAATTATCAAGCAAAACTCAATAGAACACTCATAGTAACATTTTGTTTAGACCGAGATAACTTATAGTAAGATTATTTATATACAAAATGTAGGACAATTAATAAAAGTGTCCGATCTGATACACGTACCTATAATGCACAAAATTTTGAACAGCTTCAAATATACGGTACGTCTAAACACTGCTCAGGACCTCCTGAGTGCACTCAGGACATGAAATATATGTTTTAGTGAGTGGTGAAGGTATGCATTCGATAGATAATTTAATTCTTCATCTAATAATTTTGTTTTGATAAAATAATTTTAATATTTAAGGAGTTATTGAAGTTTTCATCGGCACGCGCCATTTTTGTGAAATATGTCAGGCATGACCGAGGATTATATTGAATACCAATTATCATGTTGATTAGGTCGTTTGATCTTTAATAATTAGGAGTGATTAGTGATGGTTCTAACCTCATACAAGTAAGCTTGGCAAACAAACAAAATCAAGATGTCTTTTGAAAAATAAAGAACAATGAAGATATATTGTTTTAGAAAAAAAAACGTTAAATAAACATTTTTCTTTTTGTTTGTAATAATTGAAGCCAGTCGAAAAATATGAAAAATCTACATATATAGTTGGGAAATTTTCCTTCAATTCATTTCATTTCATTAACTTAATAGATAAAAAAATATTGTTATTATTTTCTTTGTATAGATTTTCGTATTTTATTAAAATTTTGTGCAATAAAAGTTTAGTTTTATTCTTAGTTCAAAATTAAGAAGAATAATTCTTTCGTATTTTCATATCTCTAGACTTTAATTGCATTGTTCCATAGTAAAAAAAAAAGAATCGGTGAAACACCATTTATAATTTACTTTCAAGCTAACAGTTAATCTGATCACTCACTAAAAATAGCGTTGAATTAAAAAAATATTGGTATCATTGCGTTCTAATTCTTATTTATATAATTGTGTGTGTGTGTTTTGTTCTATTTTCTTGTCTTTGAGATTCATTCAAATAATTAACACTTTTGGCCAATGAGAGGCTGTGTATGTATAACATAACGATTCAATCAAAATTTCATTTAGTTAGATTTATTCCCCTATTGAAACTCGTTCTTGTCCAGTAATAAATCCTTTGAACGATTTTGAAAAGGGAAATAAATTTGTCATACTTTTCATGAATTAAGATTTAGTTTTGTAAATGGAACCCGTTCTTAACTGTAGAAGCCGTACTTGCCAAAATACGCTTTTCAAATAATCAAATCTCATATAGTTAGTGTTCTTTCTCATTTCTATCGTTCTTGTCAAGTAATTTCATTCTTGAGTAATACGAGTGTTTTAGAATCCGCATTTAGTAACATTTATCTTTCTCATTAAAGTTGTTCTTGTCCAGCTGTAATACAAGCCTTGAACGAATTCCAATGTGAAATGAATTCTGAAAAATTAATTTGTCTCCGTTTTCTGAAAATTATCATATTTGGGTATTATTTCTAAATAATTTGTAAGTAAACGAAATCCGTTCAAACCACGACTAAGTCTTCGTGCACAGAGTTTGAAGTACCAAAACCCCAGAAACTTGCTCGTAAGCCAAACCAAAGGAAAAGACCAAGGACAGCATGTACGCAGCCAAGATATTAGACTTAGCAAATCATATAAATAAATACTGATCTGTCTTATTAAGGTTAAATTCTAAATATTGTCATTGAAAATATAGGACCAGTTCATAATTTCAATAAATTTGTTATCTATATCTAGGCTGTGAAAATCTTGAATAAATTTTGAACATTCATGAAAAGGTTATATCGAATATCGTCCTAAAGTGTGCATTCCATAAGGAAATGTTTTTCAGTCTCTACCTGCAACTTTTACAAAACTTAATAACATCGTGTTATTCATTTTAAACGTAACACAGTACTGACAACACAATTCATAAACAACAATAAAGATAATCCAATCAATTTTGTTGATTGGATAATTCACGGCTCAGTAGTTGTGTGATCAGTGACACGTGCCCTCATTATTTCATAAGAATTAACATATCTATCTAAGGGACGACATCAAAAGTTCAATGTAGGATAAAAAACTTAATTCACATAGTTTTTCACTGACCCCACCCCTCTTAACTTAATTTGGGAAAATTGATTGACCAATATGGATATATGTAAAATCGATTTTGGATAAACAAAACTTGCAGCAATTTTAACCCCACCCCAAACTATTTGATTTAAGTTTTTTATCCTACATTGATCTTTTGATGTCGTCCCTAAGTTCGATTTCAAATTCTACCAAAATTTAACTCTTAAATAAGCAGCGTGTAACGAATATATTCATCCATCCTGTGTGCAAATACGATGACTATAAAGGGTCCTGAGTGCACATTGTATGTCCTGAGTGCACTCAGGAGGTCCTGAGCGGTGTTTAGACGTACCCACCGAGTGGACTTTAAGTAGCCTGGTATTAGGCCATGCAATTTTCTGTCCCTCCTTTTCATTGGCAGTTGAAATTTTCCGACCGTATCACGGGCGGTCTCAATTACAAGACCTACCTATCATATTTATTGTTAATTTTATTAATTTGTTTTCGCCATGAACACACATTAAATATTTTCCACTGGATATTAATCCGGTACGTCAGACGTCAGACACACCCGACATTAATCAACCAAAACTCAGTATTTTACAGTACACTCTAAGACATAAGCCCGGATTTACTAATATATTTCTAAAAATTTAACTCAGCATGTTATCAGTAATCAGTTAGATATAAATTATGTGGACACACTTTCTTAGTGGTTCACTAATAATAACCAGATGTTGACCACAAAATGATAAGCTATAAATCTATATTTCTCTGTGTCTTTCCTCCTGGCTTCATTGAATTCTGAACAATAATTATGAAAAAAAAAAAATTTATCTCAAGAAAAAATATATTGTTAATAATAATAGTATGCATGTTTAGTTTATTGCGATATTATGGACAACTTTCCTGCATTCATATGAAATAATTGTGTTCCTCAACTTTAGTTTTTTATTCCTTGTATTTCTTAAACTTAAAAAAATATACAATAAAAATGAATGAAATTAATGGTTCATTTATTCTAAATAAACTTTTATTAGTGTTTTATTAACTTAAATAACTTCTTACAATGTATTGAATTATTTCAAACTGATGTGAATTCAGAAAAAAAAAAACCCAAAAATACCATAAACGATTAGCCTAACCTTAACAAATGATCTGGTCTATGCCATATATATTGGCTAAAAAAGACAACTTTTTTTATCCCTCCCCCTTTTATTTAAATCTGGTATTTTTTCTTAGTTTTCTATCAATTTCAATTAATTTCACGTTTTTTTCTATACTATTTGAAAATAAATATGCTCGAATTAAATTTTATTTGCTAGTTACTTTCAATTCCAAGTTTACTATACACAGCGAGAAATTAATAGAAAAATAAACCACACAGATTTTGAAAAAAAGGGGGAGGGCTTTAAAAACTTCTTGTCCTTGAGTACTATGATCTATGCATGATGGTGTCATATTCCAAAATTAACAATGATTTCCAAAATTCAAGTATAACAAGAGGCTGTCAGAGTGACGGCAAACCAGATTTCCTGCAGAGGTCGAACACAGAACAGCCGAGCAAATATGGACACAACATTTAAGCTTAAAACAGCTCTTAATTTGGATTGTGATTGAATATTTGACACAGCACAGGTTTGTGACATAAAAACCATATTGCCAAAAGAACTGATTTTTATCAAAAATTCAATTTGATTACCAGAAAACGAAAATATTAATTACATCTCCAAATGACAATTCCCTTTTTCTCCAAAACAATACAATGTGTTAATCAATGTGTTCTCTTCTGTTCCATCATACTCATTATTGTTTGACAACATCAGAATTATGTCATCCTTTTTTAAAAGTGTGTAATATTTGCTACTGTGCAAAACAATTAACATATTACATACTATAAATTACAATAAAAACTTAATCCCTTTAAAATATTAACATAAATTATAATATAATTACTGTGATAGTTTTCTTTTTATTTCAACTTCTGATGTCCAACTTTCACATGATCAAACTTTTTGTTCTATTTATATCAGTATTCACTAGAAATCATTTATACACATTTATAACTATACTTTAAAATAAATGCGGAAAATAATATATATTAAGTAATGTGATATGTATGTGACCAGTTATTTAGGGATTAAGATAAACAAACCCAGTATGATACATGGTCTGGGGTAATTGGCATTGCCATAATTTCTGATAAGACCACAGCTACAAAGTAGCTGGAAATTCGGGCTTATGTCTTAGAGTGAGTAGGGAATGAATATCTCCCGCGTTCACTTGTCCCTTGAAGGATCAATATTGAATTTCTTCATTTCTTGAACCATTATTTATTAAAACGAATTTGTAAACAAAAGTTATTCGTAAATATTGATAATGATCAATGATTGTAAAGAAAAAAAAAATCCACCATAGTAGTTTGTTAATTAACTGGCTCCATGGTGTTAAACGTGTCACCTTTCTTTTACAAATAACTGATTAAAAATATGAAGCCTTTACTGTAAAATAAATCATTCTAATAAAAATAAATTCATCCAGATTTTTCTCTCATAATCTTTCAACAGTTATTGTAAACTAATTTATTCGAACTATAATTGTTCTATGACTTGCTGTCCGTTTACCAATATTTATACTTTATAAAGTGTTTTCATATTCATTGATCATTAACTTCCTGTTTTGCGAATACTTATAATGGGGTAATTATTATAGCCAGTAATAGCTAACAATTTATCTAAAGAAAACGAGATGCTATATTCAAATTCTGAGATATGAATCTAGTTCTTTAAAAAAAATCTCAACAGCAAAATTCTACACTTTCATTTATCTGGGTCTTTTGTCTCCGCTTCGAAGCCGCCATCCCGTAACAAACATATCTATTCACGATGTTGGGGTTTGGCAATATACAATCATGTAAGCAATAACAACAGGCAGTAGATCTGAATTTGTAAATTGTTATTTTGGATTTTACCTGATTAGGACGTGTCTCGTTGAATTTTCTAATAAACTTACACACACACAATCTGACTTTTAATCGTAATGTTATGAGATCTATAAGAACATAGAGCTATAGGCCTAGTTGCACGCAAGTCTTTACAAATTATATATTTTGGTATGCTATAGTTGTTTTACAGACTATTTGTTATTTGGTCAGGTTTTTTTTTAGTTTTGACATGGCGTTGACTCGTGTTTGATATAGTATGCATCTTTGTGCTGTATTTTAACAATTATTTACAAGTATGCTGCATGTTTACACATTCATCACTATACCGCATCTAAATAAAGCTTTCTTGTAAAAAAATAAGGATGTGTAGTATGATTGGTGATGAGACAACTATCAACCAGAATTTAAAATACCTGATATAAGCAATTGTGACTTACTTTCTTTACTCAGAGTGATCGTAAGTTAATCAGATAAGCTGGAGGAGGGTGGGGGGTGAGGGGTTGGGGGTTGGGGTTGGGGGCTTCATATTAAAAGAAAAGATATTAGCATTAGCTTTCTGTGATAAATATATAATAAACTCACAGTAACAGAAATAGCTCTTGAAAGCTCTGTCAGATCCCGACGCGTGCAAAAATGCAGCACCTGGTTACAGGGCTCATTTGACAAATTATCAAAGTTATAAAATCTAAATTCTAAGTGATCTAAAATGTTCATGACTAACGAGTATTTTCACTTGTACGATTTTTCTGTGAAATGAGTCTAAGAGTAACTGTATATACATGTATATCGGGATACTGACTGCAAAGTAAAATATTTATGTACCTATTAGTTGCGGCTCATTTTGGTCTTTTAAGTAAGTTTCCTTCCCCTGCATTACTTGATCGCTTTTGTAAAAAATAAACAGCACAACAGCACTCGACGTCAGTATTGTACCAAAAAATGAAAAAAATATTCAAAAAGAAGGCTCATAAAATTCAAATATTGGTAAGCACACCCACTAACCTGTCACCACAGACATGATCTTTTTGTTAATGCGCCAAACTCGTTTCTTCCACAGGACAACGATGTCGATGGTGGGGAAAACCTAGTCAAAATAATTATGACGCCTTGCAAGGCTATTTAGGCGTCCCAGAAAAAAATTAAAATAGCCTTGCCAGACGTCATAATTATCTGGACTAGGGAAAACCCACCAAATCATTAGTTCCCCAAATGAGTATCCTAGTGTAAAGGTTTTATTAATACATAGCTATTTCATATTGGAATGGCACATGTCCATGAAAATCAACAAATGATCCGAAAGTTGGAAAGATGAATAGTCCTCTGACTCCACAAACTTGGAAACAGTTGTGATGTTATCATTGAGCTATAGATAACCGTACGACCATCAACAATGAGCAAAATTCACACCATATAGAAAGCTGTAAATATAATAAAAGGCCTCGAAATGACAAATGTAAAACAAATCAACAAGAAGCCTAACATTTATAATAGAATTTAAAATAAAATTGAAAATAGAAATGGGGAATGTGTCAGTCTCAGAGACAACAACCCGACCAAAGAGCAGATAACAGCCGAAGGTCACCAATGGGTCTTCAATGCAGCGAGAAAATCCCTCAACCTGAGGCGTGCTTCAGCTGGCCCCTTAACAAAATGTATACTAGTTCAGTGATAATGGACGTCATACTACATGTACTAAACTCCAAATATATAAAAGAAACTAAAATTAAAAATCATACAAAACTGACAAATGCCATAGGCTCCTGACTTGGGACAGGTGCAAAAATATGGTGGGGTTAAAAGCCTGTATACTGTTAATTTCAGAAACTATTGCATGCATTTATTAATATTGCCAATTAACATATGATAATTTCCTTTCAATTTAAAAAATTCTGATTTAAGTTTTTGTTGTATATTGGGACTTTGGATATTCTGAAGAATGCTTTCACCAATTTTATGAAACTTTGGTGAATTGTTTTATATATTGACATAAACTCCTTTTCATTTTATGACCCATAGTGGAGGGGCATTAAGTTTAACCCTTGACCGTCTGTCCGTCTGTCCCAAAGTTGGTTTTTGTTCTCTAATTTAGTTTGCCTCAACCAAATGTTATAAAACTTTTACAAAAGCTTATTACCACAATACTCAGATCAAGTGTGAATTTTGGTGGTGTCAGTGTTACCGTTCTAGAGTTATGCCCTTTACAAATGGAAAAATTGCTGAATTTTTGGTTTCTCGCTCTCTAACTTTATCTTTAATTTGCCTCAACCAAATGTTATGAAATTTGCACACAATGCTTATTACCACAAAAAACAGTTTGAATTTTGGTGGTGTCACTTTTACTGTTCTAGAGTTATGTCCTTTACAAATGGAAAAAATGATGAATTTTTCGTTTCCGTCCTCTAACTTAAGTTTGCCTCAACCAAATTTTATTAAACTTTAACACAATACTTTTTACCACAAAATCAGATCAAGTTCAAATTTTGGTAGCATAAATTTTACCGTTCTTCAGTTATCTTCCTTTATAACTTAATATGATATGCAAGCCGAGTATCATCCCCTATTTATTTTTATATAAGATGCAGAGTTATGGAATTTTAGTTGTTGAAAAATTGTTTAAAATTGTCCATTTTCACACTTAGGAAGGTTACTTTTCTTGTATCCCTGGTGCTTTCGACTGGAGAACCGCCATACACAAGCATCGCACAAGTTGGCACTCCAAGGCGGGTGGGGAGCAAGAAGGTGAACTGTGGTTTATTTTCATCAATAGTACCACTTAAGTCGACCCTACTAAGGTTAGGGGCCGTCTTGACCTTGTTGTAGGGTATGAATGATTCGTTCATTGTTGAAGACCCTACATCAACTGTCAAGATGAAGAACAGGAATAAAAGCCCTGTTCATTGATAATTTTCTATGTTTTCTATGTATTGTGTGCGATTTTGTTCCATGTACATTTACTCCATATCCTTTCATTTTCTATTAAGACATGTAAGAAATGTATTTGTTCAAAATCACGGCCTTAAACTTATATACACTTGAGATATCCCTAAATGGAGCCAAATTATTTTCATGTTTTGTGTCAATGAATACCACTCTGTGTGCATGTCCTTTTAGCTCACCTGGCCCATCATCGCCCATCGCCGTTGTTAACTTTTTACATTTTGAACTTCTTCTAGAGAACCACTGAATGGAATGGAATCAAACATGGCATGAATGTTCCTTATGAGGTGCTGACCAAGAGTTGTTACTTTGTTGCCGATCTATCATCCAAGATGGCCGGCAGCGGGGGACTTAGTTTAACATAGGACCCTATAGGAAATACATACAAATGTCTTCTTTTAGAGAACCACTGTATGGGATGAAACCAAACATAGCATGAATGTTCCTTATGAGGTGTTGACCAAGTGTTGTTACTCTGTAGCCGATCCATCAACCAAGATGGCCCCTAGCGGAGTAGGACAATATTAAACCAAATATGGCCTCAATCATTATTAAAGTATCTGTTATGATTTTTATCTTTTTATATGATTTCAAAACCCAAATATAGTCAGGTGAGCGACACATGCTCTTGAGAACCTGTAGTTTTGTTTTTTTTTTTTTTTTTTTTGGGAGGGTCTTATTTGCGCAGTGCTCACAGTTTTATACGACTGCAAAAAATTTTTGGGATCGTATAATGGTATGATGTCGTCGTCGTCCAAGACACATTGGTTTCGGACAATAACTTTAGTTTAAGTGAATGGATCTCTATGAAATTTTTCAAGAAGGTTCAATACCACAAAAGAAAGGTTGGGATTGATTTTGGGACAATGGTCCCAACCGTTTAGGAATTAGGGGCCCAAAAGGGTCCAAAACAAGCATTTTCTAGTTTCAGGATAATAACTTGTGTATAAGTATTTCGATTGCTCTGAAATTGTACCACAATGTTTAATACCACAAGTAGAAGGTTGAGATTCATTTTAGGAGTTATGGGGCCAACAGTTTAGGAATTAAGGACCAAAAGGGCCAAAACAAGCATTTTTGTAGTTTCCAGACAATAACTTGTGTGTAAGTGTATGGATCTCTCTGACATTGTACCACAAGGTTCCATATAACAAAGGGAAGGATGGGATTGAGTTTGGGGTTAATTGCCCCAAACATGTAGGAATAAGGGGCCAAAAGGCCAAGCACAAGCATTTTTCTAGTTTCCAGACAATAACTTGTGTGTAAGTGTATGGATCTCTGAAATTGTACTACAAGGTTCCATACTACAAAGGAAAGGCTGGGATTGAGTTTTGGGGTTATTGCTCCAAGGGGATTCAAAAGTTGGGGAGGGGGGAATTTTTTTCCCAATGTTTTTAAGGGATTCATATTTTTTTTCAAAATTTTTAAAATTTCGAATTTTTGAAAAGTTTCAAGAAGAAATCTTCAATTGCACAGTATTGCGCAATGGATTAATAAGATCTTTGACCACATTTATTTTGTGTCAGAAACCTATATTATGTCAAAAATTTGATCACAATCCAAATTCAGACAGTATCAAGCTTGAATATTGTGTCCAAATTTATCTAAACTATTCAGGGTTCGACCTCTGCGGTCGTATCAGGCTGCACTCAGCGAAGCATTTTATTCTATAATGTAGTTGATCATTGAAATTCATTTAAAGCATAAACCCAAGCTAAAAGGGCAACAAGCTTATCAAGCACTCATGGTACAGCTTTTTATTAAACATGCATTGATATACATTAAACAGCAAAATAATTATTGATGCAAGATGTCATTAAATAATAATTTTACTCTTTTATGTGTAGGACAAGAACTATAGAAGATACAGAGAAATTATAAACAGCAGAAATGATAGGCAATTTAAAATTTGCAGAAGTCAACAAAACCTAAATGGTAAGTAAACTCATCATAGATACCAGGATTTAATTTTGTATTTAGGCAAGACGCGTTTCATCTACAAAACACTCATCAGTGACGCTTGATAAGACTCATAAGGCCACTTTTATAAAAGTTATTGCCCTTGAAAGATGATTTTCATGAATATTATAAAAATAAAAAGATGTGGTATATTAAATATGAAAACTATTGATCGTGGCTCTAAGAAAGCAATTATAGGCCAGTGACGGCCTTCAGTAATGAGAAAATCCATACCCTATTGTCAAAGTAGTCAGCTATAAAAGGCCCTCAGATGAAAAATTTGAAACAATTCCAACTGTAGAACTAATTGCCTAGTTTATAACAAAACAAATTACAAAAATAAATATGGCAGATATGAAACAACAACAGCCACTAAATTTTAGTGTCAGACTAAACTTCAGGCTCTGAACTTGGGACAGGCACAATAAGAGTATGGCAAGGTTATATAAAATAAGAAGATCTGGCATGATTGCCAATAAGACAACAAATGACATAGATTTCCTGCAAAAAAACACAGTCCAGACTAAGCAGGAAATTTAAACCTTTCCTTAATCGAAAAGACACAAAGATCTGTTAGTACTCACAGTTACTGACAGCTAGTTAAAATCAATAAAATCTAATACATGTAATAAAAAAACAGGTTTGTGAGCACTCAACCCTACCCTTATTTTGGACAGCTCAACATATAAAGAACAAACTGTAAAATAACCGTTGCAATTGCCTCAACTCGAAAGATTGATAAAATGCACAAAATCAACTAAATTTAAAACCCATAGACAAAAAGCACGGAATTAAGAGAACTCACAATTAAGAAAGGAAATATTCTTAAAATGTTCACAAACATGACAAAATAAGCTTTTTATTGCTGTTTCTCTCTCCATTTATAACATTTTATTTGTATATTTTGTGTATTTATAGCTGATCAGACATCTTGGTTTTGATGATCAATAGGTCAATACTGAAGAGGAAACTGAAAGTTGATATTTATCTACTGGTGCGCTGGTTAGATTAATGTGAAATGGAATGTGTGCTTTCGTGCAAAAAGAAATATGAAATTTCATCATGATCACATGATAATGGCTATAAACAAAATGGAGTTCTATCATAGATGCACAAAACACAATTGTAAAATGCAACAATATATTATATATATTCGTCAAAAGAAGGGAGAAATGAAGAAAAAATAGTATTTTGTTGTTGAAAGGAACACCAGCTTTATCCACTCATTTACAATTGCTCCTCATATCAAATATACTGAAAAGATCTTCAAAGAACAAATTGCAAAATGTTTTCTCTAAGAATTGAAGGAAAATGTTTAGTGAATGGAATAATTTATGCATTGAACTTTTACATAGTGGATTGAATAACTGTACACAGCAGCTGAAACAGAGGAAAATTAAAATTTACAAGAAAAGTGTTTATTTTATTATTAAATTTGCAAATATGAACACATTCTTAAGAACACCACAAATGGTATGACATTCAAATTGGTTGCTTATTATGTATTCCATTGAAACAATAACAAGAAAACAGAATACTTTGCTACAAAAATATTTTATGAATCAAAGTTAAAGTCATATAAAGTATGTACAATACCTTGACCTAAACAGTCAGACTCACTAATTTGTTTTTGTATGTCATGATAATTTTGAGTTAAAATTTTATTAAAGTTTTAAATATCATTTGTATCATTTATTAAGTCTTATGAAGTATTATGAAGAAATTTACAATGAGTAAAAATAGGGAAAACATTTCCTACAGGAAAGATGATGTACAGAAATTTCCTTAGAGGAAATTTGGAGAACAATGTTTTCCTTAGAGGAAATTTGTGGTCTTGAATTTTCCCTCAAGGAAAAGTGTTTGTCAAAATTTCCTCAAAGGAAATTGCAGTTGACAAAATTTCCTCACAGGAAAAAGTATTTCCTCAAAGGAAAATTTGAAGCTGCAAATTTCCTCAGAGGAAAAGTATTTCCTCAGAGGAAAATTTGAAGCAGCAAATTTCCTCAGAGGAAATAGAATTTCCTCAAAGGAAAATTTGAAGCCGCAAATTTCCTCAGAGGAAATAGAATTTCCTCAAAGGAAATATTAATGCAGCAAATTCCCTAAGGGAAATCTGTTTCCCTTGAGGAAAATACAATTTCCCTTGAGGAAAAATCTTTTTCCTTTAGGGAAATTTGATTTCCCTTGAGGAAAACTACTTTTCCTCTGAGGAAATTGTTGAAAAAAGGGGCATAACTTTTTCAACAGTGGTGCTAGAGCCAAAATATTTTAGGACAAATATCAGGGAACCAATACCAACCAAGTTATCAACTTCATTTTGACTTAACTCCAAAATTAAGGTGACAACTTTTGCACTCAGCGGAATTGCAAACTTGTCCCGGAGACTGTTATATCCTCTTTTGGTAAATAGTTATGGCGTTATTGTTGATGCATGTAAGAAAATAATATTAGATATTATGGAAGCAAATTATTTTATACATCTTTGATGAGTACATAAAAAATATTGATATATACGCTAAAGTTTAAAACATAAAAAGAACCCAAATATGGAACTTGCAATGTTTAAAACAGATTCTACCCATTAAATATAAATAAATATAAACAATTAAATATTCTAAATGATTATGGAAACTATTGCATACATGATGTGACTCTCAAAATGTTCAATAAAATTTTGAATCTTGATTTTGAATTGTTACAGAAATACGTTACTGTTCCAAAATGGCCACGGCATTATTTATTCATCAACATAAAATGCTCTAAAATTCTTCGGAGAAAATAAATAGGTATTATCAACAATGAAGAAAGTAGCAATGCGTAACTCCAAGGTAATTTTCAAAACACTTTAGTAGGAATTACTCATTTTGTTGGTGAGCGTCATGTCAACCAAAACGTGTACAAGTCATGTCTTCTCTGACTGTTCATGACGTTAAAATACTAAATCCCTGGGATGTGTTTTAGTTGATTTTAGTCTCTGATGCATGATTTTTTATTATTAATTGTTTTTGGCTTTTAACTAGCTGTCAGTAACTGCGAGTACTCTCAAATCGTACTTTCTTGTTAATTCGACCTGTTGATACTATTTTTAATACTTTTTTGTTATTTTATATTAATATGGATCTTGTCTGTATACCAGCTTTGATTATTTGGAATATCTACAAATTTTCACTTCTTCATACTACATTTGTATGAACATCAAGATTATTCTCCTTAAACCTGTACAGGGAAGTTTTATTGTTGATATTCACCCCTTATGTATCTAGTGTTAAATAAGGTATTTATATGACAGACCTTTCTTGGTATTCCTAATTATTGGAAGATTTTATATAGACAGAAGTAGTATACCTAAAACGACAAAGTTATTTTTCATTTACCTGTATATATTATGAAAACCGGTTTTTTCAAAAGTGATTATTTTCTAAGGGTTAAATATTTCACGGTGGTGTCTTGCCATGGCTTTGTTTGGACTTGTTTGTTTGCTTTTTGGCCTTGAATGTTTGTCCCTAATATTTTATTAACTATGTATTTACTTTCAGGTATCACAGATCGAATTTATTCGTTCATTGTGTTAATTTACGTTTTTTGATTGAGTTAAGCCTTCCAATTGATATTTTATCGTGTGTTTTTCTATGTTGTGATGTTATACTATTGTTTCAGAAAAAGGGAGAAGGTTTGGTACCATTAATACGTTTAATCCCGCTGCAAATGTTTGCACCTGTCCTAAGTCAGGAATCTGATGTACAGTAGTTGTCGTTTGTTTATGTAATTTATACGTGTTTCTCGTTTCTCGTTTTTTATATTGACTAGACCGTTGGTTTTCCCGTTTGAATGGTTTTACACTAGTAATTTTGGGGCCCTTTATAGCTTGTTGTTCGGTGTGAGCCAAGGCTCCGTGTTGAAGGCCGTACATTGACCTATAATGGTTTACTTTTATAAATTGTTATTTGGATGGAGAGTTTTCTCATTGGCACTCACACCACATCTTCCTATATCTATATACACACCTACATTGTATAAACCAGTTTAATGAAATCACAAATTTGAATTCCTACACTGGCCAAACTAGTTCTCTTAATGTTGATGATATTTTTAATATGGACATAATTTTAGTGCACTTTGGGGGGGATTATATTAAGAACTACAGTCATGTTATGTGTCACAATGGTTATACATTGACCATACTTTTTATTCAGTTTTTGAGCGAGTCTACCGCCGGAGTTTACACACCAGTAAACTCATTCAAAAATCGTATTTATTACTATACCAATTAATAGTCACAGCTGACGACAGACAGACATATGTAATTGACACAAATGCTTAGTCCTAGGTTGGAGTCAGCCCTGCAGCTCATGTTATGAAACATTTAAATGTGTTGTGACTTATTGGTACACATGTTTCCATGTACTTTTGTGAATTATTTTTATCACTTTTTTTCCTTAAAATAGTATAAACAGCTAGGCTATTTGAAATCAATGAACCCACTTAATCTTGATGCATACATTTAATATGAAGAAAAGTCAATGAGACCAAACCACCAACAAAAATTTTAAAAATCATCTAGCTACAATGTATAGAGGGCATCACTTATCTTAGTCTTCACCAAGACTGGTATCTATACAATATTATTTCGTCCTAAATATGCATGACATATTTGACAGTGGACATAAAGCAAACAAGCATTCATTCAAAACAATATTGTATATATATCAGGCTCTTAACCATCCTGAGGTTACATTTATAAATGTTTTGAATACATTAAGCAGAAGAAATCAAATATCTGATATATCAGAGCCAAATTCTTTAAAAAATTAGATTTGAATTAAAACAGGCAACTAATCTGACAGGACAAGGCAATGAATATGTGGCGTTGCTAAACTTTTTTTGTGAGATCTCAACACACATTTTTGAGGGGCCTGATGGGGAGGTCTCATCACGATTCACGAGTTGATTTTTTTGTCAATCACGATTCACAGAAAATAAATTTCCATGATCACGGATCACGAAAATATAAAAAGAGTATAAATCTGTAGAAAACGGATCACGATAGCGAAAATGCGCCGATCACGAAGAACGAAAATAACCCATCTGGCCCCTCATTTTTTAATGTCGATCACTGGACTTACAAAAAATTCCAAATAAACGTTTTCGTAGAAGTTTACTACACGACAAAGGACCTAACGTAGTAGATCTGGCGAAAGATAGACAACTATTTATATTAGTAATGAGTTTATAATGGCCAGTTTCATTTATACTATTTAAGCATTCATGTGATACAGAATCATTATTATCTCGTGATACTTATAGACATAGATTGTATCAATGAAACTATTGTCTTAAATATACCAGGCGTTTGAAATGGTAATTTCCCTTGATTTCTAGGTCCATCTCCCTAGCAGAAGAACTATAGATGATCTGAACCATAGAAGTATTTGGACCATACGCGTATGATCATGACGATATGCTTATATACTCGTTTGGGTACTAACGGGATGGAACATACGAGTATTAAGACCATAATAGGTATTTTTCGAAAAAAATCTAATTTCCTTCTCAGGAAGACACAGTTCGTTCTTCGAACCAAAATCGGCATAAGTCAGTGTAAGTTACTAGTAAATGAAATCATTGACGTATTTGTTATCTTGCCTACACTAGAGTCAATTTAGAGTGCCTTTATCCTGTTTACCTTTTCGTCCGCATGTGAAACTTCAAGCGTTTGGGGCATGGGCCTTTTTTCCTTATTCCGCGATGTATAGCAAGTTTTTTTTTTAGTATGATTAGTTTTTTTGTGCTTTGTTATAACTTCTTCCTATTTCTACTTATTTTCACTTAGTTGATGTATTCTTACTCCTATTTATACGACCATACAGTAGTTTAAACGTGCTGCCACTCTATTTTTTTCTACATAGGACCAGAGAGACAACACGTTTAAACTACGTTTATTGTAAAATTTGTTTGAACATTAAAAACTAAAAATAATTTGAAATTTCACAGAAATTTCAATTTACTATAAACAAATTTAAACATCAAAATAACGATAAAAAAAAGAAAAAAGGGGCTCAATGCCCAAGTGCCTGTGAGTAAAACAAAACTATGATTTTGCCCCCTCCCACCTTTGGGAAAAACAATATCGAAAATAAAAAAATGAAAATACAAGGGGATACTGACTAATATCTTGACTATAATAGTCACTTTTATATATACTCCTACGTCACATGGCTTTAAATAAATTTTACCTTTTTTCACCATGTGATGTCGAATAAATGTGAACGATATTGGAAAACAAGAATACACTTTCAGTATAATTTGTTTATTTGAAAATAAATCGTTAGACGTGTTACAATGTACGTTAAAATTTATAACTCGACGTTTGGGCGCTGAGGTTGACAATTTAGACTTTAAATGTGGGGACAGTGTCAACACATTGATTATCGAATTAACCGGTACAATTAAAATCCTTTGAGTGTTGTTGAAAAGGGCCCGTATGCATAAAGCTACTTAAGTTAAGATTTGTTCCGAACGGACGGATTTTTCTTCATGTCCTACGATAAATTAGTACTACGAATGGATATCTTAACTTAAGTGGTTTTATGCATATCTGCCCAGTTATCTATTCTATACAGACGTCTTGGTTCATTTGAATTATATTAAAGTTATATGAAATTTTAAATTTAAAAACAAGTTTAATATGTTTTATGTACTTGAATGGCTAATTTTTACTATAAAACAAGTTTACGTGAATTTTCTTGTAAAAGAAATTCTTTATATTATCAAAATCTTCATAAATGTACTGCTATTGATTTATTGTCTTCCCGTACACTATTTCGCCGATATTTTTCCGTATGCAGTGACCTTAACTACGAGGTCTCTGTGTAAAATCGAAAATGTTAATCATTTTCTGATATCATTGCCTGTGATAATCATTGTAGGACGGCAAAGATAATTGTGTGGGCGGGCGGTTGTGGGTTGATGATATTTCAAGTATTCACTTCTGGATTGATAAAACTTACGTAGTAAGTCAGTATAAATTTTTCGTTATAACACTATTAGGAAAAGTTCAATATGTCGCTCCACCAAACCCGCCCAAAGCCGTACAGTCTGGCTGACATTTTGTTTTCTCTCTAATGTCTCTATAGACATCTGACTTTGAAAGTATTAAAACGCATATAAGCATGTTGCACATAAAACCAAGACTCCGGTTATCGCAAGTTTTATATTTTATTCTTTCTGCTTGTGGTTTAGCTCCAAGTTTTGATTTTACATGAAAATGGTCTAAGGAAAATTACGATTTGTCTGAAAGGTATTTTTTTTTTAGGAAAGTCGAAGTCATAAACACACAAACAGTAAAAATGGCAGCGTATGGTTTCTTGGACATTTAATGTTCACATAAAGGCTCAGAATGGCTTAAACCGATTAAACGTCAGGGAAGAGGCAAGAAGAAAAAAAATACAGAGCGTAAGTCATGAAGAAGAGAAAAGGGGGGCAAGGGTTCATATTGTGCATGTATGATGCGACTATTTGTTTTTACCAGGTGGTGTATACATGTATGTATAGATTTTTTAGAAAGTTGTTAACTTCGGTATAATAAAACACTTAAAGACTGGTTATTAGGGTAAACGCAAGTTTGTTGTCCTTTCGATTCTAACTATTGCTTTCGGCTTCGCTTCGAGCAATAGTTGGTATCTCAGTGAAATTTTCTATAGGCTTGTAAGAAGACTTACGTAAAATCACAAAATCAAGTATCCATGAAAATACAAATTTTTCTCATTGCAGGAAAGTTGGTACCCACGAAAATAAATGAATCCACAGTATTAGACTAAGTTTAGCCAAAACTACAGCCACTGATACCAACGTACATTGGATTTGACCTATCATGATTTTTCACGGGAGACAATTTTTTATTTTTTTATTATGGAATACTATTAATTCTAAAACACAAAATGATTGTATAAAACATGAATCAAATATGAAACAAGTAAAACTAATAGCTACTGCTCACTGATGATACCACCGCCGAAATATTTCGGTAAACAGGAAGTTGTTGAGTGATGAATCTGAAAACAAACCACACGGTATAGCTGACTTATAAAAACCCTGAAACCAAATTTCAGAAATCCTTGTCAAGTAGTTTCTGAGAAAAATGTGACGAAAATTTTCAACTTGGCTATCATGTGTAAAATAATACAAGTGTTCGGTAAACAGGAAGTTGTTGAGTGATGAATCTGAAAACGCATCACACGGTGTAACTTACTTATATAAACCCTGAAACCAAATTTCAGAAATCCTTGTCAAGTAGTTCCTGAGAAAAATGCGACGAAAATATTCATTGGACGGATAGACTGACGGATGGGCTGACGGATGGATGGACTGACGGATGGACAGACAGAGGTAAAACAGTATACCCCTACTTTTTTAAAGCAGGGTATAAAACAGAAGATGTGGTGAGACAACTCTCCACAAGAGACCAACTGACACAGAAATTAACAACTAAAGGTCACCGTACGGCCTTCATCAATGAGAAAATCCCATACCGCTTAATCAGTTATAAAAGGCCCCGAAATGACAAATGTAAAACAATGCAAACGAGAAAACTAACGGCCTAGTTTATGTACAAAATAATGAACGAGAAACAAATATGTAACATAGCAATAAACGACAACCACTGAATTACAGGCTTCTGACTTGGGATAGGTACATACAAAATGTGGCGGGGTTAAACCTGTTTGAAGGTGCCAAATCCTCCCCCTAACCGGGGACAGTGGTGTAACAGTTCAACATAAGAACAGACTATAAAAATCAGTTCTTTTTAAAAAAAAGTTTTTTACTGCAGTGGCTTATAAGTAAACAATACAAGAAGACTTGATTTTATTAAGTTTACAAACATTACACTGTACGATTGATTGTTTTACTGTTGCAAATTACAAAAAAAAAAAAAAAAACAATTGAAAACTGTAAAAAAAAATTGGTGGTCTGGATGAGGGTCCTTAATTTAATTTTTAGATCATTTTTCTCTATTTTTTTTTCTTTTGCCTATTTTTCTCTATTCTTTACTTTTGTCGTCCTTTATTCTGCACTTTTTGTCTATTATTCTCTATTCTGTAAACCCCATCCAGACCCTCATAGTATGATTATATACTTGAAAAATTTAATACCATAATTTTGTCACAGATCCGATGTAAACTTGTGAAAATCAGAATTATTAATCCGAAACATTACTTGCGACATTAGAAAAAACATATAAAAACTAGAGGCTCTCAAGAGCCTGTGTCCCTCACCTGTATCTACTGTTGTTTTGGAAATCATGTAAAAGTAGGTTAAAATCATAATTAATAGTATTAGATACCCTAATAATGATTGAGGCCAAGTTTGGTTTAATTTGGCCCAGTAGTTAAATTAAAAGCAGTTCATCCCATTGTAGTCTTACAATAGTTACTGAAGACCCCTTATCATTATTTAAATAAATTTTCAAGTTGTGACCATTTGAATTTTTTTTTTTTTTACAATTTTCCCTTAAGACTTCTATAGTAAACCCCTATGTTCTATTTTTAGCCATGGCGGTCATCGGATACATTTTTCAATCAAGATACCCTATTGAAAATTGTGGCTAAGTTTAATTCTTTTTGACCCAGTAGATTAAGTTGAGAAGATTTTTGTAAAAGATTACAACAATTTACGAAAAATTTACTATAAAGGGCAATAACTCCTTAAGAGGTCGATTGAAAATTTTGGTCATGTTGACTAATGTGTAGATCTTACTTTGCTGAACATTATTGCTGTTTACAGTTTATTTCTATCTATAATAATATTCAAGATAATAACCAAAAACTGCAAAATTTCCTTACAATTACCAATTCAAGGGCAGCAATCCAACAACGGGTTGTCTAATTCGTCTGAAAAATTTAGGACGGATAGATCTCAACCTGATAAACATTTTTACCCCCGTATCAGATTTGATCTAAATGCTTTAGTTTCAGAGATATAAGCCAAAAACTGCATTTTACCCCTATGTTCTATTTTTAGCCATGTCGGCCATGTTGGTTGGCAGGCGGGGTCATCGGACACATTTTAAAACTAGATACCCTAATGATGATTGTGGCCAAGTTTGGTTAAATTTGGCACAGTAGTTTCAGAGGAGAAGATTTTTGTAAAAGTTAACGGACGACGGATGCCAAGTGATGAGAAAAACTCACTTGGCCCATTGGGCCAGGTGAGCTAAAAACGACTTCCCCCTTTAAAAAACCCAAATAATATATATGTATATATGTATATAAAAAGAAAAAAAAAAAGAAAATCGAAAACTCAGAATTTGGTTTTTTATGCAACTCATCAAGATATTACAGTTGTTTTCCATTCGTTTTATGTGTTTGAGCTTTTAATTTTGCCATTTGATAAAGGACTTTCCGTTTTGAATTTTCCTCGGAGTCCGGAATTTTGTTATTTTACTTTTTTTAAAAAGAAAACTACGGAAAGAAGAAGTTGTATCTGCTGGAGGTTAATTACTATCAAATGCAAAAGGCAAAGCCTACAATTTTAAAGAATTATTATAATAAGAGAAGATAAGTGTTTGGTGCAGGACCAATATAATATATACACTCGTTTCCTGCCGCCTGGCAGAACAAAATAGCGTATATTAGGTAAAATAATTTTATTCTTTATAAATATTTTACAAAGACTATAAGGAAATATTTTGGATTTATGGGTGTTACGGTGCTTAATAAAAAATAGTCTGCACTTTTATTGTGCTTAATCAAAATTGTACATAAAATGGGTAGGCATGAAAATTAAGGGTTAGTCGGGAGGTTGGAAACACACTTCTTTTGCCTTATGAAAGTAAGGAATACTGTTTTTTCCCAATGATACGAAATTTAAACCATTGTATTAGGCAATGTTATTTGAAATAGTAAGATAAACATAGTCATGCAGATACAAATTGTATAGAAATTTTAAAGTTGTCATTAAATTTTGTATTTCAATCCAGCAACTAGAAAAGAAATCACGGTGGATAGAACGAATATCACAAAGCAAACCCAAAACAATAATTTATCCAATGCTGTGATAGCTTCCTTCCACGTTACATCATTCTCTGCTACTGCATCCTTTTCTGATTCTTCTGAAGCAGAAATCTTTTTACCACGCATGCGCAGTGCAAGAATTTTCAATATCCTGTATACTGGTTCTTCCGACGAAAGAGCTATCAACCCAGATTCTACGGTCGAAACAAGCACAATGGCGGTCCCCATAACCAGTTGTATAATTATATAAACGGACATTATAGGGACCGTTTCTGAACTCTGAGGAAGAGAAGCAGAAACAATTGTCAGAAAGACCGCAAATGACAACCATACAGTAATCGTGTAACCTAATCGCTCTCCAATATCCGCGGGAATCTTAAAAGTGAAAATGTCCAAAAGAGAGAGCAATATGATGGGAAGAACAAAATTCATAATAACAAACAATGGCTTCCTCTCTATAACAATTGTAAATTTAACTTTAGTTTCGTAACTTTCTACCTCGTCTGTGGCGGACGATGATATTATTTCCCATTCTCCATGAGATTGTAATTCTTCAGAAATGTCTATTCCACCAGTATATTGCGCGAGATATACATCATTTCGTTCAAGACTCCACGCGACGAACACTAAGTCACATGTTTGTCTATCGAAAGGGAAATAGGTCGAATCAAGGCTGCACTTTGTACTGAACACCTGAAAAGGACGCCACGTGACTTCTCCACCGCTCTGAATATTTACTTGAATGAATTTAGATCCAAGCTCTTTCAAATCACTGAAGCCATTTTGCAGTGAGATATCAGGTTTCCAGATATTTCCCTGTGGAACATAAATTTCCTCTAATCCACCATAGCTGGAGGGTGTCCAGGTCAACAGTTCATCTGTCCAATGAACCTCCAACCATCCCGTAGTTGTCAGTTTCTGTTCAATCTCGTCGATTCCCGTTATTCCATAGAGTGTGAAACTTATATAGACTTCCTTTGTCACGGACTGGTTGGTGCTAGGTCTTATCAAATAGTTATAACTATTTGTTGTGAAAAGTTGTGTTAGTAAGTTTTGCACATCTGTATTACTCTGACAAACAGCACGCCCCAAAACAGAAAAAATAAATAACCACCGTATCATCTTTATACTTTTGACGGTGTAGTCAAGAATGGGTTAGAGGCAGTGATATAATCTTGTTTTATATACTAGTTACTTTAAAGTTAGTAATGTATCTAATTCAAGTGAATCTTTTGTGATATTTGTTTTTAATAGTCCTTTACTTGAGAAGCTTTCTATTATTTATTTATTTTAAAGATTTAATTAAACGGAGGAGATATTACACCTGTTTAAGAAAACATTTGATTTCAAATTTGATAGTTATTTGCAATATATTTTAAATCACAAACGTTTGTTGGTTGCTGTCTTTTAATTTGTTTTTCGTTTATTGTATTATCATTGATCAGTGCGTTGGGTTGAAATATTTCTACATTGATTTTATCATGTCTGGGCATTTTATAGCATACATTTATAATATGGGCTTTGCTCTTTTTTGAAGGCCATAGTGTTACCTATAGTACAAAAATTAGCTGCTTACATCTACGTCGTTTAATCTCTATTAGATTAAAAAAAGTTGACGACCAAGGAAAACGACAACAAAGAAGGAAAACGAAGGACAACGACGACAACGAAGGAGGACGATTGACAATAACGAAAACGTAGGTCTATGACGATGACGATTGATAATGACGACAATGACGACAACGGAGGACAATTCGACGACGATTGACAATGACGACAACGGAGAACTAAGACGATGACGATTGACAATGACGACAACAGAGGACTATGACGATGATAATAACGACAACGGAGGACAATGCGACGACGATTGACAATGACGACAACTGAGGAATATCACGATGAAAATAACGACAACGGAGGACAATGATGATGACGATTGACAATGACGACAACTGAGGACCATGACGATAGAATCATAAAACTTCAAAAAAGAGTAGCAAGAATTATACTTGAATGTGATATTTCTGTTCCATCTTATTTTATGTTTTCTTCTTTAAAATGGCTATCTTTTACAAAAGAACAAAATACCAACAATCAATTCTAATGTATAAAATTGTAAATGGACTAACATTTACTTAGCAATGCTAAATATTAATGATGTTCAACACTACAACTTACGATCTGTCTCTAATAATGATCTATTTGTTTCAAGATCAAATACAAATTTTTATAAAAAATCTTTTCATTATTCTGCAACCAAGGTATGGAATAATTTACCATTCACAATAACAAATTGTCGTAATGTGGAATTATTCAAGAAATTTTGTTATAATCATTTTCTTGAAAATTCTATGCAAGTCAAATATTTTTTCTTTTATGGTTAGCATATGAAAAAAAATTAGCAATTGTTGCCATTTGAATGTTTGAATGATTGAATTTTATATATAGATATATTTTATTTTAATGTATGAATGTTAACTGTATACATGTATTTTGTTTTAGTTCCTCAATGAAAATTAGACTAGTTCTAATTGAGTTACCCTCTTTAAATAAAGAATTTATTATTATATTATTATTATTTTCATTACGACAACGAAGGACAATGACGATGACGATTGACAATGGCTACAAGTGAGGACAATGACTACGACGATTGACAATGGCTACAAGGGAGGACAATGACGACGACGATTGACAATGGCTACAAGTGAGGACAATGACTACGACGATTGACAACGGCTACAAGGGAGGACTATGACGATGACGATTGACAATGATGACAACGAAGGTCTATGACGAAAACGAAGGACAATGACTACGACGATTGACAATGGCTACAAGTGAGGACAATGACGACGACGATTGACAATGGCTACAAGTGAGGACAATGACTACGACGATTGACAATGGCTACAAGGGAGGACAATGACGACGACGATTGACAATGGCTACAAGTGAGGACAATGACTACGACGATTTACAATGGCTACAAGTGAGGACAATGACGATGAGGATTGACAATGATGACAATGAAGGTCTATGACGAAAACGAAAGACGACGACAACAAAGTACATCAAGTGATGGCAATAGCTCACTTTCTTTAATGGATGAAGTAAGCTAACAAATAAGAAATGTCTCAACAGGACAGCCAAAACCCGTATGAGGTCATCTTTACGTGAGGGAAGTGCACATTATAATTGCCACACTTTCATTTTGTAATTTTGAATTAGACATCAAATTATCATTTTGGATCAATCAAACTGGAGTTGTTTAAGTATGGAGGCCGGGTCATGCCATTCGATGGCCTAAAGAAGAACGAGATATGGTTATTGTTACCTGCTTTGTTTTTTTGTTTTTTTGTTTTTTTTTGTTATTGTTGATTGTTGTTTTTTTTTGCATTTTCGCCTCTTTGCGATTTACGTTTTCGATTTTTCTCGATTTCACGATTTCACATTTTCACCTTTTTGTGTTTACAACTAAGACAAACCCTCATATTCAAATTCATGTTCACACAATGATTGTATATTAAGAAATTACGTTTATACTCTGGTTGTTCTATTTTGTATACATAATTGTTGTTTGCTTCACATCTATGAGCAATTATTTCATGCATGATCTAGACTAAATCTAAAAAAAAGCAACATATACAATTGAAAGTATGTCGACCGTACCAAGACCGGTAGGGATTTGCCTGCTTTTAAAATGTCTTAATTAAAATTTGACACTTGCATTTCGAAGTTAACATTTCTCACTTTCAAGTTGACACTTCCATTTCCAAGCTGACATATCTCACTTTCAAGTTGACATTTCTCACTATCAAGTTGACATTCCCAACATTTCTTACTTCTTAGTTTGACATTTCTCTATTCCAAATTAACATTTCTTAATTCCATTTAAAAATTTCTTAATTCCATTTAGACATTTCTCAGTTCCAAGTTGACAGACTCAAGTTCAAAGTTTACACTAGTTATTTCCAAGTTTGAACTGAGAACTGCAAGATTGAACTGAGAAATGTGAACTTGGAACTGAGAAATGTCAGAACGAGGTTTTATTCTTGTTATTTCAGTGAGTGCTAAATAATGTTGTCCCACTTTGAAAAGGAGTTGTTCAAATGCAATTTACTTCAGCAGTACCGAAATGTCGATCTTAACGTGTTTCACAATCTGTTTTCATTGAGTTGATCTTTACAGCTATTTTGCCTTTATGTTTGTGTCTCTACTGATCCTTTTCAATACTTGTCAGCATAACTTGTGTATGAATCAAACTTTATGTGTGACTATAGCATGTCAGCTATAATTTACATTGCATCATTTGCATTATAAGTATCATGACGTCAGATGGTAGGAGCTTCATTTTTGCATTCTTTTAAAGTGTTACGTATTTTTTCTATATATGTTTGACCAGTATTTTCTATTTCTATATTTTAGCATCTTATTATTCTCTATTCTCTATTTTTTTTTTTTTGGTCTATTTTTCAGAATTTTTTTTTTTTGCCTAAGTTTCTGAAGTATTGGTACTTTATTATCTATTCGATAAATACCGTTCAGACCCTGATCAAAGATAAAATGGCTGAAACGGAAAATTATCCAACATCTTTGCTTCCTGATGGAAACAATGTATCCGTGTTATTTTGAGTGTAGACCCCTCAGATTTTTTGGTTAATTATAATATCCAGATTATTGAATACATCATATCTTACATGTGTATATTAAATTTGTATCCATGGAAATAGGAGATCCTCATCAATTCGGAGTCCTTAATGAGGGTGTGGATGGGGTTTATAGTGTAGAAAATAATGGGCCAAGTCTACAAGAAAATGGAAAAAATATGTAAGGACAGAGAAAAAAGGCAAAAAAAAAAAAAAAAAAGAAGAAAAGAGAATAACTGGATGCTAAAATATAAAGAATAGAGAATAATGAGCAAAAAATATAAAGAATAGAGGAAAAAACGACATAAAAAAAAAATAAAGAATGCAGGAATGAAAAACCGCCGAATCCAGATCCTCTATAATGTGTTTATAAGGATTGAACATGAATTAAGACAGTCTTCCACGCAGGCTGATCGTTATTACTTTGATTTAAAATAAATGACACTAACATAAGAAGATGTTTTCCCAATGGATAACATCACTTAAGAAGTATATAGCTTTAACCCCTTTCTTTAACTGATAGGAACTTTCCTGTTATACATGTATTTAAATGATTAAAGAGTTATTTACTTTTGTGATTTTCAAAAGTATTTACTATTATTTCAAAAAATTAAAATCTTCTAACTTATTTATTGCTTTGATATGAAAGAGGGTGTGGATGGGGGTTTACAGAAAAGAAAAAAATGGGCAAAAAATAAAAAGAATAGAGGAAAAGAAAGGACCAAAAAATTAAGAATAGAGAATAATGAGGGGCTAAAATATAAAGAATAGAGAATAATGGGCAAAAACTATAAAGAATAGAAAAAAAAATGGCTTAAAAATTAAAATTGCAGAAATGAAGGACCCCCATCCAGACCCTCAATGTTGGTGGTCTACAAGGACGCTGGTCAGTGTTTTGATATTGTTATCATGTAACCGTAGTTTCAATTGACAGGAAAAAAATGGAAGTTTAAGGCCCGTTTCATTTGCAAAATTTTACGAACAAGATTTTATGTGTCTGTAAAATAGTTATATTCAAATCCATAGACAACACGGAATCTAGAAGCCTTTTCCGGTGTAAAACTACATTTTGTATTTTTGTAGTTGGCAGATTGTAGATCTGAAAAGCTACGATATGACCGGTAGCCATTTTATTTTACTCAGCTAAGCCATGATAGTACGTTAGCTATTGGTAATTAGTAGTAACAAAAAGTTGTTAGACGTGTCACAAGATTATCCCTCCGCCCAAATAATTTTAACCCCGACTGATTACCCTTAACCCAAAACAAAGATTTTCCTTTTCAATTGTTTTTATTTTTTTATATTGATTCTTCAACCTTCATCGATTGGATCACTAGTGAAGGTGATACACGACTGAAAACACATATTATATTCATAATTACTCTAAATATCAGCACTACATGTACAATGCTAAATCTGTAAATTTGCGGAAGAAAATTATTGTTCTTCCCTCGCCGGGATGTGGTTATATACAGTATTTGAATGTCAATAAAACAGGAAACAGATACTTAACGACATCAACATCAAATGTTTCCTTTCTAAAGTTATTGGTAAAATTTTGTTTGAATTCTACATTAATTAACCCAATGATGGCAGTTTTCTCTCACTAGCTTTAAAAGAAAATAATTATCGGATAGATTAACATCAGATCACAACTCGATAAAACATTTTATACATTAAATTACATTTCCCTGCTTGAATGATAAAACTAGTTCAAAAGGTTGACTAATTAATTTAAAATCATATAAACTGTTATGTTAATCATTGGGTCAAAAGTTGGCGTGAAATAAGTTTCAGTTATTGGCCTTTTAAATCGGGAGATCTTCCTTAATAAATCTTTACTTATGTTTTATTTAACATGTACTTAAAAGGTCACATTGTAAATATTTTCACATGTCTTATTAGACAGTTTGACCACTTAATATATTAAGTAGCACTATTTTTGAGGATTTTAAGTACTTTAAATCTGAAAGCGCCGTCAAAGTACTCATCGTACTTATTTTCGTTTAATTTTAATTATGCAATTTCAAATCCCACGCTAAAAGTATTTTAAATGAATATACAAATAAACATAAATAGAAAACATAGTAAACAGAAAGGCGATTAGGAAATTTTTAATGTAATGATAATGCATTTCAACACATTACATTTATCTGCGTTTTTAAGAAATAGGTAACTAACTACATTATTCATTATATATAATGTAAGGTAAACCCATAATGCGTTACAAATGATCAAATGATCAATTTTATATGATATTGTTTTATTTTTTTTCGATTTTTTGTCTTTTCTGTTTATATATTTTTACCTGACATCCAATTTGATGCTGTTTGCCAAATTGCTTATATTGTTAAATCCACATTTATTACATTTATTAGAAACAACAAATGCATCCATGAATACAACAACACATATTTGTATTTGAAAAGAAAATATGGAGTAATTGTTAATTGTTATGTCGTCCGTAATAAATCAGTTCCCATCCCGACCATGTATCCCGGCAACTAGTCTCAAACGAAACAAACAAACTTTTCGTTATTGAAACGTTTTCAGCGTAATCTTAGTAAGTGCCTTAAAGAATAAGGATGGTGATTCTTCTTAAAAACTCTAAAGAACTTCTGGATAATTTTAAATCTCGGTCGTTTTCTGAAATTAGTTCTATCAAAACTTTTGATTTTTCAACCTTGTATACCACCATTCCCAATGTGAAATTGAAAAATCGTCTAAAAGAAATAATCCACAATGCTTTTCAACATAAAAATGGTAGCATACGCTATAAATGTATTGCTTATTTTGTTAAAAGTGAACAAAAGGGTAAAACATGCTACACAGAGGACCAAGTGATCAGTATGCTGGAGTTTCTTGTTGACAACATATCTGTTGAATTTGGAGGTAGACTTTTTCAAGAAATTGTCGGCATTCCTATGGGAACGAACTGTGCGCCTCTCCTTGCAGACCTCTTCTTATTTTCATATGAATCAGAGTTCTTCAGACACTTGTCAAAAACAAGAAGACCAAAGAAGCCAGGTTATTTAATTTCACTTTCAGATATATTGATGATGTTCTTTCCATTAACAATTCGAACTTTTCTGATTGGGTTCCATAAACATATCCCCCAGAACTAGAAATTAAAGAAACAGCAGACACGACCTCTTCCGCCTAATTTTTAGACTTATACCTCGAGTTTGACATACACAGTCATCTCAGTACCAGAATCTATGACAAACAAGACGATTTTAATTTTGAAATTATCAATTTCCCCCACCTTAGTAGCAATATACCAACTTCACCTGCATATGGGATATACATTTCCCAGCTTATTCGGTATTCTAGAGCTTACAGCTCCTACTCAGACTTTGTAAAACGTTACAAGTGTCTGAGCAGAAATTTGATGAACCAGGGGTATGTCAAAGAACGTCTCGTCCTTTTTCTAAAAAAGTTCATCGGAAGGTACCAATTAAGACCTTGTTGATAAGTATTCCGTATCAACTTCACAAATAATACGCGATGGTCTTGAATTATAGATTCTGCGTACTGACGTTGTTTACCATCTTCATAACGTGTTAAAGTATTCTTCAATTTGTCTTTATTATTAATAATATTACTTTTACTGTTTAGTCTGTTTTTTGTGATATCCATTTGACGTGACTCTGTACTTATGTATCCCGTCAGACTTTAAACGACAAAATTATTTTATTTTATTAATATTTATTTTACTATTAAGTCTGTTTTTTGTGATATCCATTTGACGTGGCTCTGTACTTATGTATCCCGTCATACTTTGAACGACACAATTATTTTATATCTACCTGTGTAACGTCAGTACTTAAAATCTTTCAATCCTTTATGGGTGGAATTTACATAGATAAATAAAATCGTATAATAAAAAAGCAAAATGAGGATGTTTAATTTGATGTATGCCTTTTTGTGCTTCTTTCTTACATTTGTTTGTTTTTATAGTGATTAAGATGATAACACAATGTTGACTACTGTACCCCTATTTTTGACATTTTTACCTATTGTGTCTGTTTGTTTTGTTCACGCATCGTTGTCAATATAATGGAATTTGATGCGATTGTCATACAAGTGAGAGGTTTAGCAAGCTATAAACCAGGTTCAATCCACCATTTTCTACATAAGAAAATGCCTGTACCAAGTCAGGAATATGACAGTTGTTGTCCATTCGTTTGATGTGTTTAAGCTTTTGATTTTGCCATTTGATTAGGGACTTTCCTTTTTGAATTTTCCTCGGAGTTTAGTTGTTTTGTGATTTTACCTCTTGGTACATGTACGTACATGTATAAGTATTACAAAAATGGAAAAGAGGAATGTCCGAAATTATAACGCTGATTTATCTTTTACATAGATATAAGAAGATGTGGTATGAGTATCAATGAGACAACTCTCCATCCAAGTCACAATTTGTAAAAATAAACCATTATAGTTCAAAGTACGGCCTTCAACACGGAGCATTGGCTCACACCGAACAGCAAGATATGAAGGGCCCCAAAAGATGACTAGTGTGAAACAATTCAATCAGGAAAACCAACGGTCTAATCTATATAAAAAACGAGAAACGAGAAACACTTATGAACCACATCAACAAACGACAACCACTGAACAATAAGTACCTGACTTTGGACAGGTGCAAACATTTTAAAATCAAAAGTTTAAATGCGAGTTTAGTTTGCTCTGACCTTTGTCTATTGTGCACTTATGCAACTAAATCAGATTTAATCCTCCAATTTAGTAAATAGAATACTGCTTAAATGAATTAAGATTAAGAAAATCAGATTAACTGTTTCAATGTCAAAATGACTTTTAGACTATTATTTATACGAATAACATTATTGTCAACATTTGTTGGTCATTAATTTTGAACTGTCAATTAATTGGACGGTTATATAAATGCGACTTTAACTGTTTATAATTAAAGAACTAAACAGAACGACAAATACTTGAGACAGCTATAAAATCTCCAAATACCGAATGACTGGTCATAGAAATAATACATATTTATTCAACTAACACTAAAACAGCCCATACCTTCAACACAACGAAAAATCCCAGGCTTCTGCTTGCCCCTAAACACAAATGTGAAGGCGTTCAGTGAAAATGGACGTCACACTTAACTCCGAGAAATGTAAAAAAAAAAAAAAAAACATACAAGACTAACAAAGACCAGAGGCTTATGACTTATACAGACTTAAACAGACTTATACAGACGTTATACACTTATACAGCAATACGGACGGATCAATATTATTGCAATAAGTCACTGGCAGTGTACAATTCAAATATTTAAAAGAAAATACCAGAAATGACCTTAAAAATCAAAGTATGACATTGAATGAGTGCCTTTTTGCATCTTTAAGACATAAGTAAAACGTAAACAGAGAAAGATTGCGAAAATATATGGTATTTTAGCAGGTGGATCGTCATTGACATTTTAACCGTACGGTATTACGACACTCCTTTGCACAATGAGCAACAATTGCGTAAGTGTTATAGGATATACGAAAGAATTTATTAATATGGTGTTGTTCTTTACATTTAGACATTGCTGTCTTATAGGCGATCAGACCACATCTCCTTATTTACAACGATGACGCCGATCCTTAGGAAATAGGTCAAGGTCATTGTATATCTTTTTTGGAATAATTAATTATATTGTTAAGTATAATTAAGAATAAGAACAAAGCAAGATCAACATTTTGATGCATGCTTAAATAGGAGGTGGGAGTTACCAAATGGAAGATGAAAACTCAGGCCGAAAAAGAAAACAAAAATATGCGTTTTAAAAAGGCTTTTAGTTTTTGCATGACAAAATAAAGAAAGAAGATAAATCTAATACGTTTGTAGGTATATTTATATATACACTATATACATCGAATCATTTCGAACCATTTACTCTTGGCTACAATTACAAATTATTCTTTCTCTTTCTCTTCGTTTTTTCTTTCTTTTCTTCATAGTAAATAAGCTGTTAAAGTTCCATCTTTTGTTGTTTATACTACTGAATGCCAACTCTACATTTGGTGATTAAACATATTTTGCAATATCAATATCCATAATATATTCATATAAAAATCATAACTACATGCATGCAGAGTAATTGTACGCACATAAAGAACACCCACAATTTGAAGAGATGTACAATCATGATGTGCTTTGTCTAAGTATATGCCTTTTGTGTTTCTTTGTTGTTTCTTTGTTGCATATTTTTTTTTTTCGTGATTAAGATTATAACACAATGTTGACTGCTGCACCCCAATTTAGACATTTTTATCTATTGTGTCTGTTTGTTTTGTTCACACATCGTTGTCAATATAATGGAATTTTATGCGACTGGCATACAAGTGAGATTTTTAGCTAGCTATAAAACCAGGCTTAATCCACCTGTTTCTACATAAGAAAATGCCTGTACCAAGTCAGGAATATGACAGTTGTTGTCCATTTGTTTGATGTGTTTGCGCTTTTGATTTTGCCATTAAATTAGGGACTTTCCGTTTTAAATTTTCCTCGGAGTTCGGTATTTTTGTGATTTTACTTTTTTCAATGGTTATACTTTACAACAGCTGAACCAAATTTTTTAAACCTATCACCAAATTTTGTTAACAATTATCTCCATGACGTCATAACTATTTTATCTGTAACGATACTTGAAACATTCGTTTTATTTCTTTCAGTGACGAAATAACTATCACAAAGGTTGACTGCGGTATAGAAAAAAGTCACATGGACTTCCTTTATCAACATGTAAAAAAAAATCATGCTAAAAAGAGGCAGAAGATACAAGGGGGACTTTCAAAATTCAAAATAGTTGAAGAAAAACTGACAACGACTTAGAAAAAAAAAACGACGACATACAAGTCCACAAAACCCGACACAGGAAACTAATGACTAGGCAACACGAGCCCTACCATAATCTCAGGTGCACCGAAAGGGTAAGCTAAAGAAAGCGAAAGAAAGGCGTGCATTTGACTGTACGATAAAGGGGCGTTTAATCCGAGACCTCGTTGAGGGAGATAACCTTGTCTGAACGTTAAAGAACCGATCAAAACAAAAAGTTCAACCGGGTCAACCACATTAATTTTGCAGAGCCTTCGCAATCGATTCATTGTTTATTTATCTCGTCCTGTTTATGAGTATACATGAAAAACATGCCACCATCAGACAACCATATCAGTCAATTGCAATTGATGCATACTCTCTGGCATTTCATGTTTTGTAGATCTACATGTATCAGCAATTTTACAATAATGTACGTAGGTTTTCCAGTTGATGTTGATCTATGCAATATAGATTTCATCATTGCAATTGTTTATGGTCAGTTTTATATTCGATTGAATCCAAATTAAATAATAAACCATGAAAATTATTCCCTAGTGGATTAACATTAACATTGGTGCTTGAATTTCAAAGTAAACTTGAATATTTGTAGTCTTTGTTGCATAGAAATTTGAACTTGTGCTTAAAATTCATCAAGTGGTCAACATATGGACAAGATATTGAAAAGATTTATTTTATGCAATATGTAGAAAAATGAAAAAAGAAAACACCTTTTAGTACGTATTTAGCATACGTGAATGAAATTTACATATGTGTTTCCTATTTGTGGTCAAAACGGAAAACACCCTTTTTTAAAAGGTCCTTGTAAAAATGGATAACAAATATGGTCATTAAATAAAGCAAAACTTCCGAAAACGAACAATATCAGTCCATTTTTCTTATATTTCCATTAAAGGTTGTCTTCCTACCTTTCCTATGTGTCCATTTTATTTAGGCCTCTTGTTATCATATTACAGAAAGTTTCTTGAACCTTTTAAATAATGAGATTAAAAAAAAAAAAAAAAAAAAAAAAAAAAAACCTGAACTTTTTTTTCAATTCCATTTAATTTTCAAAAAATAACCAAATTTTTATACACAATTTCTATTCGAAAACATTGACCAATATCAGAAATTAAAAAAAGGTCGAAGTTAACTGAGATCTATATCAGTTAAATAACTCTAAATTATTACTGAAATATCCAGTATTTATAGATTATAACATGCCCATTTCTATATCGACCCTGGTATCATCTCGAGACTCCCAAATCAGCCCGAGGTATGTTATAATCTACTTTAAGATCTGCAGAAAAGAGAAAACACTTTCAATTATACAATTTAAATATCGACGACAGGTAAATTATGTTAAATCTCTAAATCTTCAAAAAAAATGTTCAGTTCTTCAACTGAAATATCGTTTGGATTACAAAGCTCTTCAGCACGTTATTACCACTCACTTAGAATGTTAATGTCACTTTCAGTCTTTTTCACCTTGTGGTAGAGATTATCATTTGCTCCACAAAGTCTGCAGCGTTTTTCCTCCACTGCGACGAATTGAGCACCGTCATTTTTTTCCATTGTTGTTGAGGGCGGAATAACGTCACGTCATTTGAAATCAGAGCACAATAACCAATAACCATTTTTTTGACTGGGCAGCAATATGATTAGGACAATTCTGCAGTTATTACATATGCAAAATCCAATGTTTTCGTAACAAACATGTGATAATATAATTTACAATTGATAAAGAATATTCCAGATAAATATGCTTATTATCACAATTTTTTAAAATTTCATTTTTTTCCTATAGTAGTTTTCTTATCCAAATACTGATTTATATCTAAGAATTAGAGGAATTATTAAAGATTACTAAACATAAAAATAACACTTAGTATATTTTGAATGTCCGAATATCATTAATGAATTTATCCTTTGTAGTGTCAGAATATTGTTTTGTTAAATATACAAATTACTTTAAGCTGGGGAAAAGGGGATGATGGGGTCATTCATTTCTGTATTATTTACTTTTAAGTCCGTTTTTCTCTTTTGTTTATTTTTTTGGCCCATTTTTCTCTATTCTTTATATATTTAGTCCATTTTGTTCTATTCTTTGTATTTTTGGCCTATTATTCTCTTTTTTTTTTGCCCATTATTCTCTATTCTTTATATTTTGGCCCATTATTCTTTATATTTATTAATTTTGGCCCATTATTCCCTATTCTTTATTTTTTGTTCATTTTTTCTCTTGTCTTTGTTTATTTTGCCCTTTATTCTGCAAATTTTGCTCATTATTCTCTATTCTGTAAACCAGATCCTCAATTATCATTCACTGGGACGTGAACTGCTTTTAGTTAATAGTACAAGTGGTTATTGTTTGTTGGTGTGGTTCATCGTTTTCTATATAGATTAGACCGTTAGTCTTCCTGTTAGAATGGTTTTACACTAGTCAGTTTTGGTGCTCTTTATAGCTTGCTGTTTGGTGTGAACCAAGGCTCCGTGTTAAAGACCGTACCTTGACCTATTATGGTTTACTTTTTCAAATTGTGACTTGGATGGAGAGTTGTTTCATTTGCACTCATAACAAATCTTCTTATATCTAAGTACTTATGAGAAAAACTGTTTATTTTTAATTTTTATGTGTCTTTTTTTCATTTATTGGAAATGATTGCATGATATCTAGACACCGAGAAAACAATGATTACATCAGTTATTTAATAAATACATAATATAGAGTATTTTTGACATGTGTATTTGTGTATGATACAGTACAAGCATGAGTACATATGGTTTTGGGAATTACTCATAAGATAAAGACCCAGTTACCTGATAATTCTCTAAGTAAACTATATATACTTGGAACCTGCAACTAATAGGGAGATCATCGTGGATAAAACAAAAACTGATAGGCAAACCCAGAAAAGAAGTTTATCAAGAGCTGATATCGCTTCCTTCCACGTTACACTGGTTTCGTCTCTTTCCATGCATTTCGTAATTTTCGGTTCCGGTTGAACACTTCGTTTTCGACACTTCTTTGCAAGAGTGATTAATATAGTATTTACCGGTTCATCGTCCGACAGATGCACGAATCTTGATTCTATTGCTGAAATAATAACAATCAAAGTTCCTATGGATATTTGTATCATAATGTATATGGAAACAATTGGGATAGTTTCTGAACTCTTTGGTAACGAGTCACTAATAATCGTGAGAAAAACGGCAAATGCTAGCCAGACTGTTATAACATACCCTATGCGTTCCCCTGTATCAACCGGTATCGTGAATGTAAAGACATCAAGAATTGAAAGTAATACAATCGGTATAATATAATTCATTATGGCGTACAATGGTTTTCTCTGAATTACTATTGTAAAACGAACTTTAGTTTCATATTGGTCCATGTGATTTGAAGCAGACGATGATACTATATTCCATTCGCCATGACTCTGTAGATCATCTGCCAGATCTATTCCGTTGCCTTGTTTTAGACTGACATCTCTCTTCGACAAACACCATGCTACAAAATCTAAATGACAAGTCTGCCTATCAAACGGGAAATATGTTGAATCTATATCGCATTTGGACTCGAAGATATGGAAGGGCCTCCAACTGACTATTCCATCTGAATTAATATACACAGTGATGAATTTTGATCCGAGCTCTTCCAGTTTTGAAAATCCATTTTGTAAAGATATGTCGGGTTTCCATACGTCGCCTTGAGGATAATAGATATAACTTAGTCCTCCATAATTTGAGGGCATCCACGATAACAATTCATCTCTCCATGCAATCTCAAGATATCCAGTAGTTGTCAATTTCTGCTGGATCTCGTCTATACCTGATATACCATAAAGTTTAAAAGTAATAAACACATAATTCTGATTAGATTGATTTCTGCTTGGTCTAATCATTTTGTTGTAATTGTTAGTAGTGAACAGATGAGTGTATAACGTTTGAACATCAACATTGCTCTGCGAAATTACCGATTCGAACAAAAAAGTCAACAAAAATATTAAACACGAGATAGAAATCATTCTAAATTTAAAACATCATTTATGAAATTCAAATAACAGTCCCAAGTACAATGAGCGCGGAGTTTTGTTTTTTTGATGTTTTGATTATAAGTTTCTGATTTACTCCATTTTCACTATGACATTTGTGATCTTATTATCGACGAATAGTTGATATACTGAAAAATATACAAACAAAATGAAAATCAAGAAAAATTATCTTTCTATTTGAACTATTTTACGATTAGCATTCGTTTAAAATCTAAATGTTTTCTCACCGATGTTTCAGCATTGTATTATGGTTTTGAGTTGCCAGTAGTAATGTATTGTCTATGTCAGTGACGATTTTCATTTTGAATAATTTTGTTCGCGTTTATGAAACATTTGATTGCTTTATTGATTTTTTTTTTTATTAAATATCAATGTCAAACTTTAGATAGCTTATTGACCTGAACTGATAAATTTGTCATTTTTCTTTTGACGTAATTATATTGAAGCATATGATCAACAAGAAACACTTTACTCTTGTGTCACATTTTCATGTTATAATTCGCTTTTATTTTCTGTAATTCATATTTAGTGATATCAAATGTTTTATCTATATATGTTTACTAAACATTTTAACTAAACGTTAAACTTCAGTATCAATAAATTTTGATTACCTAATTACACATGTATCTTTTAATACAAATATAAGATTTTGATAAACCCATATATTAGGAAATCAATAAATTGGAAATCAATAGTATCAAATTAATGTATGTTTCACTTTATGATGAAATAAATATTGGTTACTTTTGTAAATTAGTTAATTTCATAAAAGCACTTGCTATTGAGTGAAGAACTAGAACCTTTTAGAATTTCAAGATCAATTGAACAAACTCAATATGGGCCAAATACTCAAAACCCAGTGCAAAAAACCTAACGGGTGTTTTATTTTAACCTGAAATTCTTCGCTTTTATCGTTGACAATATTATGAATTGATAAATAAAGATTGTTTTCGAGTGAACAATTTACTTTATTAAACTTTTAAATGCAAGATTTTGATTGGTTAATACTCTATTACCCTTCACGAATTGTTAGCCCTCGAAAAGGCATTGCCAATGTTTTCCCTGGGTAGCAATCTGCTCTCTCACCCAGTCTCTCAGCAGCTATTTATTTTTATATTACTCTCTTTGAACGGTTATTTAACACATGTTCTGTACTTATAATGATAATTGTTTGTGTACGACTAATTAATGGATCGGTCGGAATATTTGCAATAACGTTTTTACTTAAAAGAATTAAATCGCCTCCTTATATTAAGGAACTCTGATGATATTTATTTTGTCTATAAAGATCGTATTTTTAGTGTTCTAAATAGAAGAAGCAAAGCAGGTAATTTGTCTATAAATATCGTATTTTTAGTGTTCTAAATAGAAGAAGCAAAGCAGGTAATTTGTTTTCCTTTGCCAAGTTTCATTCCTAAAACAATCACCAAGGATATAAAAAAAAAAAACAACACTTAATAAATTTCATGCGTTCGATGTGATTTTCTGGATTTAGCATCATAAGGAACGCGCAAACCTGCATATTTGAAAATTGAGGAGACCTATATGACAAAAAAAAAAAAAAGAACCTAAAATAATAGTCAGATTCATCCAAGGTCAACTTTACATGAGTGTGTCGAAAACCTTAATTTCTTCATAATTTCTAAATTGATAAACAGACAATTTTCAAAAGATATGTCATAAATCATGTCAAAAGTGAGGTACTGACTTCTGAGCTGATGACCCTATCATGTATATCCAAACTGTATATAAAACAGATCACGTGTCCAAGGTATGCTTACAAGGATCTGAAGATGCTCCGACAAATCCAGGGGATCCCAAAAGACCTTTAAAACAGTAGGTAAATCGGAATGTTTTCAGATCCTTGTTAGTAAAGCGTGGAAACAACATCTTTATTTTAATCTGATTGATGGTAATCTAACTTTTCATTTTAAAGCATCGTTAAATTAATTGTGATTTAAATATAATGAAGTTGAAAAAAGCAGATAAAAAGTACAATACATGAGTTTTACTAACATCAATTCCTTACACACAGTAAATACGTTTTGCATACTTGAAACGAGAAACACACATGAGCCACACCAAGAAACGATAAAATTGAGAATGGAAATGGGAAGTATGTCAAAGAGACAACAACCCGACCAAAGAGCAGACAACAGCCGAAGGCCACCAATAGGTCTTCAACGCAGCGAGAAAATCCCGCACCCGGAGGTAGTCCTCAGCCGGCCCCTTGCTTATACCAACTGTTGGTTTCAAATACCACAGAAAAACCCGACTGATGTTGCATCACATAGTTTTAACACTTGGTATATTTCTGTCAAAGGTTTCTCATATATTTACTTCAAAACACTGTTATTTTGATACGGTTACTTTATTATAACGAATTTAGTCTCTTATGTAGATTGAACCGTTGTTTTTGTCTGTTTGAATGGTTTTATACTAGCCATTTTTGGGGCCCTTTATAGCTTTCTGTTATAAAGGCTCCGTGTTAAAGACCGTATTTTGACTTATAATGATTTACTTGTACAAATTGTGACTTGGATGGAGAGAGGTCTCATTGGCACTCATACCATCTTCCTATTTATATCAGCAAAACCTCCTTATCAGTAAATAGCTTAATTATCGAGACATCGCCTTTTGCATTGTAATAGAATTGGATGTTTATCAACTATTCATCAGTTTATAATTTAAGCCTTTCCAATGGATGTCTCCAATTGTTTTTCTGCAGAGCAGGACCTTTGGAGTGAATAATCATATGGCAAGAGAAAACTGCAAATATTTAAAAATTTTCCCCAGTTTTCTCATTCGATTGAAGGGTATTTAGTCAATGAAAACAAGCCAATCATTCTAGCTAAAGAGCATTCTAAAATATAGAATAATCAGTAGTGTTGTATTCAGCAATGAAAGTATGAGTAAAAAATAGATATGTAACTGATTAAATCTTAGAAATAAATTAAATATTCAACATTATCTATATATAACTCTTAAACTATGATTGTCTTACAACGGCGATCCAGAATCATGTTCGAAAAAATACACAGTTATTTAAATATATACTTTTCGCACGACTTGCCCTTTTCGGTAAAAGCAATGATAGCTATTTGTAAGTTCGTATAATAATTATTTCCTTAGATCAAAGCTTGCAGTACTTTATTGTACGAGTTTATCCTGTATGGCGATACTTTGAATTTTTATCATACTCTTTGAGAATGGAATAATTTATCTCCATATGTGTAAAAGAATGATTCCCTATTTGGTCTTGACCTTGTTACCTTTAAGTTGTAACACGTATTTAAACGGTTTTCAAATCTCCTGAACGGTCACTTTTACTTTGTACAAAATAAGAAGATGTGGTATGCTTATCCAAGTCCAAATGAAGCGCATATATGCAACTTTAGGTAAGCATTCGACTTAACACTTAGCAAAATCCATACTGTATAGCGAACTTTAAAGTCTCGTGATGACAAAATATGATACAATACAAACGAAAAAAGGGACTGATTTATGACAAAAAAAAAAAAAAAAAAAAAAAATTGGACGCTACTTTGATTTTTATAAACAAACGGAGCATGACATTTTTCATCAAAATCTAATGAGAGTTTTTTGTACGACATCCAGTGCACTTGTTCTTGTCAATAAAAATCGCCACAGTGTACGTATATGTCATGTATGTATCAACATACATTCATAGTTTTATTACTAGAATGAGAAACCACTTTTATATGAAAAAGGATTAATACTGAAAATGTAGATTGATGGAAAAAGTTGGCACCGTGATATTCAGTTTAATAGAAAATGGCTGTACCAAGTCAGGAATACGACAGTTGTTATCCATTCGTTTGATGTGTTTGAGCTTTTGATTTTGCCCTTTGACTACGGACTTTTCGTTTTGAATTTTCCTCGGAGTTTCGCTATATGTGTTATTTTACTTTTTACATACTTGGTAAAGAAAGTTATAGACTTTATATATTAAGTAATTAAACAAAAAATGTACATACAAAACACACTTCATAATATAAAAAATCATACAAGAAAACAACGATTCCATGAGTGATTCGTAAAATTGGGAGAAAAATCAATGCATTAAATGTAGTATTGTATTTTATTGGTGACTTCAAAGGTTTCATGGGGTATAGTAACATGATCACATCTGGACTGCAACGTTCCGGCAGTAAATCTATTGCTAAAGTGTGTTGTCCGTTTGGTCGTGGAACATGTAATTAAATACGCAGCTAGCGCTGGTCGGAATTGGGACGTTAAATCCCATGCCTCTTATAGAGTGAGCTCCACGACCTCAGTACATTACAGAATTTTTGTAACAACTCACTGAGGGTTAATATGTTGCAAAATTTCTGCTTTTATCAAATTTACCCTCATTTTCCAATTTCCCGCACTTTATACCAGTCGTTGCACCTTGAAGAACCTACCTGTTGTATAAATTTGGAATTTTTTCTCGATCTGAAAATGCACGAAATATTTACCACTGAATGTTAAGCAACAAAAATCAAGTAATCAATGTTTTATTCGTTTAACGCATTAAGGCGGCTGTAATTTAATTTCCTTTTAAACAAGGTTTATGTACTCAATATTAACAATAAACATACAAATGAAACAGTATACAATGCAATATCTGCTTTTGATAGACCGGGTAGTTTCTTACATACATAAAAAAATAATAATCATGAATTAAAAACATAATGAATTATTTTCTGCATAATCACAGACAAAAAAATAAAAAAATAAATAAATAAAATAAATAAAAATAAAAACAAACAAACAAAAACATTTAAGGGATGAACATTATTACAGAAAACAACTTGGGAATAATTGAATGAAATCAATAGTATTTTTAATCGATATTATAAGAAAACATGAATTATAAATACAGAACAATATACTGAAAATTAAGATATCAAGGCTGGTTTTAGCAATAAGACAAGTGTCACTTGTGGAGCAAGAATTGCACTGCTGCGGTTTAACATTGGGTTCGTGTTGTTCTATCTTCATTTTCTATGTGATTTTGGCTATTTATGTTTGTCTTTTCATCTGTGTATTTGCCATGGTTTTGTTTTTATTTACTAGACTTGTAGATTTCAGTTGCTCCCTTGGTATCTTTTTAAATCTTTATTATACACACTTCGTATATACATAGTTTACAATTACACATAAATATCAACATTGTTATTAACCACATATTGTCCTTACTCTTTTTTTGATAACATTCAAAATTTTACATTTACTATATCATGAATATTGAGTAAAATACTTTTCACTACAAAGGCTGTATGATTATGATCTTTTGTATACTTGTGTCTTCTTTTAAAAAATACTTTTTCTATTTTTTAAATAAAACAATAAAAACAACGTGTCAACAATTACGAGAAAAATAAAATTGCATGAAAGCTTTTTCCACCTAAACAATTCAAATATCTAATGAAAAATACCTTCATGTGTTGGAATATTTTATTTACATAAGTATGCTCTAAATTTGTGCAACTATTATTTGAAAATAATTGTTTTTTTTTTTTTTTTTTTTACTTTTCATAATTGTAGATAAAAAACGGCACTTTTGTGGTATATTTATCTAATTAAAAAAATTTCCATCGGTGATTTGTTAATAAGAAATTGGTTCAAACAATCTGAAATCGAGAATGGAAACATGAATATGTCAAAGAGACAACAACCCTACGAAATAGCAGAAAGAAAATCCAAATCAACCGATGGGACTTCAACACAGTGAGAAAATCCAGCACGCGGAGGCGGTCTTCAGCTTGTGCCTAAACAAAAATGTGTACCAGTTCAGATAATCAGCATACATAATAAAGTCAAATGTTATTTTAAAAGATAGGGTTCAATGCACTCATTTTCAAGCTAATTAGAAAAAAAAAATTCCCAATTTGTCACAGTTTGATGTCTCGAAAATAACATTTTACGTTAGCGACGTCATTATCATCTCTGTAACTCTATTGTATGCCCTAAACCTAAATCCGTATGGTAAACATTCTAATTTTGTTAATGGAAAAGTCCATGACTCGGTGATCTCGTCTTTTGCACATAGGGGTCTGGTGTCATATGTACTGTAATCTTTAACATCAGACATCTAAAAGTTAGTTTAAGTTATCCAATTATAATAATAATTGACAAAAATAGATTTTCAGATGAAAAGTGAGAGCGTTTTGTGCATCTTATTGATATATTGGAGGAAAAGAACATCATTTTGACCTTTGAAAGTTAGCATTCACGAATAGTCATTGGAAATGTCGAAATACCATCTCATGATGCTGGAGTTTGATACGAGAAATATCTCTTCATGCAAGAAATAGATAACATGGCACAACCATAAGATAAATTCTAGTACAAAACGTTTAAAAGTAAATTATCAATTTAAAAACAAGCTAGATTGTCTAAGCTTATGATCAAACCATTTTTTTTTAAATATTGTCACTAAGTTCCAAGAAATCTATTCGATGCCGTTGGATATTTGCTGTTTTCTTTTACTGTTATACACACAAAAGTCGTCAAACTATTATTCCGTTAAAAAATAATTTTATTATCGCAATTAATTGGCTCGTTATAATGCTACAATCAAAAAGCAAATAAGAGTAGTAATGAAAAAGATCCCCATACAAATCAAGAACAAACACGTGTCTACTGCAGTGATGGCTTCTTTCCACGTGACTTCTGATATTTCCGGATCTATTTTCATCACTGTATCCTCAGACGATTTAACATTGTTTCGACGCAACCTAAGTGCAAGAAACCGCAGTATTTCATACACTGGTACACTGTCCGGATTTGCGACAAGGCCAGCTTCCACTGTCGATATCAAAACAACTAATGTTCCCATGAACAGTTGTATAATGATATAAACTGATACAATTGGAACTGATTCCGAGGTTTGAGGAGGGAATCGGAGACGATGGTGAGAAATACAGCAAACGATAACCAGACAGTTATTGTGTAGCCTAAACGTTCACCAGTATCCGCAGGTATCTTAAATGTAAAGATGTCTAACAACGCTAACAAAATAATTGGTAGTATGATATTCATAATCATATACAAAGGTTTTCGTTTAATTACGATTGTGAATTTTACTTTGGATATTACACCCTCTAACTCACTTGTGGCAGAAGAGGAAGTGATTTTCCACTCACCATGACTCTCCAATTCGTCAGAAAGATCTATACCGTTACTAGTCTGTGTCAACGAAATGTCCTCAGATGAATGACTCCATGACACAAAAATTAGATGACATTTTTGTTCGTCAAAAGGGAAGTATTTTGAATCCAAATCGCATTTAGTCTCAAATACCTGAAAAGGTCTCCACATTATATAACCTGAACTATGGACATAAACTTGAATAAACTTTGACCCTAGTTCCTCCAACTCGCTAAATCCATTTTGCAATGATACGTCAGGTTTCCAAACATTACCCTGCGGTAAATACAGTTTATCTAACTCATTATAAGAAGCTGGTGTCCATGTCAACAGATCGTCTTTCCATGTTATAACCAACCATCCTGTAGTTGTTAGTTTTTGTTCAATTTCATCAACATCAGTTATTCCATATAGGTTAAAGCTGATATCAATCTCCTTTGGTGCCGATTGGTTGGTACTGGGTCTTATCAATGTATTATAGTTATTTGTTGTAAAGAGCTGTGTTAGCAGGCTCTGAACATCTGTATTACTCTGTAATATGGCTGTCCCAAACAGAGAGCAAAATATCCACAGTTGTGTTGGCTTCATATTTTATAGAGCTGACTGTAAAAGTTTCAAATATAGTTTTAGATTATATGTTCTTGACATAATTACTTAGTCACGAACTTTTTGAATTTTTAAATTATTATGCTTTTGTTTTCAAAGGGATAATGGGGATTATAGATTTAAACCGAACATGTTGTAATTTTCATTAGTGGTCATTTTATTGTTTAATATCTTGCATACACCATGTTTGTTTTTTAAAACTCATATATATTTAAGCTTACTGGCACGTTAAACAGCCATTGATCTACATTTCATATGGTCATACTAGGTATAAATAAATTATTTAATATAAGTAAACAAATCGAATACCCTCATAATTTGTAAGCAAAATCAAAATCAAAAGAAGTAGAAATAACCATCACGATTGTGTCTACAAAGTTAATTAATATTATTAGACTGAAATATGAAGAACAAAAACCTCAGATACGGGATTTATGCAAATGAGACACTAATCCCAAGGACGCAACGTACATCTTCTTTTTTTTTTTTAGTTCAGAACGATTTAGGGGTGTTTCCAATTGAAAAACTTAAGGAATGCTGGTTCATGGCATATTAACTGATTATGAATCAAAACAAATAGGTGATAAAAACAACCAGTGGAGACCTACACAACAAATGTGATTCGTCTACCACTTAAATTAAAGTTAAAACAGACATTTTTTTTTTTCAAAATTCCCTATCATTTCAATATAATTTCCGTGACCCGTATCCGATTTTTTTAGTATAATATTCAAATAAACAAAGTTGCGTTGATTTCTGGATATGTTCTATAAATTTAAAGTTAACAAAATAATTTGGATTATCGCAACTATCCAAAAGCAAAAAAAAAGTAGTAATAAAAAAGATAATTATTTTATATTAGATTTTGTAAAAATCGGTTCTTTTGGGTAAATAATCGCAGTATAATTAGAGAATTATTTATTATATAAAGCAAAAATATCACCAAAGTAACAGTAAGGGTTATTAGAATTGTTCTATTAAATGGAATTTAGACAGATATTTACAGTTTGGCCGTAGACTGTGTTTCACAAGTCTACAACACAGGGGTACCGTTAGTGCTCATATGAATACCTACAACCTGTATTCGCACATTGATCACCATATTTTATTTGTTTGTAACAATAACTATGATGTAAACCTTAAGACAACATATTTGTAAAGTTTTATTAGAATTATCAACGCAATATAAAAAATGAAATTTGTTTTTAAGATTCAAAATCTGTTAATCACAAAAATGATAAAGAAGAGCTAGCTTAACGGAATTGGCAACGGTCTGTTTTAATACAAAAATAATTTTCCATGATCTTATTTCTGAAATATCTGTTAAGCAATGTTTTATAAAGATTTAAAACATTAGATTGAGTTAAAAATCGGTAAGAAAGTTATTTCAATTGAAGTTTGAGAACACATTTTCATGGAAAATAAGGCTAAACAGTTGATTTGGCTAAGTCATTTCTACGTTATTACAAAAATCAAAAATATTCAAACGATAAGAAATAGATTTTGACCTTTTTGATTTTACCGGTTTTGAAACTGACAACATACTAAATGTAAACAAAATGATTCGAAATCTTTAGTCAAATGCTCCATATTGTTTCAGTAAACCTTTGGTGATCAGTGGTTATTTGAAACGGAATAAACACAAGAATAAGTACCCATAAGGCACCATTCCCCGTTCGCACTATCATGTGTCCATGTTCAATGAGCCTTGCAATTGGATTTGGCATTACATTAAACGTTTCGGCATTTGAAATATACTAACAATATTTATGGATAAAATAATGTAAGACATTTTAGAATTAACATTTTGTATTTGTTTGATGAACTTTTATTCCCTGAAAGTTCAGTACCTCATTACAGGGTACTAAGACTTAACGCTGTAATCTGGGTAAAATGTAATACAGCAGTTGTGCGATGAAGTTTTGTTTAATTGTTAAAATAACGAAAAGAAAAAACTACCTTAGAGCTACCATTTGATTTTTAGGGGGGGGCTAGGATGAAAAATTTTGTCCTGCATTTTTTTTAGTTGTAATCTCTGTCCTGCCTTTTTATTTTTCACTCTATTCAGTCCTGCCTTTTTTTTATTAGTTTATCCTGACTTTTTACATAAATTGTCATCCTGCCTTTTTTTTTGCCAAGTTGCTCATCCTGCCTTTTTTTTTGCCAAGTTACTCATCCTGCCTTTTTTTTTACTCAAAACTCCTGTCATGCATTTTTTTCAAATTTCATCCTAGCACACCCCCCCCCCCCCTCCCCATAAAAATTAAATAATCAAATGGTAGCTCCCTTATGTTTCGTTTCGGATACATAATTTTTTATTAGTTGTAACTTGCTGGTTGTCGTGTGTTACTGTATATCATATTTGTTTTGCGTTTATTGTCACAAACGTTGCTTCATACGACTAATTGTTCCCGGGTACACCATTTCTGGAACCTTCGATGGGGATTATATATCTTAAGGAGAAATTGAAGCGTTTGGTCTTTCATAACAACGTTGAGGCTGGATTTCCCCAAAAATCTACCATGTACTCCTCTAACTATTATCGGAATAAAGTTATAATGTACAAATGTCAAGCTGACTTTGACCTTTAAACTTTTTACCTTAAACAAGGTCAAATGTGACGAAGTACTCCATTGAGTCAAGGCACATTATTCACCCTTTGGTTTTTTTTCCCTTCTGCCATGGTTTTCGGCATTCAATGGTTATTACTCCGTAAGGAAAGATAATTCGGCCTGCCAATGTCGATTCCGAATACATTGACGGATACAGGAGATAAGGAAGAGGGAAGGGGAAGCAAGGGGGTATGGGTATTAAGAGAAACCACGACACGGAAATCGTAAAATAGCAGTAGAATTGCTACATTGTTTGCATATATGCATTTTCATTCGATTTTAAATTAGCAAGTTAATAAAGTAGCATGTTGTTATTAGACTCCGTTAAATACATTGTTTGCATATATCATAATCACATTAACCATTGGGCAACCCTGGTTTTTAACCTATCAAGCGTTAAAATTATCAAAAGATCAAGGGATTAAATAAAGGTGACCCAAGATTTTAATAAAATTTCGATTTCGAAACACCTTCCTTGATAAGCCGGCTTATTCAAGGAATATAAATAGGCATACGTTCAAGTAGAGGGGTCGGGGTGGTGGTGTGCGTCAAAAACGAAGTCTGCTTGATAAAACCAACTTCTCATTGAGATATGTGTGTCTTTCTTTTATGAATTATGTTCAATAATGACCCCTGAGTTTGAATGTCCTCTCCTGATAATGTAAACCGTTTTTGTTGTTTCAAGGTTGCGTGATCGCCATGTATGTGGGAGAACGTGGGTTCGATCCCCCGCTGGGTCATACCAAAGACTTGAGTCAGAGCTAGGTGTCCGGTTCAGTGTTGCGATCTCGTACAAAGCAAGGTGCATATGCATGTCAAATTATTATGATATGAGGGTCTGATTTGGGAGAGGGAGTCCTTCATTTCTTTATTCTTTATTTTTTATACCATTTTTCTCAATTCTTTATTTATTTTCCCCATTATACTTTATTCTTTATATTTTAGCACCCTTTTTTATTTATTCTTTTTTGTTTTGCCTATTTATCTATTCTGTAAACCCCATCCAGACCCTCAGAAATGCATGCCTACGGACGTTTAACACCAGTCCTATTCTTCCTCTTCCTCTTCATCATCATCATCATCATCATCATCATTGAATAAAATATTTATATGTGAATCTAATTATTAACTGTACTTAAAGCCTAGGGTAAGTTACGACACACAAATGTATAAACATTGAACGAACGTTGACGTTAGAATAAATGGCGGTAATGATAACATGCATATCCAGAAAATTCCGTGACGGCACCCCTTACAAGAATATAGTATATATGTTTGTCCGCTTCATATCTAACTTGACTAGAAGAAATAAGTTGGTGTAAAATACAAATAAATCATGAAAATTCAGGACCTAAAATTCAAATATTTTTAGCCACAATACATTTATGCTCTGCACGTTTGAGAATCCTTACAACAACTCTGATAGGCTCATAGGTGGCCTGATGCCAGTCTTTCCAGGCGATATTTCTGCCCCTATGCAACACCGATGGCAGTCGAAACATAACAGTCTTAGGACAAATCAAGGTGTTCCTATATTTATGGTACTAGTCTTAACCTCCTCTTTAGTAATAAAACAAACATAGATACACAACGAAATGTTTGAGTCATACATTTGTTCCCCTTTTTTGGTACAATTAGTTTCATAACATTGAGAATAAATGGGCCAAGTGAGCTAGAAATGGTCATTTTGGAGTGAAACTTTGACACAAATTGTGGTAAAAACTTAATTTTTGTTTAAATTTTGAGAAACATCTTTCTGTGCTAGAATTTCAACAAAATTGACGTAGAAGTTGTGTTGTGCTAGTAAAAATTGATTCCCAATGGGGTTTGGGATAATGTATGGGTCAAATGTGTGCTAGTATTTCAATGAAAATTGATAAATATATATTATACATATATTTCCCTTGCCTGAGGGAGATATGCACATTTTGTTCACTCAAGAAAATTAATATTTCCCTAGAGCATCGCCCGAAGGAAATATAACTTTTCGAGGGCGAAGAAATCTTCATATCTCCCTAAGTCTAGGGAAATGAATGTTTTATTCCACTTCCTTCACTATTTTTACTTTCTGAACATAAAGTATAAATCTACATATATTATCCGTTTCTTATCCGCTTGCTTTAAAAAAAAAAAAAAAAACTAAACGAGATGAATATTGATAAACAGTACCGATAAAAATTTAATTATCCATTCTAACAAGATAGGTTTTTCTCAGAATTGATTTTACGTCTGAACAAATTTTGACCACAATAATGACTATACTATCGCTTAGACTGGTAACCGGCCGTTATTTGACAAGTTTATATTTGTATATTCTAAAGGCATACTGAATATTTTATGGAAGAAACCAACTTAACTATCAGCCTTAACGTTAGGTACATTAACTGCGCGTAACGTCCCACGAGGTAGTCCTGATCTTCAGAGGGGAATGTGATGCTCAGAGGAGAATATGAAGTTTTGTTCAATGTCACGTGGGATCGTCTCAACCAATGAAATGTTAATTTCGCTATAATTATTTACATACAGTGGAATAAGATCAGTTATTCTAGTTGAGATTTTTTTAAATGCAATCCCTGAGGGGGACACTAACTATATAGTGAGTGGTAGGCATGAGACACTGGAATAAGTCACTCTTTCAATCTTCATGATATTTGATAATCATGATAATAAGGATGACAAATTAAGATGAAATATATAACAAGGTTCCTGATTGAATCATAAATATATCTTAAACTAAGCAGATGTCGATTTTTTCTCAGATGCGATTGAAACTATACTCGAGCTCGTAAATGCATCAGATATTTGTCAAATGCATTGATCTCTCCATGAATAGCTGAAGCATGATAGCATGATATCATAGCTTTAGGTAGATATTTTGTCCAAACATAATATGATCAAGTATGTATGACATATATTTGTGCTATTCAAAATATATAAAAAGGGTTGGGTCCAGGCCAAGGATAATGTTACATTTCACAGCACTAATACTTTTTAAGAGTTTGTAATCTTCATTTGTCTAAAATGGTAAGATGCAGGGGTGACTGGATGATAAAAATAAATATTGTTAAGTTTCTTTGGTAAAATATTGCATCACTAGTTCATTGGGAGACATGTTATTATGTTAAACCTAAACATTTAACATGGCACGTTTCTTGTATAACAGTGTTGAGAAAAGAAATGTCAAGATATCAAGTGAAAAAAAAAATAGTGGGTAATTTTTTTCATGTCTATGCTGTTACCAACATATTGATTATTACACCAATATTATACTCATTAAAAATGCAATAACGTGTTGGAAACCAAAATCACAACAGAAAAATATTATCACTTCATCAAAGGGAGTAGTTATTTCACAATAGCATTCAAAAATGAGGAAATTTGTCTATCCTGTTATGTCTATCATGTTACTATGGTTGCTATGGTTACAGTAACATGATAGACAATAGTAGACAGCTTTAAAAAGTTTATAATAACATAGGGTGCTATAAACAGTTTCGTATAAAAAACTAGTTGTTATTCCCCGACTAAAAATAACGATGGAGGAAACCCTATTTATTTACTTAATTGGTGAAAAAGTATCATGTGTTTTGTACTTGATTGTAAAAATTAGTTAATTAGCTTTCAATTAAATCAGATTAAATGATTAAAATAATTTTATAAATTAGATGAAATATTCATGTTTTGAGGGGAGACAACACTGTACACATCCTGTTTTTTTGGCAGTGAAAATTGAAAACTTATTTGCAGCCACTGTAGCTCTTTTCGGAGCAGGAGACCGTACCCTGAAGCGAGATTTTTTTGAAAGGCCAGGTAAAAACCTATGAATTTCATACAGTTTTGATTATGTGAAATGTGCCTGTAAAATGTCTTCATGGGTATACACATGACCTGATTTCAGGTTTTTTATGTTCAGGTTAGGCACTTTTTTCCCAATGTTCTTTGGATGGAACTTTTTTTATTATATTAAAAGTACACTTTATTTTTATTTCATTGTAAACTAGTGAAAATTCTGATTCTAGTGATATCTAGTTTTATACAAGTATCTTTATTAACCATTCCACCACTAAGGGTCACTTATGCATGGTCCCTCAGAATATGACGTCATAGAAAAACTGTTGATTGCACCCTTAAAGAAACAAACATATAATATAGTGATGTTTTAGCATAGAAATGTGTTAGTGAATGGAGTAAAATAATTCTGAAAAAATATTGTATGGCATGCAAACATTAATTTAAAAGCATCAGTTTGGTATATTTAATGCAAATATTACAGATTTGTACATAGCAACCAGATATAAGAAAACCAGACTGTGCAAATTTTGAGGTTTTTTCATCTTTTTGCGACGTCATGATATTTTTATTAATTCGCTCATATATTTGAAACCAAAAGCTGCACATGAAAAGTGTAGATTTTTTCTACTTTGACCTTTACTACTGATCAGTGTAACATACATTTTTATTCATTATATTATATGTTAGGTACTTTTTATAGTAAAAAAGCTACAAGTGCCATTCCTAAGAAATACACTATTTCAATTTTTTTCTCAACTCAGCCATAACTTAGTTCGTATAATACTAGGGACAAAATATGTTTAAAGTAACTTTATTCATGCTTATTTCATAGTTTTTATTCTATTTATTCAAAGGAAACCCAATTTTATGATTTTTTTTTCTTTGTAAAACTGATGAAAATATGATACAGGAAATGTTTGAAATATGCCAGTTAAACTATTTGCCACTGGCCAATATGCCACTACTACGTGACATAAAAAAGAGCTGTAGTTTCACTATTCATGGTCACAATCCTTAAAGTAAGACATCATTTTAATTGTTATAATGTACAGATTCAGAAAAGCTGAGAATGTTATATTGCATACAAGGTTTTGCTTTAGGGTGCTATAAAGTTTCGTATAAAAAACTAGGGGTTATTCCCCGACTAAAAATAACCACGGAGGGAAACCCCTATTTATTTACTTAATTGGTGAAAAGTATCATGTTTTTTGTACTTGATTGTAAAAATTAGTTAATTAGCTTTCAATTAAAACAGGTTAAATGATTAAAATATTTTAAAAAATTAGATTAAATATTCATGTTTTGAGGGGAGACAACACTGTAATCATCCTGTTTTTGGCAGTGAAAATTTAAAACTTATTTGCAGCCACTGTAGCTCTTTTCGGAGCAGGAGACCGTACCCTGAAGCGAGATTTTTTTGAAAGGCCAGGTAAAAACCTATGAATTTCATACAGTTTTGATTATGTGAAATGTGCCTGTATCATGTCTTCATGGGTATACACATGACCTGATTTCAGGTTTTTTATGTTCAGATTAGGCACTTTTTTCCCAAAGTTCTTTGGATGGAACTTTTTTTATTATATTAAAAGTACACTTTATTTTTATTTCATTGTAAACTAGTGAAAATTCTGATTCTAGTGATATCTAGTTTTATACAAGTATCTTTATTGACCATTCCACCACTAAGGGTCACTTATGCATGGTCCCTCAGAATATGACGTCATAGAAAAAACTGTTGATTGCACCCTTAAAGAAACAAACATATAATATAGTGATGTTTTAGCATAGAAATGTGTTAGTGAATGGAGTAAAATAATTCTGAAAAAATATTGTATGGCATGTAAACATTAATTTAAAAGCATCAGTTTGGTATATTAAATGCAAATATTACAGATTTGTACAAAGCAACCAGATATAAGAAAACCAGACTCTGTGCAAATTTTGAGGTTTTTTCATCTTTTTGCGACGTCATGATATTTTTATTCATTCGCTCATATATTTGGAACCAAAAGCTGCACATGAAAAGTGTAGATTTTTTCTACTTTGAAAAACTAAAAAAATATTAAACACGAGATAGAAATCATTTTAAATTTAAAACATTATTTATGAAATTCAAATAACAGTCCCAAGTACACCAATGAGCATGGAGTTTATTTTTTTGATGTTTTGATTATAAGTTTCTGATTTACTCCATTATCACTATGACATTTGTGATCTTATTATCGACGAATAGTTGATATACTGAAAAATATACAAACGAAATGAAAATCAATAAAAAATATCTTTCTATTTGAACTATTTTACGATTAGCATTCGTTTAAAATCTAAATGTTTTCTCACCGATGTTTCAGCATTGTATCATGGTTTTGAGTTGCCAGTAGTAATGTATTGTCTATGTCACTGGCGATTTTCATTTGGAATAATTGTTGTTCTCGTTTATGAAACATTTGATTGCTTTATTGATTTTTTTTTTTTTTATTAAATATCAATGTTAAACTTTAGATAGCTTATTGACCTGAACTGATAAATTTGTCATTTTTCTTTTGACGTAATTATATTGAAGCATATGATCAACAAGAAACACTTTACTCTTATGTCACATTTTTCATGTTATAATTCGCTGTTTATTTTCTGTAATTCATATTCAGTGATATCAAAATTTTTATCAATATATGTTTACTAAACATTTTAACTAAATGTAAAACTTCAGTATCAATAAATTTTGATTACCTAATTACACATGTATCTTTTAATACAAATATAAGATTTTGATAAACCCATATATTAGGAAATCAATAAATTGGAAATCAATAGTATCAAATTAATGTATGTTTCTCATTATGATGAAATAAATATTGGTTACTCTTCTAAATTAGTTAATTTCATAAAAGCACTTGCTATTGAGTGAAGAACTAGAACCTTTTAGAATTTCAAGATCAATTAAACAAACTCAATATGGGCCAAATACTCAAAACCCAGTGCAAAAAAAATCTAACGGGTGTTTTATTTTAACCTGAAATTCTTCGCTTTTATCGTTGACAATATTATGAATTGATAAATAAAGATTGTTTTCGAGTGAACAATTTACTTTATTATACTTTTAAATGCAAGATGTTGATTGGTTAATACTCTATTACCCTTCAGGGATTGTTAGCCCTCGAAAAGACATTGACAATGTTTTCCCTGGGTAGCAATCTGCTCTCTCACCCGGTCTCTCAGCAGCTATTTATTTTTATATTACTCTCTTTGAACGGTTATTTAACACATGTTCTGTACTTATAATGATAATTGTTTGTGTACGACTAATTAATGGATCGGTCGGAATATTTGCAATAACGTTTTTACTTAGAAGAAATCGACTCCTAATATTAAAGAACTCTGATGATATTTATTTTGTCTATAAAGATCTTATTTTTAGTGTTCTAAATAGAAGAAGCAAAGCAGGCAATATGTTTTCATTTGCCAAGTTTCATTCCTAAAACAATCACCAAGGATATAAAAAGAAAACAACACTTAATAAATTTCATGCGTTCGATGTGATTTTCTGGATTTAGCATCATAAGGAACGCGCAAAGCTGCATATTTGAAAATTGAGGAGACCTATATGACAAAAAAAAAAGAACCTAAAATAATAGTCAGATCCATCCAAGGTCAACTTTACATGAGTGTGTTGAAACCTTAATTTCTTCATAATTTCTAAATTGAAAAACAGACAATTTTCAAAAGATATGTCATAAATCATGTCAAAAGTGAAGTCCTGACTTCTGAGCTGATGACCCTATCATGTTAATCCAAACTGTATAAAAACAGATCACGTGTCCAAGGTATGCTTACAAGGATTTAAAGACGCTCCGACAAATCCAGGGGATCCCAAAAGACCTTTAAAACAGTAGGTAAACCGGAATGTTTTCAGATCCTTGTTAGTAAAGCTTGGAAACAACATCTTTATTTTAATCTGATTGATGGTAATCTAACTTTTCATTTTAAAGCATCGTTAAATTAATTGTGATTTAAATATAATGAAGTTGAAAAAAGCAGATAAAAAGTACAATACATGAGTTTTACTAACATCAATTCCTTACACACAGTAAATACGTTTTGCATACTTGAAACGAGAAACACACATGAGCCACACCAAGAAACGATAAAATTGAGAATGGAAATGGGAAGTATGTCAAAGAGACAACAACCCGACCAAAGAGCAGACAACAGCCGAAGGCCACTAATGGGTCTTTAACGCAGCGAGAAAATCCCGCACCCGGAGTTGGTCCTCAGCCGGCCCCTAAATAAAATTGCTTAATTTATACCAATTGTTGGTTTCAAATACCACAGAAAAACCCGACTGATGTTGCATCACATAGTTTTAACACTTGGTATATTTCTGTCAAAGGTTTCTCATATATTTACTTCAAAACGCTGTTATTTTGATACGGTTACTTTATTTTAACAAATTTATTCTTTTATGTAGATTGCAGCGTTGTTTTTGTCTGTTTGAATGGTTTTATACTAGTCATTTTTGGGGCCCTTTATAGCTTTCTGTTATAAAGGCTCCGTGTTGAAGACCGTACTTTGACAGATAATGATTTATTTTACAAATTGTGACTTGGATGGAGAGAGGTCTCATTGGCACTCATACCATCTTATATCAGCAAAACCCCCTTATCAGTAAATAGCTAAATTATCTAGACATCGCCTTTTGCATTGTAATAAAATTGGATGTTTATAGATATAGGAAGATGTGGTGTGAGTGCCAATGAGACAACTCTCCATCCAAATAACAATTTATAAAAGTAAACCATTATAGGTCAATGTACGGCCTTCAACACGGAGCCTTGGCTCACACCGAACAACAAGCTATAAAGGGCCCCAAAAGTACTAGTGTAAAACCATTCAAACGGTAAAACCAACGGTCTAGTCTATATAAAAAACGAGAAACGAGAAACACGTATAAATTACATAAACAAACGACAACTACTGTACATCAGATTCCTGACTTAGGACAGGTGCAAACATTTGCAGCGGGATTGTCAACTATTCATCAATTTATAACTAAAGCCTTTCCAATGGATGTCTCCAATTATTTTTTCTGCAGAGCAGGACCTTTTGAGTGAATAATCATATGGCAAGAGAAAACTGCAAATATTTAAACATTTTCTCCAGTTTTCTCATTCGATTCAAGGCTATTTAGTCAATGAAAACAGCCCAATCATTCTAGCTAAAGAGCATTCTAAAATATAGAATAATCAGTAGTGTTGTATTCAGCAATGAAATAGATATAGGAAGATGTGGTGTGAGTGCCAATGAGACAACTCTCCATCAAAATAACAATTTATAAAAGTAAAACCATTATAGGTCAAAGCCTGAGTAACAAATAGATATGTAACTGATTAAATCTTAGAACTAAATAAAATATTCAACATTATCTATATATAACTCTTAAACTATGATTGTCTTCTAACGGCGATCCAAAATTATGTTTAAAAAAATACACAGTTATTCAAATAATTTATATATACTTCAGACCTGTAATAAGCAAAGCAATCAACGTGAATAAAACAAAAATGGCCAAGCAAACCCAGAACAAAACTTTCCCAAGAGCTGATATAGCTTCCTTCCACGTCAAGCAGGTTTCTCTGTATCGGAACACTTAGAATTTTCCGGGTTCGGTTGTGCACTTAGTTTCCTGTCTTTATTTGCAAGTGTTCTAATAAGTAATACACTGATTAATCATCAGACAAATGTGCGCATCCGGTCTCTTTTGCTGAAATGATTACAATCATAGTATCAATGAATATTTGCATCATGATATAAATTGAAACAAGAGGAGGATATTCTGAACTATGTGGTAACGACTCACTGATAATCGTGAGAAACACAGCAAATGCTAGCCAGACTGTTTTATGCGACTGTCAAACAAGTGAGAGGTTTAGCTAGCTTTAAAACCAGGTTTAATCCACCATTTTTATATAAGAAAATGCCTGTACCAAATCAGGAGTATGACAGTTGTTGTCCATTCGTTTGATGTGTTTGAGCTTTTGATTATGGACTTTCCGTTTTGAATTTTCCTCGAGTTCAGTATTTTTGTGATTTAACTTTTTATAACATACCCTATGCGTTCCCTGTATCAGCCGGTATTTTGAATGTAAAAATGTTCAGTATTGAAAGTGACAAAATCTGTATAATATGATTTATTATAGCGTACAAGGGTTTTCGCTGAATCACGATTGTAAATCGAACTTTTGTTTCACGAGTTTCCAGAAGATTCACGGCAGAAGAAGATATTATTTTCCATTCAACATAACTCTGAAGATCATCGCCCAGTTCTATTCCCTTGCTGTCTTGTGTAATATGGACATCTTCACTAGACAAACTCCAAGCTATGAAATCTAAATGACACGTCTGCCTATTAAGCGGGAAATATGTTGAGTCTTTATCACATTTGGAATCAAAAAGGCCTCCAATATTTATTTGTTTGCAACATACGTGTATCTGAGACACCCTTGTTGTCAATTCAGAGCCAAACAGATAAAGAACAGGGAACCAGTCTACAAAGCGATTGACTTTGATTAACGTCACAGTACCAGGCTCCAAAAACTTTTTTTCGGCAGCAAGTTTTGAACAATTTATTTGAAAGCCTTGCTGTTGTTGAACTGATAGGTCAATTCCGTATTCTTTTATTAATCTTTCCGTGTCATACTTGCATCAGCCTCGAAGATGGCTTGACAGTGTTTACAAAATTGAGAATAATGGGTAAAAAAGTGCAGAATGAAGGGCAACAAAAAAAAAAAAAGAATAGAGAATGATGGGCAAAATACATAAAGAAAAGACAAAAATGTTCCAACAAATTAAAGAATAAAGAAATGAAGGAAAACCCATCCTGATCCTCATAGAAGATTACTAAAGTTCGTTTCGTTTCGTTTATCATTGGCTCACGGTATCAGGACTTATCCTCGACTGGCCGAAACGCCATCTTTAACAATGCAGCTTGGTCTATTATTTGTTTTCATTCTACTGCATAAAACTATGAACTATTACTTAGTATTTGTTGAAATTTATAGTTTCATGTATTAACAGAACTATGGTAATCAAAAAAATGTAATTGTGATTAGCTGTAATCAATAAAATTGAGAATTGAAACATTGAATGTGTCAAAGAGACAACAACCCGACAAAGAGCAGAAAACAGCCCAAGGCCACCAATGGGTCTTCCACACAGCGAGAAAATCCCGCACCCGGAGGCGGGCTTCAGCTGGCTCCTAAACAATAATGTATACTAGTTCTGCGAAAATAGACGCCACATTAAACTTCGAAACATATAAATGAACCAAAATTAAAAAAAAAAACTAGAGGCTCCAAGGACCCTGTGTCGCTCACCTGATATTTTTATTTACAATTGATGCATGATAAATGCAATTGTTGTACTGTCGTTTAGTTTCAGAGATATAAGACTAAAAGTGAGTTTTATTTCAGCCATGTGTGCCATGTTATCAGGCAGGGTCATCATACACAGTGGTCCCTGGATATCCTAGTGGTGATTTAAACCAAGTTTGGTTTAATTTGACAGTAGTTTCAGGGAGAATTTTGTAAAATTTATCTAACGAGAAATGCGAAGTGATGAGAAAGTTTGTAGTGAAATTTTGTTGTTGCGCAACACCCCTCCCCAAAAACAAAAAGGTAATAAAAATTATCATTTAAGGGCAATCTTTCCTATTAATGATTTCTGCAAAATTCAGTTGATTGTGCAAGGGTTGCATAGCCAGCTGAGGTCTTTAAAACCTTTGTTGTTGCAAAATTCAAGTGGTTTTGAATTGCTTTGTTGATCTTTTTGTATTCAACTTTTAAACAACAAAGTACAACAAATATGATGAATGATACTCATGACACTGAAAATATGGTCTTCATTCTTGTGAAGAAAATGGTAAGGTTTGAAATATTTCTTAAATATTAATTCAATACCAATACTTTAATTTGTATTGGATTTATCCCAGGAAATGAGAACAAGGGACACAATTAAATTAAATTTTTTCCTAAATTTCTGATAAAATATAAAATGAAGAACTATATTTTTTAATGAGAATTTTTTTTTAATAGTTAATTGATAATTTGAACAATATTAATTAAGTTTTAGATCTTGCATGGTTGATTAATTTTCTCTCAAAATTTCTGATATTCTATTAAAGTTTTAAATATAATATGAGGCAGGCATTACCTGTGAAAGGGATGAAGTCTGTATAAATTAGTGTAGGAATTCAAGCATCATTTGCACTTCGGAATCTGTAGAAAATGAAGACAAAGTACTGAAACATATCTGACATTCGACCTATTGTTCGGGATTATAGTTGTGACATCATTTTCAATGTAAAGAAAGAAACACCATCATCAGGTATTAATGTGTTTTTTTTCATGTTATAGAATTATCAATTATTTTTATTGCCAGTACATTAGTAGATTGTTTTCTATATTGATTTTCTACTGCAGTTTCATAAAAGAAGATTACAAAAGGAAAACATTTTGTAAAACTTACCAAAATTTACCAAATTAATGAAAATTGTTAAAATGACTATAAAGGGCAATAACTCCTTAAGGGGTCAACTGACCATTTTGGTCATCTTTGACTTATTTGAAGATCTTACTTTGTTGAACATTATTGCTGTTTACAGTTTATCTCTATCTGTAATAATTTTCAAGATAATAACCAAAACGGCAAAATTTCCTTAAAATTACCAATTCAGGGCAGCAACCCAACAACCAGTTGTCCAATTCATCTGAAAATTTGAGGGCAGATAGATATTTACTTGATAAACAAGTTAAACCCTGTAAGATTTGCTTTAAATGCTTTGGTTTCAGAGTTACAAGCCAAAATCTACATTTTACCCTATGTTCTATTTTTAGCCATAGCAGCCATCTTGGTTGGTTGGCTGGGTCACTGCACACATTTTTTAAGATTTTGTAAAGATTACAAAATTTACAAAAATTGGTAAAAATTACTTTAAAGGGCAATAACTCCTTAAGGGTCAACTGACCATTTTGATCATGTTGACTTATTTGAAGATCTTACTTTGCTGAACATTATTGCTGTTTACAGTTTATCTCTATCTGTAATAATTTTCAAGATAATAACCAAAACGGCAAAATTTCCTTAAAATTACCAATTCAGGGCAGCAACCCAACAACCAGTTGTCCAATTCATCTGAAAATTTGAGGGCAGATAGATATTTACTTAATAAACAAGTTAATTCCTGTAAGATTTGCTTTAAATGCTTTGGTTTCAGAGTTACAAGCCAAAATCTACATTTTACCTCTATGTTCTATTTTTAGCCATGGCAGCCTTCTTGGTTGGTTGGCTGGGTCACACATTTTAAAACTAAATACCCTAATAATGATTGTGGCTAAGTTTGGTTGAATTTGGTCCAGTAGTTTCAGAGAAGAAGATTTTGTAAAGATTACAAAATTTACAAAAATTGGTAAAAATTACTCAAAGGGCAATAACTCCTTAAGGGGTCAACTGACCATTTTGATCATGTTGACTTATTTGAAGATCTTACTTTGCTGAACATTATTGCTGTTTACAGTTTATCTCTATCTATAATAATTTTCAAGATAATAACCGAAAACGGAAAAAATCCTTAAAATTACTAATTCAAGGGCAGCAACCCAACAACCCATTGTCTGATTCATCTGAAAATTGCAGGGCTGATAGATCTTGACTTGATCAACAATTTTATCCCATGTCAGATTTGCTCTAAATGCTTTGGTTTCAGAGATATAAGCCAAAATCTACATTTTACCCTATGTTCTATTTTTAGCCATGGCGGCCATCTTGGTTGGTTGGCCTGGTCACCGGACACAATTTTAAACTAGATACCCCAATGATGATTGTGGCCAAGTTTGGTTAAATTTGGCCAAGTAGTTTCAGAGGAGAAGATTTTGTAAATTTAACGGACGACGGACGACGACGGACGACGAACGCCAAGTGATGAGAAAGCTCACTTGGCCCTTTGGGCCAGGTGAGCTAAAAACACAAGACTAACAAAGACCAGAGGTTCCTGACTTGGCACAGGCGCAAAAATGCGGCGGGGTTAATCATGGTTTGCGAGATCTCAACCCTCCCCCTATACCTCTAGCCAATGTGGAATAAACAAACACACAGCAATACGCACAGTAAAACTTAGCTTAAAAGAGGTCCGAGTCCGAAGTTGGAAAAGGCAACAGAAGAAGCAAAATGACAATGATCAACATAAATTAACAAAGGACTACTAGTAGCTACTGACATGCCAGCTCCAGACCTCAATTAAACTGATCGAAAGATTATGTCTTCATCATATGAAAATCACGCACAATCCCTCCCGTTAGAATTTTAGTAGCATGCCATCATAAAATATATGAGAAGAACATAACCCGTCTCATGCCAACAACTGGTTTTAGAATAAATGTGGGTTTAGAACACATTTGAAAGTAATTCAATGTAATGTGTAAATTAGCATTTTTGCAATTACAAGTAATTGAAAATACTTCATAACATTGCCTTTTGCCTTGTAATTATGAATTACTTTTCAATTACATTTAAAATTTGCTTGAAAATTTAAACATGTAAAAGGTAGAGATATTCAAGTTACAGAGACCAACATTGCCTTTTCACGCAATGTATGTTAAAGTCATATAAAACGAGTTTCTGGTGATTTTAATGTAAGAGGAATTATTGAACAAATGCGTTCATATAAAACTAAGTCTTTTATGTGCATTTTTTAAGATTATAACAAATTCATAACGTATAATCGATAAAAGATATTGTGTTTGGTGATTGTTGATCGAAATCTTTAGCTGCTAATTAACTTGCCGGCTTTGATGCCAAAGTTAATCGATCGTGCCATTGATAAAAATCAACACAGAATCAGTGTATATAATAAGTAAAATGATAGAGCGATGTGTATTTGTTGTTTTATATTGAAATACTTTCCATGTGTTTCCATAATTTATGTTAACAGTTCTTAAATGCTGTGGTGTTTAACATTTTTTCTCTCAAAATCAGTCCAAACTATCTATTTCCACGTTTGATTACTTTTTATTCCGTCACATGTTTTTCCCTTCGACTTTGCGGTTGCCTTATCCGGGCTATTCATTAAATAGGTCACCAATGATGATTTTGTAAAGATATTACATGCACAAATGAATTTAAAGCAATAAAATAATTCTAAGTTCATGAAAACGAAACAGCAACCAAACAAAGACAAATAATAAAAACAGATATATCAACGTCAAAATATCGTCTATCTCCTGGACCGACAAAAAATAAATTTCACCATTTACCTTTAAATTATTTAACTCTTAGGAGTTCCGACAAATATACCGAAAAAAGTATAATGTGGAAGGTTCATGATGATCTTGAAATTTGAACATTATCAAAGTCTCATGTTACAATTTAAGCAGACTTTTGCCGTAAAACGTTGCTTCATACGACTAATTGTTTCCGGGTACACCATTTCTGGAACCTTCGATGGGGATTATATATCTTAAGGAGAAATTGAAGCGTTTGGTCTTTCATAACAACGTTGAGGCTTGATTTCCCCAAAAATCCACCATGTACTCCTCTATCTATTATCGGAATAAAGTTATAATGTGCAAATGTCAAGCTGACTTTGACCTTTAAACTTTTTACCTTGAACAAGGTCAAATGTGATGAAGTACTCCATTGAGTCAAGGCACATTATTCACCCTTTGTTTGTTTTTTTTTTCCTTCTGCCATGGTTTTCGGCTTTCAATGGTTATTGCTCCCTAAGGAAAGATAATTCGGCCTGCCAATGTCGATTCCGAATACATTGACGGATACAGGAGATAAGGAAGAGGGAAGGGGAAGCAAGGAGGTATGGGTATCGAGAGAAACCACGACACGGAAATCGTAAAATAGCAGAAGAATTGCTTCATTGTTTGCATATATGCATTTTCATTCGATTTTAGATTAGCAAGTTAATAAAGTAGCATGTTGTTATTAGACTCCGTTAAATACATTGTTTGCATATATCATAATTACATTAACCATTGGGCAACCCTGGTTGTTAACCTATCAAGTGTTCAAATTATTAAAAGATCAAGGGATTAGATAAAGGTGACCCAAGATTTTAATAAAATTTCGATTTCGAAACGACTTCCTTGATAAGCCGGCTTATTCAAGGAATATAAATAGGCATACGTTCAAGTGGAGGGTCGGGGTGGTGGTGTGCGTCAAAACGAAGTCTGCTTGATAAATGAGATATGTATGTCTTTCTTTTATGAATTATGTTCAATTATGACCCCTGAGTTTGAATGTGCTCTCCTGATAATGTAAACCGTTTTTGTTGTTTCAAGGTTGTGTCATCGCCATGTATGTGGGAGAACGTGGGTTCGATCCCCCCGCTGGGTCATACCAAAGACTTGAGACAGAGCTAGGTGTCCGGTTCAGTGTGTCGATCTCGTACAAAGCAAGGTGCATATGCATATCAAATTATTATGATATGAGGGTCTGGATTGGGAGAGGAAGTCCTTCATTTCTTTATTCTTTATTTTTTATACCATTTTTCTCAATTCTTTATTTATTTTCCCCATTATACTTTATTCTTTATATTTTAGCACCCTTTTTTATTTATTCTTTTTTTTTCCTATTTATCTATTCTGTAAAAAAACCCCATCCAGACCCTCAGAAACGCATGCCTACGGACGTTTAACACCAGTCCTATTCTTCCTCTTCATCATCATCATCATCATCATCATCATCATCATCATCATCATCATCATCATCATCATCATCATCATCATCATCATCATCATCATCATCATCATCATCATCATCATCATTAAATAAAGTATTTATATGTGAATCTAATTATTAACTGTACTTAAAGCCTAGGGTTAGCTACGACACACAAATGTATAAACATTGAACGAACGTTGACGTTAGAATAAATGACGGTAATGATAACATGCATATCCAGAAAATTCCGTGACGGCACCCCTTACAAGAATATAGTATATATGTTTGTCTGCTTCATATCTGACTTGACTAGAAGAAATAAGTTGGTGTAAAATACAAATAAATCATGAAAATCCAGGACCTGAAATTCAAATATTTTTAGCCACAATAAATTTATGCTCTGCACGTTTGAGAATCCTTACAACAACTCTGACAGGCTCATAGGTGGCCTGATGCCAGTCTTTCCAGGCGATATGTCTGCCCCTATGCAACACCGATGGCAGTCAAGACATAACAGTCTTAGGACAAATCAAGGTGTTCCTATATTAATGGTACTAGTCTTAACCTCCTCTTTAGTAATTAAACAAACATAGATACACAAAGAAATGTTTGAGTCATAAAGTTATTCCCTTTTGGTACAATTAGTTTCATAACATTGAGAATAAATGGGCCAAGTGAGCTAGAAATTGTCATTTTTGGGTGAAACTTTGACACAAATTGTGGTAAAACTTAATTTTGTAATAATTTTGAGAAACATCTTTCTGTGCTAGAATTTCAACACATATTGACGTAGAAGTTGTGTTGTGCTAGTAAAATTGATTCCCAATGGGGTTTGGGATAATGTAGGGGTCAAATGTGTGCTAGTATTTCAATGAAAATTGATAAATATATATTATACATATATTTCCTTGCCTGAAGAAGATATGAAGATTTTGTTCACTCAAGAAAATTAATATTTCCTAGAGCATCGCCCGAAAAAAAACTTTTCGAGGGCGAAGAAATCTTCATATCTCCCTAAGTCTAGGAAATGAATGTTGTATTCCACTTCCTTCACTATTTTTACTTTCTGAACATAAAGTATTAATCTACATATATTATCCGTTTCTCATCCGCTTGCTTTAAAAAAAAAAAAAAAAAAAAAAAAAAAACAACAAACAAACGAGATGAATATTAATAAACAGTACCGATAAAATTTAATTATCCATTCTCACAAGATAGGTTTTCTCAGAATTGATTTTACGTCTGAACAAATTTTGACCACAATAATGACTATACTATCGCTTAGACTGGTAACCGGCCGTTATTTGACAAGTTTATATTTGTATATTCTAAAGGCATACTGAATATTTTACGGAAGAAACCAACCTAACTATCACCCTAAACGTAAGGTACATTAACTGCGCGTAACGTCCCACGAGGTAGTCCTGATCTTCAGAGGGGAATGTGATGCTCAGAGGAGAATATGAAGTTTTGTTCAATGTCACGTGGGATCGTCTCAACCAATGAAATTTTAATTTCGCTATAATTATTTACATACAGTGGAATAAGATGAGTTATTCTAGTTGAGATTTTTTTAAATGCAATCCCTGAGGGGGACACTAACTATATAGTGAGTGGTAGGCATGAAACACTGGAATAAGTCACTCTTTCAATCTTCATGATATTTGATAATCATGATAATAAGGATGACAAATTAAGATGAAATATATTACAAGGTTCCTGATTGAATCATAAATATATCTTAATATGGCAGGTGTCGATTTTTCTCAGATGCGATTGAAACTATACTCGTAAATGCATCAGATATTTGTCAAATGCATTGATCTCTCCATTAATAGCTGAAGCATGATAGCATGATATCATAGCTTTAGGTAGATATCTTGTCCAAACATATATGATCGAGTATGTATGACATATATTTGTGCTATTCAAAATATATAAAAAGGGTTGGGTCCAGGCCAAGAATAATGTTACATTTCACAGCACTAATACTTTTTAAGAGTTTTTAATCTTCATTTGTCTAAAATGGTAGGATGCAGGGGTGACTGGATGATAAAAATAAATATTGTTAAGTTTCTTTGGTAAAATATTGCATCACTAGTTCATTGGGAGACATGTTATTATGTTAGTAAAATATTAGAAAAAAAAAATGATTTCTTTGAAAGAAAATTGTTTAAAGGCTTTAACATCTTTATTTTCTTTTGCAATTTCTTTATTTCCAGTTCAAAGTAAACCCTAAGAATATTACCTGTAAAAATTTGAATGAAACAGAAGCTCTACTAGATTTCAAATATGAGCAAGTAACTATATTGGTCATTTTCAAATAATGTCGAATTTTCAGTACACCCATGCTAATTTTTTTATTTCTAATGGAAAATGCAGTTGTAAGTGTTTAAATGAAAGTTTGTAGGATTTATGAATCAGAACATTAATGATAAACACGATTTAGATCTATTTTGATAAGATTAAAATATATTTTAGTCCGATTTTTGCGTAATTTATGTGCGTACAGTGTCAGAGTAACACATTTCAAATGATTTTTTTCCTATTTTCTGATCGCCTTTATATCTGCAAAGGGACTTTTTAATAACGTTAATAATAAATCTAACGAAAAATCGCAGCTTCTTTATTATTATATGTAACATTTTTTCTACAAACTAAATTCAATCAGCGTACATGAAGTTCATGTCCATCCTGTTACCGCTACTTAAATCAGCCGTTAAATTGTTCTCCCTATGAATATTTAAATAGTCAGTGTTGATTTCAAAAAGCGCAAAGTAACCTAAACATTTAACATGGCACGTTTCTTGTATAACAAGGTTGAGAAAAGAAATTTCAAGACATCAAGTGAAAAAAATAGTGGGTACTTTTTTTTTCATGTCTATGATGTTACCAACATATTGATTAATTACACCAATATTATACTTTAAAAAATGCAATAACGTGTTGGATACCAAAATCACAACAGAAAAACATTATCACTTCATCAAAGAGAATAGTTATTTCACAATAGCATTCAAAAATGAGGAAATTTGTCTATCCTGTTATGTCTATCCTGTTACTATGGTTGCTATGATTACAGTAACAGGATAGACAATAGTAGACAGAAACGTCTTTAAAAAGTTTATAATAACATAGGGTGCTATAAACAGTTTCGTATAATTATTCCCCGACTAAAAATAACCATGGAGGGAAACCCCTATTTATTTACTTAATTGGTGAAAAAGTATCATGTTTTTTGTACTTGATTATAAAAATTAGTTAATTATCTTTCAAATAAAACAGGTTAAATGATTAAAATAATTCAAAAAATTTGATTAAATATTCATGTTTTGAGGGGAGACAACACAGTAAACATCCTGTGTTTTGGCAGTGAAAATTGAATGCATGTTCAGGACGAGAACAAGTTAACAATTAATATAATAGGTAGGTCTTGTAATAGAGGCCATCCGGGATGATGGTCGGGGAAATTTGGGCTGCCACTAGAAAATGAGGATATATTGGATAGGAACAGAAATTTTGTCTTGCAACAGGCCACCTACGGACCCCTCAAAGAGTTGTTGCAATATGCTAAAGGGAAGTTAGATAATGATAGAAATGGTAAGTTTTCTTAAATTGAGGACGTCATAACGCAATGACCTCATGTCCCCACACAATTTTTTTCTCGTGGCATGTTCAATTTACCGAAAAAATTCGCCTTTCCCTATCTTAATAGGAATAAAGAAAACTGAGTATTTACAAATGAAGTAAACACATTTGTCTGAAGATATCAGCAGTCTGTTGTTTCTATACAACACTTCTGGTATTGAATAAAATTACAGGTGAGAGTAACTAGTAACTGATGGTAACGGATCCTTGACCAGTATTGTATGTTATATATTAGTGTTTTATTTTTATTAGGTGATGATGACCTGTCTGAAACTCAGCCGTAATTACCTCCTTCACATGGAGAAAGTATTGAATGAAACAGACAGTGGTACCATATATTATACAAAGATGTATGACATTCTTAAAGCAGAAGATAGAAAAGAACTGGTTACTGCTTTATTAAGGCTGAGCTGCTCTGCAGATGCTGTAAAGTTGACAAAGTCATAAACATTTTCTAAAGCATAGTCCTCGTTTATATATATATTTTTTGCATACTGTAAATTTAGGAAAATTTGTGCATGTATTTATGTTTGCAATTTTGGAACAATGTACAAAAATGCTAGATGCTTTATTGTGAATGCAGGAAATACTGTATACAAAAAATAATGCCATAAAATTTATTTTTTTTTTACTTTTGAGGCATCTTCTCTGTCACCATTTTCACAAAAATAAAAAACATTGTAAACATATTTGAGTTTATAGTACTTTTATGTGCATTTTTAAACAAAAGAGGATGTATGGAAAGGGTTGTTAAGTCTTGTTAACATCTGAAGAATGTTATTTGATATACAGTGAAAGCTGTCTATATCAAACTTCTTAAGAAATTCAGAATGTGTTCTGTTTTGGCAGATGTTTGGTTTGTTCAGGTTCACAATGCATAAAATTTAATATGATTGAACACGTTTGGTTTGGTTTAGACAGGTTTTTGGTTACTTCAAGATTCGGTTTATACAGGTTCTTCTGTTAATGCAAGATTCAGTTAAGGTAGGTTTCACTGTATCTTCAAGACTCTTTGTTTTTTTAATTTTACGGGGTAAGCCTGGCATTATCACACCTTTTATTTTAATGTAGAAAGTTCTTTGTTTAATACTTGAAATAACAAATACGAAAAAGGTTAGTAAATTGAATAAAGAAAGGTAGTACTTTTAAGATCTGTGGTATATGAAGAAAATCTAAATCTGTAAAAACACTTGCTATTAATATCATTTTGTTAATATTTAAATTATTGGCTTCTGTATATTTCTTCAGGTTAGAAGACATAGATGTTTAATACTTAAAGGGGTATTATCTACGGGATATGAAAAAAAATAGAATATAATTTTGTTTGTTTCAATCATTAATAAAAGTGAAATAATGAAATAATAATTCGCTTTGGGCAGCCAATTTGGTTCAAATTTGTCAAAATAAGCAAAGAAACATCGGTGAATTGTTCACTTGAAAGTGAATAATTGGACCTCATTTAATCCGTATTCATGTGACCTTCAATTTAACCCATGAGACAGAGATTGGTTGCGCATGTAATAGCCGTGTTCAGCCGTTAAAAGGAAAAGAATGTCAACATTGAAAGTGAAACAAAAGTGAACCATTTCGTTGACTGATTCGATCCACAAAAAATCATTCTTATTCAGGGAAAAACGATTATGAACTTATTTTTTAACCTATAAAATGAAATCAAACAGACCTAGAAAAATCAAATTGCATGATTTCGGTATCTATCTATATTTATATTTATTTTTAAATCAGGTTAAGTGACCGTCGGCAGTTTTCGGAGGTCATCTCGATAGTTAATTAGATGGCGTCTAGACTAAAATATACATGAAACTCTGATATATTTTATCGAGTACATGCATTGTTAACTGTTTATTTCAGACTTATTGTAATTTGGATATACATTTTAGTATATTCTTAATCAAATATGAGAATTTGAGTCAAATCGGTGAGCATGAATTTGACAGCTAATGTCCCTTTGAGCTTTGTTTACAGATGCCTTACGTTGTAAAGTTTCAAATTGGCTTATGTCCATTGTCCTAAATTTCATGTTCACGGCTAGTGTATTGCACAAACAGCTGTCAGTTGAATTTCTCACTTAGAATAATAGGATAACTATGTTTGTTTTATTGGATCTTTGCAAGGTCTACATGGTCAAGTCCATATCTCAGATCTTTAAGCAGTAAGTCAACCATGCTCATTGTATCGAATGATTGAAAGGTGAACGTGTTTATCTGGCACGTTCTATCTAATATCAACCCCATTTTCATGGTTCAATGGTCAGTGTTATGGATTTTGTCTTGACTGCAACGAAAACGGAAGGTGAGACATAGTTGTTGCGTTTCCCGCGATGTGCTTCTTCGTTGGCGTCAACAATTTCTTTTTTTTTTGCCAAAGTGAATTTGGTAGGAACTACTTGTAGTAGATTAATTTTATTTTCTATAAAGTTGTATTACTATCAGTACATCTCCAGGCTCTTGCCCCTAGATCATGGTCCACGACTTTGAATTAATTATCAGTTTTCAATGTTTAGTTTTCTGCTTAAGTTAGTTTGATAGTAACTAATTGTAATAGATCAAAAATATTTCTATAAAGTTGCATATCTATCAGTACATATCAGTTTGATGACTATTTTGAGGCCCTGTCTCCTAGGTCATGGTCCAGTGACTTTATATATGTAAGAAATTTTCGACATTAATTTTCCTGCTTTAGTCAGTTTGATATTTGTAATAGATCAATAACATTTTCTGTAAAGTTGCATCACTATCACTACATCTCAGTTAGTCGACCATTTTGAGGCCCTGCCCAGCCCTCTAGGTCATGTTCCAGCAACATTTCAATTTATTAGCAATGTTGCTGTCCATCAGATTATCTTTTTTTTTGTAGCTCACCTGGCATTTTCTCATCGCTTTGTAAGGGGGCTCAGAAGGAACTGTTTTGCACCCATCATGCTTTAATTTTAATTAGTTACTTCCCTCACCATGCACCAAATTAAAGTGGCAAGTATACCCACCATGCATAAAATTGAACAAAAAAATGTTAAATTCTTTAATGTTGCAATTAATGTGAGTTTTGCTTAGTCTGATGGATTGTACACAATGGTACAAATAATTTTTTTACATCTAACAAAGTTTCCTTCATGCAGGGTAGGATATGCTAATACACAGGAGCAACATATATCACTATTAGTTTTTCAAGGGAGTCCTGCTTGCAAAAACTGTAGTCTCTCTTGGTTTGTTTGTTTGTTTGTTTTTGTTTAAATGTCTGCAATGATTGATCTCTCTGTCGTAAAACTTTTTCTCTGTGTTTGTAAAAAGTTCTTGTTCAGAGCATGTTAGAAAAATTCGAGTTTGATATGTTCATTTTTATTTTTGAGTAAATTTATTTTGAATTTTTATGGCCATAAAACAGTCTCATATATATGGTCATAAGCTATACACTTCGTTAAGCTCTACCCTTTCTGTCTTTGCTTCACATGTTTTTTCTTTTTTTATCCTGATCAAAAGAACTGAAGTTATTTTCATTTATACCATACTGGTCAAGTAATCTTGACAAGCGATTCTTGATTTATGTTGTTAATTTATCTCGTTTTCGTGAAGAAATGATAACAAACTCTGAAACATAAATAGAATATTAGAAGTCATCTCTATTGAATTCATCTACTGCACTTGTATAGACCAGAAGTTATAAGATTTTATTATCTTGTTAGGTAACTGTTGCATTGACAAAATAAATTGCGGTAAATTTTGATCCGTTACAATTTATTTGTTATTCCTTTTAACTTTCAAACATCCTGTGAAATACTACAAAGGCTTATACAATTACAAATGTTGATGCCGTTGGGAAAATTTGTAGATATCTTCAATGGGAAATTGAAAAAAAGTTGCAATATATACAGTCACATACCTGTATAATGAACCAATTAAGAAATGTGTTTCAACATATGGACTCTACAATCCGTCGATACCTGTATCTTGGCATTGCACAAGGTCATTTTTTTCTCTGACTGTCTATGACGTTTTTACATTAAATCCATTGGATGCTGGATGTTTACTGATGGATATTTTAGTCTTAGATGCATGACTTACTTTATTAGTTGTTATTGGTTTGAACTAGCTGTCAGTAACGGCGAGTGACCTATTTGAATAGTTATCGAACCAACTAAATCGATGAAGTGCTTTTAAATCATAAAATAAAATATTTTGTGATACATTTATACTTACCTGAGACTAATATAAGAAAACGAATGAGAATATTTATTGTAACAGTTAAGGAAACTCAATTGGCAACATGACATGTGTACACATAAATCAATACATTTGATTTTGTGATTTTTGTTTTTATCAGTTTGAATAATACGAGACACAAGAATAGCAACTTAATAATAAAATTATGAAATAACCCTGTGCCATCCTACAATAATTCATCTTCAATGTCACATATTGATTTATCAATATCAATAAGCAACCCTCAAATAACATTTGTGAAGTCTGTCGTAATTTTTATGTCCTCGTCGTAGCAGAGGAGGCATTAAGTTTTACTCTTGTCCGTCTGAATGGCCGTCCGTCCGTCCGTCCGTACGTCCCAAAATTGGTATCCGTTCTCTAACTTTAGTTTGCCTCAACCAAATGTTATGAAACTTATACACAACGCTAACTACCACAACACAGACCAAGTTTGAATTTGGGTAGCGTCACTGTTACCATTCTAGAGTTATGCCCCTTTACAAATGGAAAAATTGCAGAATTTTTCGTTTCCGTTCTCTAACTTTAGTTTGCCTCAAACAATTGTTATAAAACTTATATACAATGCTTATAACCACAAAAATAGATCAAGTTTGAATATAGGTGGCCTCACTTTTACTGTTCTAGAGTTATGCCCCTTTACAAATGAAAGAATTGCGGAATTTTTCGTTTTTGTTCTCTCACTTAAGTTTGCCACAAGCAAATGCTGAAACTTATGAAACTTATACACAGTCCCTATTTATTTATTTTGGACGTGCCATAGATTTTGTTACCGCTCACGAAGTTCCAGCCGGAACCTGAAACTGAACCAGCGCTCGTACGATGTCTTTAGATGCCCACACGAATGGCCCGATGTAATTACGGTCACACATACAAAAAAAAAGCAATTTGCAGGTTAAATTAGCGTGTTTTGTAGCCTAGTAATAAATGATTAAAATCAACAAATATAAACCGTAAAAAAATCCTATTAAATCGAATAATTCCTAGTTAGTATTTGCAATGTCAAGGAACAGTAATTTGAAAAATTCACTTAGTTTAATCAAGTACATAAATTTTATGGTAGTATTGCATTGGAATTGGTTTTCTTTTTTCTTTGTTATATGTGTTAATTGGAATAAATATCGGCTGTATTTACTAGAATGCAAAATAAACGCACAGACAATTTTTTCGTATCTCATTTGAACATATCTCTGACAACTGAAAACAAATATACATATGAAAATAAGAAGATGTGGTATGATTGCCAATGAGAAAACTCTCCACAAGAGACCAAAACGACACAGAAAGTAACAACTATAGGTCACCGTACGGCCTGCAACAATGAGCAAAGCCCATACCGCAAAGTCACATATAAAAGGCCCCGAAATGACATATGTAAAACTTTTCAAACGAGAAGCTAACGGCCTGATTTATGTAAAAAATAATAAACGAAAAACAAATATGATATACAGCAACAAACGACTACCATTGAATTACAGGCTCCTGGCTTGGGACCGGTACATATAGAATGTGGCGGGGTTAAACATATTATCGGGCGCCCATTCCTCTCCTAATCCGGGGACAGAGGTGCAACAGCAAAACGCAAGAACAGTACAAAACAATAAAGAAAAAACACATATGATCAACAACAACAAACAACACCCACTGAATTACAGGCTCCTGACTTGGGATAGGCATATATATCATGTGGCGGGGTTAAAGATGTTAACGGGCGCACAACCCTCCCTAACCTGGGACAATGTTGTAACAGTTCAACCTACATGTATGAACAAACTATGAAAATAAGTTCAAAAGGTTTTAACTCATAAGATAGATACAAAGCAAAAACAAGTAACAAAAACACAGTGGAAGCGGGAGGGTACTTACACATCCCCACAACAACAAAAAAACACTAAGTACAGATCTGAAAGAACTCGCAGTTACTGACAATTAAGTCACGAATAATAATAAAACAAAACAAATATTGTAAGGTTTTATTGCTATAACATCAATAATAGAATACTAGTATACACACATCAATAACAGATTACCATAACAGGGCTCAATAATAAAGGTAAGTTTTGGTCTATTGATTTAATTCATGATCTTGAACCTCATCAAATAAAACAAAACTCAATACGCTATAATCCTGCCTGCGTAAATATACATCCAAAATCGCCAAAGCGCAGTAGTTTTATGTATATATGTAAAATAATAGAAGAGTCCCTCTCTACATATATAGCTTGAAATGTTTAATGATCTGCATTTGAAAAAAGTCTGTAATGTCATGCTGAATATACATTTTTTTAATCAAAACAAGACTTAGTTTATGTTTCGTTGAAACCTATAATGTACTCATGCAGAACTTGTTGAATATGTTATTTTTTAGCCATTACATTTTGAAAACTAAGGACTTTTTAATTCATCTTTGATATAATCTTCAGCTGAGTTTTTGAAAACTGGCTAAATATTTTATATTTCGTAGTCGCATTATTATTGTTTATGATCATTTCTATGAACCTTATTCTTCAAACTTTTACTAACGTTGAAAAAACTCACCAAAGATACAAGGCTGATAATTTGGATTTCTTGACGCACGTGTTTCTTCTATATTAAAGTCATCGGTGGGACTCAAATCAAATACGAAATTTGAAAAAAAAGTACTATGTTATGTCAAGTTTTCAGAACGAAACTGTGATCAATTTCTTTAATTTTAACAAAGGCTTTCACAAACAGACACTATCCAACAATCCCACATGTATTTCTACCAATTTTAATTAACAAAATGTACTATATTACGTCAAACTTTCAAAACAAAAATGTGAATAATTACTTTGACAAAGACTTTCACAAACAGACACTATATAACAATCTTGCATGTATTTCTACCAATTTTAATTAAAGCGACTGCCTGATGATTTGTTTTATTCTAAATAGTTCAGAAGCTGTTTGAATGGAAACTCTGAATATTCCCAGAGGAAATATTGCGTTAAAATCAGAAAACGAAATCTATTTAATTTGAAATGTGCACTCAACTTATAAATGTGTGCATATTAAACATTTAAAATGCTTGTTTAAAGTTTATTACATATTTTGGTAGTGCTATACAATGAATATTGTCTACAAGATTACATGCAATCCTTGTCAAAAAAAAAAAGAAATTAACATAACAACTCTTTATGAAGGTTCAACTGATAAAAATGTACCGCTCGACATTCTTACTAGTTATCCTTTCTGTTTCGGCTTTATGTGAAATAGTTGTTATCAAGAAACAAAAAGATAGAATATATATAGGTCATGTGCTGTTTGAAGTATTAATGCCGATGTGGTCGATATGTGCTCAGTACTGCTCGAGAGTAAAAATATGCAAATCTATTAACTTTATATCATGGAATTAAACTTGCCAGATAAATGATGATGAACACGGGATCAGTAATTGTGAAGTCCTTGAGAGTGTTGGAAACAGCTTGGTAATGTCCTCGAATTTTCCTGAGGTAAATACAATATAATACGTTTCAAAAAAAAAATTGTAGCAAAAAATAGCTATACATAACATCATATAAAAGCGTTTTCCTTTTTACAGTTTTTGAATAACTTCTTGCCATAGAATTTCCAGACAGTTCCTTTTAACTATAGATGGTTTAGAGTAATACAATTATAGCTCTGAACTTTTTGTTTTCGCAGATCATTAGAGCAAGTCATATAATGTTATTATCGTGGGCAAACATTAGATATACAAACCAAAACAATTTGAGTGTCTTGTATATTGAAAAGACACATGTCAGTTTTGTACGACTGCTTGTTTTCTGGTAGATGTATTTTCCTAGTAGGGTTGATATCTCGTTAATAAAAACCTTGAATTTTGTTTTATCTTTTGCACAGAGGTGTACTTGAAGGGGATTATTAATTTTAATATGAATATCAAAGTCATTGTGTGTAAAAGTGTGTTATATATTTTGCGTGTCGAAAATATCTTTAGAACATTTAAAGAAATTTTATGTAAAATTGCTTCTTGCGACTGCATACAGTCAACGTGGTACTTTTCCAGCGGAAGGAAAGGGGGTTCCAACCTTTCACGATTTCATGAAAGTATCCCTTGCGCTAATATTTTGTTGAAAGCAATAGTTTGGTGTGAAGTTTAAAGATCATTAATTAATGTTATTTCATGTATCAATAATCAAAACTGGTAGTCATGTTTTTAGAATAAATTCAATTGTTTTAGAATAAGGAAACACATTTACTTTGAGACGACTTGAAAATGTTGAAAATTTGCTCATTTTCAAATGAATTTGAAAGAATTCATTTTTTCTTACGGACAATTAAGCAAGCCAAATAAAGTATTTTACCAGACAAGCCGATAATCCGTTTAATTATTTTTACTAAGACTACATTAACTGATCACTTGTTATGAGGATTGCCATTAGTATCATTAACGAATTTGGCCAGTGTTTCATGCAAATGGTTGGCCATTGTAAAAAGACTATATATATCATGAAGCATCAATATCCAAAATCATATCAGAGGGAACATCAAAGATGGAAACACACAAAACACAAATCGGGGAAACTTTTTCGGCAGAAGCAGATGATATTGCGATTTATGACATTAATGAATTGCAATGTACAGAAATGTATACTCGACAATGTCTTTAAAGTGGCAATTTATTTGAATCAAATGAACAGTTTAAGGCGATACTCCAATGTTATCACATAAACAAGATAGACATATAAAAATGTTACTGATACATGTAATACGTTAATATCGTTAAAATTTTTTTATAAAAACTAAAAAACAATTTCGAACAAATAGCTTATTGACATGTACTAGATTATAAGATTGTTATAAACAAAAATACTTTTACAGATAAATATGTCCTGAAACCCGCAGGACACCAATTATTCATCTCATTGATCAACAGTTAAATACCTTTATTCCTCCAGGTTCCATACATAAATGGACCCACCAGCTCGTGCTTCAAGTGCGATAAAATGGTCCATCTAGGTGCTGGCAATTTATCAGGGAACTGTTAATTAAATTTTGAAGGTAAAAGATTCATTTTAGAATTTGGTTATTCTCTTTATGTCCGTTTTCATCACGTTGCCACTAACGTTTTCAAGTCTTATAATACCCTAGCCTACAAATTGAATAGGTTTTTTTGTGTTCACGATGCAGGTAAATTCAAAAGGCGCGTCAGACGCACACAATTGTAAAAAGTGTAATTTTCATTGAGAGCCTACTTCTTTCATTTCCATTGATAAACAAATGTATGAGTTGCTATTATTATGTATACACTTTTGAAACTTCTAACAATATTTACATTAAATTAGCAGAAATGCCTTTCCTCATTGACCGAATTAGAATCGTGCTATCATAGTCTTGTCAACTTGGGCAATATCCTACATCATATATCAGTTCACTCATGTATACCTCCCTTTTAGAAAGATCAGTCTGTACCTATCATTTCTTATACCTATACTAAACCAATTGCAACTAAAATTTTCAATTACAAACACGTGTTGCAGGATCTCAATATTGACGACTTCAAGTCCAAACTCCTGATTGTACATGTTCCAGTTCCCCATTCATATATATAATCTAGCTGGCCACGTTATTACTGGTGACCTAAACATTGCCGATAACACTTCTCTGCAAAATGTGTTATCCAAAGGCTCGAAATATCGTGAGCCTAAATTCATCAAATGGAAACCCAAATTTAAAATACTGACGGATTCAGTCGAGGATTATGCCAGGCAATGGGTAAAACGCGAGATAGAAGACGTAGATACTCCTTCCGAATGAATTAAGGCAGTGGGGTCGTTGATAAATGAACTAGGTATTGACAATTTACTTGGAAACTCAACATATACCCCCACAACACTTACCAAAGAGGAAATCCTGGATAATCAAAGGTCTGTACTATGTTCCTTCAGAATTTCAACAAAAGATGACGAACGGGATATTTCATTACTTTATAAGATACCTAAACTACATAAGCGTCTTTACAAACAACAGTATATTGCTTGGTCTTCCAAGTGCTCGACAAAACCTCTTTTTTAATTATTAACATCAATTTTATCAGCAATCAAAGCCGTGATTCAAAGTTATTTTGAAACTACCTATTCTAGAGGTGGCGTGAATCAGATGTGGATACTGAAAAAATCCAAAGATCTTTTAGAGTACATACAATCTAAGACTTTCATCTTACAATAGTATTAAAACATTTCACCTTTCTACACTTTACACAAGTATTCCCATTCCAAACTAAAAGACAAATTAAATAAAATAACCAACATATATACAAGTATCTTGTCTTAGAGAGGATAAACCCTACTTTGTAAAAATCACTCTGATTCAAACAGACTTGCCGACTTGTTCCTTTATTGATATGAGGCTGACTTCATACAGGAACTTTTAGAAAAAGAAATGAAGTAAGCAGTATACTTTATAATAAAATTGAGAATGGAAATGGGAATATGTCAAAGAGACAACAACCCGACCAAAGAGCAGACAACAGCCGAAGGCCATTAATGGGTCTTCAATGCAGCGAGAAAATCCCGCACCCGGAGGTGGTCATCAGCTGGCCCTTACTAAAATTGTATGCTAGTTCAGTGAAAATGAACGTCACACTAAACTCAAAACATATAAATGATCTAAAATTAAAAACATACTAGACTAACAAAGGCCAGAGGCTCCTGACTTGGGACAGGCGCTAAAATGCGGCGGGTTAAACATAATTTGTGAGATCTCAACCTCCCCTATACCTCTAGCCAATGTAGAATAAAGAAACACATAAATACGCACAGTAAAACTCAAAGTCCGATGTCAGAATAGGTAACAAAAGAAACTACAAAATGACAATGACAATGACAATGACAATAACTACTTTCCGCTAGATGATGTTCTCTCAATAAATAATTCAAAATTTGGTTACTATGTTGAACGCATCTATCACATCGAACTTGAGATAAAAGATACAACAGGTACAGTCTGCCTCATATCTTGACCTACATCTAGAAATTGACAATGAGGGTCAGTTAAAATAAAACATTACGACAAAAGAGATGATTTCAGCTTATTGTCAACTTTCCATTTCTATGTAGCAACATTCCAGCAGCGCTTACATACATATATGAAGAAGTTAGCTGTATCCTGTATTCTTTCCGCTTGATGATGTTCTCTCAATAAATAATTCAAAATCTGGTGATTATGTTGAAAGCATCTATCCAATCGAACTTAAGATAAAGAATACAGTTAATAGAAATAAAAAGATGGGGTATGAGTGCCAATGAAACAACTTTCCATATAAGTCACAATGTGCAAAAAGTAAACAATTATATGTCAAAGTACGGGTTTTAACACGGAGCTGTGGCTATCACCGAACAGCAAGCTATAAAGGGCTCCAACATAACTAGTTTAAAACAATTCAAACAGGAAAACCAACAGTCTACTCTATATAAAAACGAGAAACGAGAAACACTTATGAACCACATCAACAAGTCTGCCTCATATCTTGACTTACATCTATAAATAAACAATGAGCATGATGAGGGTCGGTTACATCTATAAATAAACAAAGGAAACTTGAAAAAAAAAACGACAGAAGGGATGATTACAGCATCCAAATTGTGAACTTTCCATTTCTATGTAGCAACATTCCTGCAGCGCCTGCATACGGAATATATATCTCCAAGTTGATACGATATTCCAGGGCTTGTATTTCCTATCATGATTTCCTTGATAGAGGGTTGCTGCTCACAAGGAAGATATTAAATCAAAGGTTCCAAGTGATGAAGTTTAAATCATCCCTTCGTAAATGTTACAGACGCAATCACGAGTCGGATGACCGTTATGGAATATCCGTTTCACAGATAATAGAGGATATGTTCCCAATGGGTTAACTAAAATCCCATCCCCTTTTCCTCGAATATAATTTACCGATTTAGACTTATTACCGGGTTTGCACGAACACGAGCAACACGACGAGTTCCACATCTGGAGCAGGATCTGCTTACCCTTCCAGAGCACCTAAGATCACCCCAGTTTTTGGTGAAGTTCGTGTTGCTCACTCTTGAGTTTTTTATGTTGTGTTTTGTGTACTATTGTTTGTCTGTTGTTTTTTTTTTCTTTTTTAGCCATGTTCTTAATTGTCATTTTATTGTCCACCTGTGAGATTGAATGAACCTTTGGTATATTTCGCCTCTCTTTTCAGATAGCTCACGCTAAAACAAGTTACACAATTTAAAAATCTTATTTTTGAAATGAATGCAAAACGCAATTGAAGTCGAAAAATATTTTTCAATTGGAATATATGTACTTTATAAACCATTTCGATGATAATTTTTGTGGTCAGGTGTGTGCTGTTATTACATGTATTACATCTCAGGACATTTGGGGTAAACAGATTTGATGCGGAACATTCTGCAGTTTTAATGTATTAATTCTAATCGGTTGGTTGTTTTTATTTGTAATAACGTTTTTCAATAACTATTTCAGTGAATACATTTAGCAATTAATTCAGTCACACCGAGAACATTAGAAATATCTTTGATTAAAAGGACACAAAATTTACGGCATATCTTAAAACTATTCGCATTATTCATTTTGTTTTGCGTCAAAAAAACATTTTAAGGAAAGAAATGGTCCAATTGTTATAAATTTTCAAATTAACGCAGTTATATTTCAACGATATTACTTTAGTTCATTCAGAACACTCTGAGAATGCCTCTGTAATACCCCAGAGCAAACAATCTGTATCGTTCCTCTGGCAGAAATTTACATAGATATAGAATAGAGTTTTCATGTTCATGTAACTTTCGTCCTTTCAAATTTCAGAACTTAGCTGGCCATTGCAATGGTAGTAATTGTAAACTCAATGAGGCCTGTATGCCAAAGGGAACAGAGTAATATTGTTCTCTATTACCTTTGAAGTTATCAAAAAGCAGCACTAGTAAGTTAAAAATATCAAGTCTACCTGATTCGTGCATATTTTTAGAAGAATTGTGCGTTTGATGATAAAGGCATGAAACTTTGCAAAATTGTAGATACATGTTTATATTTAGTAGTCAATTTAAGCTATGGACTCACTCTGCAAATTCCTATGTGGCCGCCATTTCAAATTCGACTGCCAATCAGTCTATAATTCACAACCATGTATAATATAATGCAAATTATATTCTAATTCAACATTGTTTGTAACGGTCATATTGAGTGGATAACTTCACCAATTTTCATGGCATCAATTCCCAATTGAACGTAGACATTCGGTTAGGTTTTGGATAATTTACATGAACCAATGGTTTTTACCAGGCATGAGGCGAATTACATTGCAATGTAATGCATTATATTACAATTACTTTGACAAAACCATGCATTAAATTACAATTACAATTACATGCATTTATAAAAGTAATGCATTAAATTACAATTACGTTTGCAAAGTAATGCATTGAATTACACATTACATTTGTAAATTTTATTATCAAATGAAAAGAAAAATCAAACATTTTGAAAAACAACATGAAGTCACAAAAGATTCTAGCATATGCAGTAACAATTCCATGTATTTCAATTTAAGTATACATGTACAAAGTCTATTCAATACGACTATTGCATTTTAACATCATAAAGTTATCAAATGTTTTATCCTTCATGCGCATTCTATGTTTCGAGGTATACATCTCTGTGTTTTCTCTAAAAGAAATTACAGAGATGAAGTTTAATACTTATTTCAACTTAATGTTTATGTTAACTTTACTTTTATAAATATACATTTGTGTTTTTTAATTTCAATCAAAATATTTACTGAGAATTTCTTTCCTAATTATATAAAAACATAGATCTTAATTTATGACCAAGTGTCAAAATGGTGAAAAGATTTATTGTAAAACAAACTAATTAGTGTTTTAGGACAATGTTCAATTATCTGTTATATAATCATGACAAGGTATTCATTGATCTTTTGACAACAATGGAATACATTAATGCTTTTCAAATATCAATCTTTTATGCAGGAAAATGTATGAAATAAAATGAAATAAAGAAAGAACTCAATCTGATATATAGTGTTGTGTTATTCATTTAGAGTTGTAATTTGGTCATTCTAGTATTTATACCATTTTTTTTTCAAGTTCTACCTTGGGCAAGGCCAAATTTCCAAATTCCCTCTAGTGATTTATGTAGAGGGTGAAAAATAAATATCCAATAGAAAATCAATATTCAAATGATTATGTTCTAGGTTAATAAAGAAATCTTAAATTCTGCTTTAGTTAAATCTCCAACAATCTGTTAAAGATATATAGTATGTGAAAAAAGTAATGCCATGTAATGCAATGTAATGCATGAAATTACACAACTTTATGCTAAAGTAATGCATTAAATAACAATTACATGTAATGCAAAAATTGCTGCATTACACATTACATGCAATTACTTGGAAAAATGTAATGCATTACCATGCATTACAATTACAAATTTGCATTACCCCATGCCTGGTTTTTACATGTTTAAAAATTTGTGATTCTTAGGGATAAAAAGAGACATTTATTAAATTCAATAATATATAATATATATATGCCTAATAACTAGATATGACTCGTCAATCTATTTAAACAAGAGCACCAAGTCAGGTGTCACTTGTTGAACTGGAACTTCTGACCTATCTTGAGCACCTAGAATCATCCCCACTTTTTAGTGGGGTTGGCGTTGCTCAAATGTTAGGTTTTTGTGTAGTAAAAAGTAAAATAACAAAAATACCAAATTCCGAAGAAAATTCAAAACGTAAAGTCCCTAATCAAATGACAAAATGAAAAACTGAAACACATCAAACGAATGGATAACAACTGCCTTATCCATGACTTGGTACAGGCATTTTCTTATGTAGAAAATGGTGGATTAAATCTGGTTATATATCTAGCTAAACCTCTCACTAGTATGACAGTCGCATCAAACTCCATTATATTGACAACGATGTGAACAAAACAAACAGACATAATAGGTAAAAATGTCAAAAATAGGGGTACTGCAGTCAACATTGTGTTATAGTATTAATCACTATAAACACAAACAAATATGACAACAAAGAAACACAAAAAGGCATATAGACAAAGCACATTTGCAAAAATTGACAAATAGATATTACCAAAAATAGACTTAACAGTAAAAGTAATATTCACAAAGACAAATAAAAGAATACTATAACACGTTAACAACGTCAATACCTAGAATCTATACTTCAAGACCGTTGTGGATTATTTGTGAAGTTGATACGGAATATTTATCAACAAGGTCTTGGTATCTCCCGATGAACTTTTTTTGAAGAAGGACGAGACTTTTGATATTTCTGGTTCATTAACTTTCTGCTCAGACCTATTATCTGTCATCAAGGTGGTTACTTCATGATGGCTACTTAAAAAAAAAAGAAAACGACCAATGTTTCTTGACAGAGCATTCCCCTTCCCCTACCCTCCTTCCCCATCCTTATAACTATCTTCTCTCTCTTTTTTTTACTATCTCGTCAAATGTTTCCTCACAGAGTATCTCCCTTCCCATACCCTCCTCCCCATCCTAATTATTATCTTCTCCCTTTTTTATCATATAAACAGCAAAATATTTTCAATTTTTTCAGGACAGCCCATTAAGTCTTTGTTCCACTCCCTATCACATTTTAAACAGTACCACACATAACATCATTGTTCTCGCGCATTTTTTATCAACCGTGACATCCGTTTTATATCTGCTAATCTCATTTTTATTAGCTCATTACAAAATTGTGATACCTTTGTGATCAATGTCAAATAGGGTATATGCTATCCGCATTCCCTCGAAGTAGCACTCTTGGTTAAAGGCCGAATCATTCCCTTCCTGAAGGTTTCACAAGATTTGAGAATGAATGTTGTTGTGTGTTTGCTTATAAACCGTTCCTGATGTAGAACATCATGTGGTTTACTTGATCACGTTATGTTGATTCAATTGGAACTTGTTAATTACTATGGCCATTTCTAGACAAAACACCATTAAATGCTGAAGATGTGCAATATTGCTGGGTCAGTTTGATTGTACCACATTCACCTTTTGCAAGTGTCTAATTTTACTGGTCGCCTTGATCGACCAGTTGTGGTTAAGTGGACAATCAATTTCCCTGTAATTACTTAATTCTTTGCACGTCATATACTTCTCACCAGGGTCTTGTTCCTCAATAAAATATAAGTAAGGATCTTTGCATAAAAATGAGAAATACACCTACTATAACCTCATGGAAATGTCTTTTTCATTATGCATGACAGCTTCTAAAAAGAATCTGCTGTACTATGTTTTCTTGATTGAACACTTTTTCAACCACTGTTTACGAACCAATCACATAAGAATCTCAACGATGCCATTTCTATATCATGAATATGAAGACCTGAAACAAAACAAGTTTTTTGTTCTGCTAGAAACATGATTCTAAGTCCTAAGTTTCAGCATGTTCTGTACAGAAAAGTAATGATTTTTTTTAACTGAAGTTAAAATTGAATGAATGTGTGGTAAATGTAAATGAGAACATAACCGATATATTCAAATAAAGTTCCCAGACGTCACAAACAATAAACCCCCATTGAAGCCCTGGATCCACTAATGCAATATTTTATTGAATAATAATAATGTAAATAGAAATTGTATGCATTTATTTTTCCTTATAACGAACAAAAGTATTGAGAAATGAGACTGGGTTGAAATCTTTTGTTCTTTAGTAGGGGTCTTGAAACTATTATCTGTTTTCAAGGTGGCTGCTTGAAGGAAAAAAAAAAAAAAGAAAACGTGCAATGTTTCTTTACAGAGCATTCCCGTTCCCCTACCCTCCCCCATCCCAATAGGAAAATAATAATTCTAAATAATAAAGTAAAATAACCAATATCTTTCGTATTTGTTTTTCGTTTATTGTTTTGTTATAAATTATACCGTTAGTTAAATTGTTTAATATTTTTCATGTCGGGGCCTTTAGAGCCGACTTTACAGTGTTTTTTCTCATTGTTGAAGGCCGTACGGTTTCCTATCATTGCTTACATCCACATTATTTGAACTTTGGTGGGTAGTTGTTTCATTGGCAATCATACCTCATTTCCTTAATTTTATAATAATTTAAAGAATAGTAAAAAATATCTTGAATAACTGATTCAAAAATATATAATCTTAATAATTAATAATTAAGTGTTTCACTTGAATAGTATGAAATTGTAAAATTGTTATCTTCGTCAGTTACGTCACATCAACAACACAAACCGACGCGATCACGTATAAAGAAACAAAAAAGAACTAGACGAGTATATAAAGATATCATAAGTTAGAAAGTATCTAGCTCATCTGATTCATACGGCCATGTGATCTATTGTTAACACAAAGACATCCATTCGTCGTGTACTATAAAAAGTAAAATCACAAAAATACTGAACTCCGAGGAAAATTAAAAAAAGGAAAGTCCCTAATCAAATGGCAAAATCAAAAGCTCAAATACATCAAACGAATGGAAAACAACTGTCATATTCCTGACTTGGTACAAGTATAAGTATATATCATCTGATATATAAGGTTGATATCAAGTCATAAACAAAACATAATACACTTTTTTAAATATTATCCAGAACTTCGCCGACGTGACTGCAATGATCTTCCTAAAGGAATCCAATCTGGGGTATATACAATATACCCAACAGATGAAAACTTTGACGTTTACTGTGACATGGATACAACAGGATTCGGACGGACTGTAAGTAAAGTAAAGGCGTTGATTTTTAATCATCTATTGTTATTATATAATTATAGCATTATATTCGTATAGAATATTAATAGAATTAAACTTTATCGGTAATTTGTCTATGTGTATGTTTTGGTTTTTGTTGTTGAGAATATGAAGTAAAATGATATATTTAGTAATACTAATTTTACGCGTACAAAACGTTGGGATAGTTGTTCGGTCGTATGAATGAAGTCGAATGCATTTCATTGATAAATTGACCCGGATAAGCTTGAGCACTTGACTTGCTGCACTGAAAGATGACGTCATTGCCTAATATTTTCAGTATCAAGTCCTGTCCATGAACTTAAAAATATAAGGCAGTGAGATCAGTTGAAAAATGTACTAATTGCCGATATTTATGAGAAGTGTACATGTCCTAAATGTATAAACGAAAATAAAAAACAGCATGGTAAATTCAAAAATGTGGATTATATACAACCTTAAAAAATCAAACAATAAGATATATCAAACAATAGTTTAATTTTGACCAGCTGATGCTCAATTTACCGATTGTCAGTATTTTTCAGAATAGTTTCACGATATATTCATCGAATCACAAGCAGGATTGTTTTATTTAATGTAAAGCAACAATGAAAAATTTCCTTTTGGTTTTTTGTTTTCCTTTTTATAATTTAGTGTTGATGGCGTTAATATTACAATATTATGTTGATAGTTTTTGTTATCTCCGTTTTATTATCGGGATCTATAATTTCTTCCCGAAACTTACGAACCTTGTTCAGGCTTACTGTGTATTGGGCGACTCTTTACTCTAGGAATTTTGTTGCATATTTTTTTATCATTTTTAACAAGTCTTGCAATACATCGTTTCTTCATTGAAAGTTGAAGCCTGATTTGTTGTTTTCAATTTGCTGACAGTTCGATTAAAAGGTAAATTTACTGAAAATTAAAAACATGGTACCCAATTTAGTCAGTTTTACGGAACTATAGACATATCTGGATTTACCTTCAACAGGAGGAACGCTAAAACCCCAAAGTATGATAAGCTGATATGTATAACTATATAAACACGTGAATAGTTATATAACAAAAAAGAGACCTAACAAGATTAACAAAATAACGAAAAAATATTACTGCCTCTACATAAAAACTGAATTCAGTGGAAAAAGACTAATCTCCGCATAAGAAAATGAAAACAACACTTTATTAATATTATTCTTTCAAAGCGCCAGGAAGTATTTTATCTAATTTCATTATTATCAATGTTATATAATTTTTCAAAGGTTTTCCAAAGCAGAATGAATGAAACTGTCGATTTTTACAAAGGATGGTTGGATTTTGAGACTGGTTTTGGAAATTTGAAATCGGAGTTTCGGTTGGGTAATTTTCTCTTTAGAACCAATTAAACAACTTTGTTTTTATTCAACGCAGCTTGTTACGGTACCTTTGTTAAGTTTCGTATTATCCTTAACACAATTGTTTTAAATTACGTGTATGTGGAAAGATGTCAAAATGATTGCTTGGTAGAGGAATGTCGAGAAAAGCAAAGCGTTTGATATAAAGGTTATTATTTGAATATTCTACAGAAAATGTTTTTTTCACGGTATATAATTAAATAGTTCTAGTAAGATTTTCTATGAATGAACAAAATTTCATACCTTTATTTGTTTTTAAATAATCCTTCACATGAATGTGATGAAAATTGTTTTACTAAACGTTTTGCATTATTTACTTTTATAGATATAAGAAGATGTGGTATGAGTGCCAATGAGACAACTCCATCAAGTCAAAATTTATAAATGTAAACCATTTTAAAAGTTTTACTAAACGTTTTGCATTATTTACTTTTATGTCCATTTATTGTAGCGATAAATTAACAGAACTTCATTTTAATTGTGTTGAAAGATGAATTGTGCGGTAACGACGTTTTTTTGATATTTTGTATAAAAATAAGGAATCCAAATAACACAGAAATTAACAACCATAGGTCACCGTACAGCCTTTAACAATGAGCAAACTCCTTACCGCATAGTCAGCAATAATTTTATTTAGTCTTAATAAGAGAGAAATGGAATGTTTCTAAATAAAAACTTTAAAACATATTAAACTTAAGATGGTAGATTGTTCAGTATAACACAACCTGACTAAAACACACCATAACTAGCAAACGAAATGTTTTAATTGATTTTTAATGTTTATTTCACAAATATAGCTCATCCACAGTTACTTTGTAAGAAGAGCAAAAATACATACTTACATACCAAACGAATCGAGTTGACCATTATAACCATATAGAATATTTGCATATATTGATTCTATCTTACATGATAGTTTGACATCGAACAGAGTGAACCCGTGTGGATCTTTGTAAGTAATTCAACAAAGTCGACACACTTATACTTCTTGATTTTTCAAAACACATGAAAATAGGAATTGATCAAGAAATTTATTTCATTTTATTGTTTTTTTAATGTTATGTGATGTTTGTTTTTTTATTAAACATGTTAAAGTATCGTACAAAATTGAACATTTTAACAAATCATACAATCATATGAACCCGTGAAGACGTTTGAAGTGCAGTTTGAAAATAATGGGATTAAAAAATAGATAATATGCCGATCTATTAACATGTTTGGGCAGATTAAAGTTTTATTTCAAATTTTCACAGGAAATAAATACATTACTATACTTACGTCTTCTGGAAACTACAAGCTTTTCGTCCACCTGGAAGATTTTGAAGGGAATTGGAGATATGCAGAGTATAGCGTATTTAGTATCGGAAATGCCACAACAAACTATATTTTGAACATAAGTGGATATTGCGGAACTGCAGGTATAACTTACGAATTTCAAATGAATATTTTGAATAAAGAAACGTGTATGGTTTATTTCATAGCAGCTTTAACAAGTATGGAATTATACGATAACAAATTGTATATTTTCTAATCATTAAAATGAAATTGAAATCAAAAGAAGTTAAATTTATACAAAATGTGTAACATCATTAAAAAATATTTGCAGCGTTTTGTAAATTTATTCACAATGGAGGTAAACTTGGAAAATAAATATTTTTCGTTTAATTGGGTACAACATTCCTATATAGTTAGAAATTTTTCAAACGTTAAAGCGCTTCAATTCAAGAGTAATCAAACCATCATATTTAAAAACAAAGTTCAAAAGAGGGAGATGGTACATTTTGTACTTGAAGACAAAGATGACGAAATTTTTCAGTCTATAGCTCTATAAACCAACTACATACTTATCTTGATACGATGTGTAACGTAAGCGCGCCAACGCGGTATGAAGGAGTACAAATAAAAAATGTTTGTCTGTGAAGAAATCTCAATATAAAGGGCTAAAGTAGTTAGCCGACAGCACTAATTTTCTAATCCTATTATGAACATGTAAACCAGCTATAAAACACTAAGAGGAATTAAAGAACTGGTACTACACAAGAGACCAAATGACACAGAAATTAACAATTATAGGTCGCCGTACGGCCTTCAACAATGAGCAAAGCCCATACCGTATAGTCAGCTAACTCTATTTCTAGATACAAGTCAAGATATGGGAAAGATTCAACAAGTTTATCTATCGTAGGCTTTATTCCAAGTTTATTGGGATAGGTGGAGTCAACATAGTCACCAATTTTGAATTATTTAGTGGAAGGGCATCATCTATAGCAGAAAATGATTTGTTTCTTAGTAAACCATGATGTTTGTATGTTTGAAAATCTGGCTTATGAAATAAAGTTGGAGCAAATCTTTAATATGTCTTTTGGTTGTTTATTATAAAAAATGTAAGTGTAAGAGTAGAGGAGTAAAATCTTTTTACATTAATGCAGGAAGATAGGGACTGTTATTGTATATATTAGATTATAACACAATGCTGACTGCTGTACCCCTAATTTTGACATTTTTATCTATTATTTCTGTTTGTTTTGTTCCCACATCATTTTCAATATAATGGAATTTTATGCGACTGTCATACAAGTGAGAGGTTTAGCTAGTTATAAAATCAGGTTTAATCCACCATTTTCTACATAAGAAAATGCCTGTACCAAGTCAGGAATATGACAGTTGTTATCCATTCGTTTGATGTGTTTGAGCTTTTGATTTTGCCATTTGCCAAGGAACTTTCCGTTTAGAATTTTCCATACATATCTTCAGAACTTTATAGTATATAGAAGTATCTGAGAAGTAGCAATATCAAGCAAAAGTTACAATTAAGAAGCTGACATTGAATTATGACCTTTACTACTGTGTTAGCTGACTAAGGACCTCAAATTATTACAACGTCGGTCTTAATCACTTATTTAATTTATTATACTTCGATATTCGAATTCATGGGTCAAAAAGTATCCTTTTGAAGACATTTCTTTTCGCTTGGATAGTATATAGGATTGCCTGCCTCGATAAACTATTTTGAATTATATAGTGTATTTATATATAAATATTGATCTTGTTTGTTTTCTTGAATAGGAGATAGCATGGGTAGAGCTAATCAATGGCTGCACAACGGCATGATGTTTTCTACAAAGGACATGAAAAACGACTATGCTTCTAGAGGCCCCTGCGGGGTATTGTTTAAGAGTGCATGGTGGTTCAATAGATGCCATAATTCTAATTTGAATGGTGAATATTTAGGAGGCAATCACTCTAATCAGGGCCATGGAATCGTTTGGAAGACATGGAAAGGGGAATATTATTCACTGAAGTCTTCGAAAATGATGATTAAACGAAAATAAGAACCATTTATTATTAAAAATACAAACTCGAGTTAATTCTACAAAAATATCAAGTAGTTTAAAACATCATAATAATCATTTAGAAATGAGCTTAAATGGGTCAGTGATAAATACTAGATATAAATTACTAATTAAAGGTTACTGTTTGTTTATTATCATATGAATATCTAAAATATATTTATCTGTTTTGATCATATATTGTCGTTGCTGCAGATTTTGAAAAACAGACAATTTCTAATTTTCAAATTTTAGATTTTTTTCAAATTTTGTTTGAAATCAGAATTATTATGTTAATTACAAAACTTATAACCTTCTTGCAACTACAGAACTGAAGATACCTGTTAAAAAAAAAAAAAAAAAAAAAAAAAAACGGACCATTTTAGATTTTTATATATATAGAATTAAATGTTCAGATTAACCCAAGTTCTGACTTTTTAAGAACTATTAACATTTGTTTAGGCATTTAATTTGATGGTCCCAATGAATCAGTAATTTATTGGAGTTCTATATAACACAAATCTTGGTTAATCTTGCAGCGTAAATCACAACAAAATTGGAAATTATACCCCACCATCAAAAGTTCGTTGATTCATACATTCATGCATATGTTGGAAGCGTGATATCAAAGTCCATTAATCTACGATTTTATCAGTAGATTTGATAACAATCCTAAAAGCAAATACATTACTGTCTTCATTGAGGCCATCAAATGTTATGTTTACATAAGTATTCACAATTTATAAAGATAAGGGGAAAAACAAATGGGAGATAAACGGGGAAAAATTCCGAAATTCAAATTTCTCAAGCTCGTTAAAACAAAAATGACTTTTGGTAATCTGTATTGCTTAGAATATAAGTATTCGATATAAATGCAAGAAGTTTGATAACATTATTATATAATTTTAATATATTTCCTCAATTTGAAAGGGTAGACGCATTTTTTGCTTATCATTAGATTATAAAAAAAAAAACGTAAAATACACTGTCACGGTGGCATTTCACAAAGTAATCTGGATGTTAGATAGATATGTATGACATTTATTTTATTAAATCTGTAAATCCGAAATTATCCGTTTTTCAATTTTTCAGTTTACAAAAATGTCTTTTAACCATCTATATGTCATAAGATATATGCACTTAACATTAAATTTATTGTTTCATCAGGCAAAGTTGTCTTCAAATTGATTTGGATATCCTTTTTGGTGTTTTCTTCATCATATAGCTCTCAAAATGTTTTTTTTATATATATATATTCGTGACTTTCAAATATTCCATTTTGATCAGATTTCATAATATCAAGTAATAGCTAGATCACTTGGACGAGGCAGCCCGATATATCCGACACCCCATTAGTCCGACACCCCAATTGTCTGACACCCCAATCGTCCGACTCCCATTGGTCGGACACCCCAATAGTTCGAAGCCTAATTAGTTTGACAAGCAAATATTTCTAAAAAAAAGTATTTATTTTTACATTGAAAGCCAAAATGAAAGGTTCGTTTAAAAATTTAACAGTAATGCCATTTTTAGAAGAAAAACACCGATCTAGTTTGACGTATGGGCACCAATATTTAAAGAAAGAAATGAAATAATTACAGAACATTAGTCTAAAAGTGTTCTGTCGTAATTTTGTTCTTTTTCAAACAGTGGGTAAATTGATTCAATGAGTATCTCCCTTCCAAGTAATACCTTCAGTGTTTGGCGCGTTTCCCGTAAGGAATCTACTGACTATATGAGCTTACAATATATGATTAAGTTTTAGTAAATGATTTAGTCATAGGGTTAAATAACCATACAATAGAGTTATCATATAAATGATATCATAATTTTCCTCGACATGACAAACGATGAGATTTTGAAGTTATTGGAGTTTCGTATAAAATCAGTATGTTTCTTTGCTATGAAAATTACTAACGGACCAACCACTATATAATTCTTAGATAGCTGCATATGTCACAGGAACATGCCATATACTCCTTATATGTATGAAGTTAAAAAAAAGAACCAGTATCGATTGATTGTTGTTTACTTTACGTCCAGTGGCGAATATTTCATGCATGCTCAGGATGAGAACTAATTAGCAATTCATATAATAGGTAAATCCTGTAAAATATTTGCCACTGGACGTTAAGCAACCAACAATCAATCAATCCTATTTATTTGGATTTTCGAACCGAATTATTTTCACAAATCGTGTTTGCTTATGCTATTTAACCGATTCAAATGTTGACCGTTAATCGATAATTTGTTTAGCCGGAGAGAACACAGATAAAGTATTATTTTGTCTTTAGGATTTTTAATAAAAATGCAATACAAAGTATAAATCACTGCTTTCATAGTACACTCCAATCCATTCTTACACGATTGATAACTTTTGTTTGCTTAACGTCCAGTTGCAAAATGTATAGTAAATATTCACTGTGAGTCAATTCTGACGGCAAATGTCATCCTTTAAATTGACTTTAACATCCTAAATAGAGTATTCAACAAGTTGCTTTCTTTAAAAAAAGAAATGCAATCGTGAACCTAAATGCCTGTTTGGCATGAACGATCAGATAATTGATACATTAAGAAGCGTGATTTTACCACTCTTTTTTTAATATAAAATGTAGAAACCCTAACATGGATTTTTCATGAAGCTGCTGTTTTATGTTGGGTATAATTTTCTTGTTAAAGAAATAATTTCTCTCTCTCTCATCTCTCTCTCTTCCGATAGATAACATTACAACATGCAATCTGATTAAAATTCAGATATATCTCAACTCGCGTGCTCGTACATATAAGCATATGAGGATAACGAAACCATATCTCTATATTTAAATTAGATTTTACAACATACTAAATAAAAGGCAACCACTGTTTGTTCCATTCTGAGGTGCTAGTTTGGAAATTAGAGGTAGCTTCCTGGCTAAAGTCGAAATGTAAATGTGAAAATTTTTTTTTTTTTTTTTTGGAAGAAGTTTATGAAGTTTATCCCGGGTTCATCATCATTTATTTGCCAAGTTTTATTCCATGATATAAAGTTAATAGATTTGCATATTTTTACTCTCGAGCAGTACTGAGCACATATCGACCACATCGGCATTAATACTTCAAACAGCACATGACCTATATATATTCTATCTATTTGTTTCTTGATAACAACTATTTCACATAAAGCCGAAACAGAAAGGATAACTAGTAAGAATGTCGAGCGGTACATTTTTATCAGTTGAACCTTCATAAAGAGTTGTTATGTTACTTTCTTTTCTTGACAAGCATTGCATGTAATCTTGTAGACAGTATTCATTGTATAGCACTAACAAAATATGTAACAAACTTTAAACAAGCCTTTTAAATGTTTAATATGCACACATTTATAAGTTGAGTGCACATTTCAAATTAAATAGATTTCGTTTTCTGATTTTAACGCAATATGTCCTCTGGGAATATTCAGAGTTTCCATTCAAACAGCTTCTGAACTATTTAGAATAAAAAAAATCATCAGGCAGTCGCTTTGATTAAAATTGGTAGAGATACATGCAAGATTGTTATATAGTGTCTGTTTCTGAAAGTCTTTGTCAAAGTAATTATTCACATTTTTTTTGTTTGAAAGTTTGACGTAATATAGTACATTTTTGTTAACTAAAATTGGTAGAAATACATTAGGGATTGTTGGATAGTGTCTGTTTGTGCAAGCCTTTGTTAAAATTAAAGAAATTGATCACAGTTTCGTTCTGAAAACTTGACATAACATAGTACTTTTTTTCAAATTTCGTATTTGATTTGACTTTTTAAAAGTGTCGATTTGAGTCCCACCGATGAATTTGATATAGAAGAAGCACGTGCGTCAAGAAATCCAAATTATCAGCCTTGTATCTTTGGTGAGTTTTTTCAACGTTAGTAAAAGTTTAAAGAATAAGGTTCATAGAAATGATCGTAAACAATAATAATGCGACTACGACATGTAAAATATTTAGCCAGTTTTCAAAAACTCAGCTGAAGATTATATCAAAGATAAATTAAAAAGTCCTTAGTTTTCAAAATGTAATGGCTAACAAATAACATATTCAACAAGTTCTGCATGAGTACATTATAGGTTTCAACGAAAACATAAACTAAGTCTTGTTTTGATTAAAAAAATGTATACTCAGCATGACATTACAGACTTTTTTCAAATGCAGACCATTAAACATTTCAAGCTATATATGTAGAGAGGGACTCTTCTATTATTTTACATATATACATAAAAACTACTGCGCTTTGGCGATTTTGGATGTATATTTACGCAGGCAGGATTATAGCATATTGAGTTTTGTTTTATTTGATGATTTCAAGATCATGAATTTAAATCAATAGACCAAAACTTACCTTTATTATTGAGCCCTATTATGGTAATCTGTTATTGATGTGTGTATACTAGTATTCTATTATTGATCTTATAGCAATAAAAGTCGATACATTTTACCTTACAATATTTGTTTTGTTTTATTATTATTCGTGACTTAACTGTCAGTAACTGCGAGTTCTTTCAGATCTGTACTTAGTGTTTTTTGTTGTTGTGGGGATGTATAAGTACCCTCCCGCTTCCACTGTGTTTTTGTTACTTGTTTTTGCTTTGTATCTATCTTATGAGTTAAAACCTTTTGAACTTATTTTCATAGTTTGTTCATACATGTAGGTTGAACTGTAACAACATTGTCCCAGGTTAGGGAGGGTTGTGCGCCCGTTAACATCTTAACCCCGTCACATTATATATATGCCTATCCCAAGTCAGGAGCCTGTAATTCAGTGGGTGTTGTTTGTTGTTGTTGATCATATGTGTTTTTTGTTTATTGTTTTGTACTGTTCTTGCGTTTTTCTGTTGCACCTCTGTCCCAGGATTAGGAGAGGGTTGGGCGACCGATAATATGTTTAACCCCGCCACATTCTATATGTGCCGGTCCCAAGCCAGGAGCCTGTAATTCAATGGTTGTCGTTTGTTGCTGTTTATCATATTTGTTTTTCGTTTATTATTTTTTACATAAATCAGGCCGTTAGCTTCTCGTTTGAAAAGTTTTACATATGTCATTTCGGGGCCTTTTATAGGTGACTTTGCGGTATGGGCTTTGCTCATTGTTGCAGGCCGTACGATGACCTACAGTTGTTACTTTCTGTGTCGTTTTGGTCTCTTGTGGAGAGTTGTCTCATTGGCAATCATACCACATCTTCTTATTTTCATATGTATATTTGTTTTTAGTTGTCAGAGATATGTTCAAATGAGATACGAAAAAAATTGTCTGTGCGTTTATTTTGCATTCTAGTAAATACAGTCGATATTTATTCCAAAGAAAAAAGAAAACCAATTCCAATGCAATACTACTATAAAATTTATGTACTTGATTAAATAAAGTGAATTTTTCAAATTACCGTTCCTTCACATTGCAAATACTAACTAGGAATTATTCGATTTAATGAGAATAGGATTTTTTTTACGGTTTATATTTGTTGATTTTAATCATTTATTACTAGGCTACAAAACACGCTAATTTAACCTGCAAATTGCTTTTTTTGTTGTTTTGTGGGACTGTAATTACATCGGGCCATTCGTGCAGGCATCTAAAGACATCGTACGAGCGCTGGTTGAGTTTCAGGTTCCGGCTGGAACTTCGTGAGCGGTAACAAAATCTATGGCACGTCCAAAAATAAATAGGGACTTTGTCCATGGGACACAGATGATGCCCCCGCTTGCATTTAAGATTATAAAGGAACATAACTCAAGAACAGTAAAAGTGAAACTACCCAAATTTGTACTTAATCTGTGTATAAAAGAGGGACGAAAGATACCAGAGGGACAGTCAAACTCATAGATCGAAAACAAACTGACAACGCCATAGCCAACAATAAAAAGACAAACAGACAAATAATAGTACAGATGACACAACATAGAAAACTAAAGACTAAGCAACACGAACCCCACCAAAAACTGGGGGTGATCTCAGGTGCTCCGGAAGGATAGCAGATCCTGCTCCACATGTGGCACCCGTCGTGTTGCTTATGTTATTACAGATCCGGTAAATAGTCTAATTCGGTAAGTCACATTCGTGAAAAGGGAAGGGTATTGTAGTTACGACATAAGGAACATATCCGATATCATCTGTGAAACATATATAAGTTTCATAGCATTTGCTTGTGGCAAACTTAAGTGAGAGAACAAAAACGAAAAATTCCGCAATTCTTTCATTTGGAAAGGGCATAACTCTAGAACAGTAAAAGTGAGGCCACCTTTATTCAAACTTGATCTATTTTTTGTGGTTATAAGCATTGTATATAAGTTTTATAACAATTATTTGAGGCAAACTAAAGTTAGAGAACGGAAACGAAAAATTCTGCATTTTTTCCATTTGTAAAGGGGCATAACTCTAGAATGGTAACAGTGACGCTACCCAAATTCAAACTTGGTCTGTGTTGTGGTAGTTAGCGTTGTGTATAAGTTTCATAACATTTGGTTGAGGCAACTAAAGTTAGAGAACGGATACCAATTTTGGGACGTACGGACGGACGGACGGACATACAGACGGACAAGGGTAAAACTTAATGCCCCCTCTGCTACGACGAGGACATAAAAATTACGACAGACTTTACAAATGTTATTTGAGGGTTGCTTATTGATATTGATAAATCAATATGTGACATTAAAGATGAATTATTGTAGGATGGCATAAGGTTATTTCATAATTTTATTATTAAGTTGCTATTCTTGTGTCTCGTATTATTCAAACTGATAAAAACAAAAATCACAAAATCAAATGTATTGATTTATGTGTACTAAGTCATGTTGCCAATTGAGTTTCTTTAACTGTTACAATAAAAATTCTCATTCGTTTTCTTATATTAGTCTCAGGTAAGTATAAATGTATCACAAACTATTTTATTTGATGATTTAAAAGCACTTCATCGATTTAGTTGGTTCGATAACTATTCAAATATGACATCTAGTTTAAACCAATAACAACTAATAAAGTGTGTCATGCATCTAAGACTAAAATATCCATCAGTAAACATCCAGCATCCAATGGATTTAATGTAAAAACGTCACAAACAGTCAGAGAAAAAAATGACCTTGTGCAATGCCAAGATACAGGTATCGACGGATTGTAGAGTCCATATGTTGAAACACATTTCTTAATTGGTTCATTATACAGGTATGTGACTGTATATATTGCAACTTTTTTCAATTTCCCATTGAAGATATCTACAAATTTTCCCGACGGCATCAACATTTGTAATTGTAGTAGCCTTTGTAGTATTTCACAGGATGTTTGAAATTAAAAGGAATAACAAATAAATTGTAACGGATCAAAATTTACCGCAATTTATTTTGTCAATGCAACAGTTACCTTACAAGATAATAAAAATCTTATAACTTCTGGTCTATACAAGTGCAGTAGATGAATTCAATAGAGATGCCTTCTAATATTCTATTTATGTTTCAGTGTTTGTTATCATTTCTTCACGAAAACGAGATAAATTAACAACACAAATCAAGAATCGCTTGTCAAGATTACTTGATCCGTATGGTATAAATGAAAATAACTTCAGTTCTTTTGATCAGGATAAAAAACATGTGAAGCAAAGACAGAAAGGGTAGAGCTTAACGAAGTGTATAGCTTATGACCACACTTATGAGACTGTTTTATGGCCATAAAAATTCAAAATAAATTTACTCAAAAATAAAAATGAACATATCAAACTCGAATTTTTCTAACATGCTCTGAACAAGAACTTTTTACAAACACAGATAAAAAGTTTTACGACAGAGAGATCAATCATTGCAGACATTTAAACAAAAAAAAACAAACAAAAAAACCAAGAGAGACTACAGTTTTTGCAAGCAGGACTCCCTTGAAAAACTAATAGTGGTATATGTTGCTCCTGTGTATTAGCATATCCTACCCTGCATGAAGGAAACTTTGTTAGATGTAAAAAAAATTATTAGTACCATTGTGTACAATCCATCAGACTAAGCGAAACTCACATTAATTGCAACATTAAAGAATTAAACATTTTTTTATTCAATTTTATGCATGGTGGGTATATTTGCCACTTTAATTTGGTGCATGGTGAGGGACGATGAGAAAATGCCAGGTGAGCTACAAAAAAAAAGATAATCTGATGGACAGCAACATTGCTAATAAATTGAAATTTTGCTGGAACATGACCTAGGGAGCTGGGCAGGGCCTCAAAATGGTCGACTAACTGAGATGTAGTGATAGTGATGCAACTTTACAGAAAATGTTATTGATCTATTACAAATATCAAACTGACTAAAGCAGGGAAATCAATGTCGAAAATTTCTTACATATATAAAGTCACTGGACTATGACCTAGGAGACAGGGCCTCAAAATAGTCATCAAACTGATATGTACTGTGAGAGATGCAACTTTATAGAAAATATTTTTGATCTATTACAATTAGTTACTATCAAACTAACTTAAGCAGAAAACTAAACATTGAAAACTGATAATTAATTCAAAGTCGCTGGACCATGATCTAGGGGCCAGAGCCTGGAGATGTACTGATAGTAATACAACTTTATAGAAAATAAAATTGATCTACTACAAGTAGTTCCTACCAAATTGACTTTGGCAAAAAATAAATAGAAATTGTTGACGCCAACGAAGAAGCACATCGCGGGAAACGCAACAACTGTGTCTCACCTTCCGTTTTCGTTGCAGTCAAGACAAAATCCATAACACTGACCATTGAACCATGAAAATGGGGTTGATATCAGATAAAACGTGCCAGATAAACACGTTCACCTTTCAATCATTCGATACAATGAGCATGGTTGACTTACTGCTTAAAGATCGGAGATATGGACTTGATCATGTAGACCTTGCAAAGATCCCATACTCCAAACATAGTTATCCTATTATTCTAAGTGAGAAATTCAACTGACAACTGTTTATGCAATACACTAGCCGTGAACATGTAGTTAAGGACAATGGACATAAGCCAATTTGAAACTTTACAACGTAAGGCATCTGTAAACAAAGCTTAAAGGGGCATTAGCTGTCAAATTCATGCTCACCGATTTGACTCAAAATCTCATATTTGATTAAGAACATACTAAAATGTATATCCAAATTACAATAAGTCTGAAATAAACAGTTAACAATGCATGTACTCGATAAAATATATCAGAGTTTCATGTATATTTTAGTCTAGACGCCATCTAATTAACTATTGAGATGACCTCCGAAGACTGCCGACGGTCACTTTTACCTTGCGGTCATAAAACTTTCGAGCACGATTTTCGTACTCAGACTCAGAAATCAACCAATCAAAATCATGGATTTGTTGTTTCGAGCACAAATTTTGTATTGCGGTCATAAAACTTTCGAGCACGATTTTCGTACTCAGACTCAGAAATCAACCAATCAAAATCATGGATTTGTTGTTTCGAGCACAAATTTTGTACTCCGAGTACTGAGTAAAGTTTTATGACCGAGGACCCTGGTCTATGTTGTTTAAAGCAACTTTTGGTTACCCTTTTTATGTTAAAATAATATTTCCCCAAAGTGTTCAGGATGAAATTTATTTGAGAAAAACTGTGAATTTCTGATGGTAACTGGTCCTATACCAGTATAATATTGCATGTTGTTATAATAAAAAATCTATAGACACTTAAAAGTTTTTGATTATTTAATTATAATATTCATTGATTGGTAATCAATTAACATGTGATTTAAGTCAAACTATAAAAAAAAAGTATCAAAAAACTTTTTGACATTTCTTGTGGAGGATGTAGGAATCCTTTAAGCCGGGGTCACACGTTCATGATTTTTACAGCCATCATTGACAGGACGATTCCCGATAAAAATTTGTCAAAACTCTGATAAAGATCCTGTGAATCGTGGCTGGAAATTTAAACTTAAATTAAAATTTATAAAAACAATTATTTAATCACGAAAACAATCAGATATTGTACAGGAAGCGTCCTAATTCAGCTGTTTCCAGCCAACTTTGTTCCGATTATCCTGTTCTCAATCCGATTCTTATCCGATTTGTATCTTTCGCATAGTTGAAAACAACCGAATCTGTCCCGACAGCGTCCCGATTCTACTGAATGTGATCCAACAGAGATCAGACAGTGACCAGAGAGTGAACCGAAGCTGACGGAAGATATCTGTTAGAAAACCGTCGCCATGTTCAGGATGATCAGGTACTGATCACAGTCTGCTGTACCGCGTTGCAAATGGCTTTGTTTGTACTCAGTCGTATTGTGTTCTGTAAATGTCGGGACTCTGACGTGGGTATCATAGCCGAATTTCGTATAACGGGACTGTTCCGGAACAGTTTCGGCAAAGACAGTCTCGCATTCGGCAAGATCTGGATGCAATCTGGACTCAATCAGGAAAAAAAAACAGCATTGACAAATTTCTCCAGATCATGAAGTTCCTCATTACACTGTCCAGAAAACACAGCACATTGTTATGATTTTGATCCGATACAGCAGAATCTGTCACGACATAGTCACGATTGTAATTCCATTAGACAAAATCAGCCGAGTTTCGCCGAATGTTACAGGACGCACCTAACTGTCGGGATGATTGGCTGACCACTCCGGACCTTTCCCGATCCGTAGGAATCTGTTAGAACGTATTCGACTGTGTTCAGACAATGATAGGACATTCTAGATCATTCAGGATAGTATTCCGACTTTTTCACTGTTCGTGTCCTTAGCGATGTCTGATCTAAAACGGGAGCCATAATCGGCACTTTGTGAACGCTGCATTAAGCACACATAAAATACTCATTTTGTACAACTACACCTTTTTAGGTGAGCAACACTCTGCATTCATGCATCTATATGTTCAGGTATTTCTAATTTTAATAATACTATATATGACACATTCAAGTACACATGAAATAAAAGAACTGAGTTCCATTATCCTCCGTGTGTTGCTCATATTTTATCTATCCTAGGCATAAGGGCAATAACTAGAAAATCACTTTGTTTTTGTTCTTTAAAACTTTTTTTAAAAATATCTTACAGAAATGAAGGTGCCAGAGAAGATGCAATGTGATTTTCATTATAATTAATGTTTTGAAGGGCCATAATTCTTATGATCAAAGAGCTGATAGCTCTGAGGTGGAAGAAGATGCATCTCACAGTAACTTGAATTACCATGAAAGCCGCCCACACCAACCCAGCCTACTCTGTCCCATTATTGCTTAAGGCGTATTTTTTTCTTTCAAAAATAATATTCTTTAATAATACTCATGTCTCAACCAAAACTGACTATATTAAAATAAAAAAAAAACTACCACGGTACTCGAGGGTCGTAATGGGGGTATCTTCATTAAGAATAACGGTAAAAAGCTGGACTATTTATATGTTAAATCCCGTTTTTGATCACTTAAAACTTTGAAACATCAGGCAATAAAGGTAATCATTGGGGACATTCCGACAATGATTGACATAAAATCTACGTACTTTCGATATGTATTCCGTCAACTGACAATAGTTTGTACATTGATATTTCTGTCAACTGACTGTGCATTGTTTGAAGCGAAAAGCACCAGTAGATTTATGTGTGCTTTTGACTCTTTATTATTGCAATAACATACTGAAATATTCTAACTTTTGTTTTAAAAACGCATGTTTTCTAAAACCGGAATATGACTTGATTGCGGTAAAGATCTGAACACAGATGGAACAACTAAATCCGTGTATTTTTGTCAAGCATCATTGAGTTGAAGTTGTACCCTCCGCGTAGATACTTGAAATTAACATAAGATGCGTTGTTTGAATTAATGAAAATTCTGTTTATCATTATTTTTAAAACTTTCGGATGCACAATTTAATTTCCCATTGATGCACATGTGCAGATACGAAACCAACGTTGTTTGGATTAGCCTGGCATCCTGACCCAATCTAATACCTTGATAGGGCCAGGCGCAATACAATCCACGTGATCAACTATCAGCGCTGAACAGGACTGAATTACTGCGCATGTGCGTGTTCTATAAACAATAAATACATCGACTGCATTGTTGATTAGCTGGTGATTCATGATGATATCAATAACGTTCTGATAAGATTTGCTAAATTATTCAAAATTTGAATTTCATATGAAACTAAAAATTTCATTAAATTCCTGGCAATACAAATATTTCCCGCCATGTGTCAAGAAATGATGCTATCCCACGATGCATCATTCTAACATCCAATTGACGAAACCATGTTGTTGTATTCCGCCTGGCTCTACTGTCAGCAGTGAGCCAAGATCCCAGGCTAGGTTTGGAATAATCCGAATAATCCAGTTGTTTAATTCCGATTACTCCAACGAGAAACGGCAGTGGATAGAGGGCGCTGAATCATTCGACTTGGTTTCGGATTATAATTAAATTAACGCATGCGTACTACCAAATCTACTTTAAAAACATCCGGTTACAAGTAAATAATAAATAACGTACATGTAAGATGAGATGAAATCTCATAATTGACATAATAAAAAGGTAGATATTAAAATATTAAAACATGAGAAATTATAACACTAACGATAGTGATTGTTTTTCAAGTCTTACTGTACATTTGGTTCATACAATGATGCAGATGCTATTTGACAAACTTGAACTGTTGAAACCGATCATGTGTAAACATCGGTGTCAAGATATGGAACGGAAGTTATGAAATAGTAAAGCACAGAAAAGAGTACAGCAACACTCCTTGTGACGGTTCAATGATTTTACAGCCGGCAGTATAGGATTTCAGAATACTTCAAAGTCTTCTTCCACCAAAAATAATTGATCGGCACTGATTTTCGAATTTGTCATAGACATTGATGATATAAACCTATGATATGAATTTCTGCAAAATCTGGCAAGAATTGCACACAATAGAGGGCTTATAAGGCAATTTTCCATATACTTAATATTTCCAAGGGCATAATGCTTTTAATAATATAATTGATTGGCACTGATTTTCGAACTTGTCAAAGACATTGCTAATTTAAACCTTTGATATTAGTTTTATAACATTCTGGCAAGAATTGTTCACACGAGAGCGTTAACAATGGAATTTTTTTTATCATATAATTCATGTTTCCAAGAGGCATAACTCTTTTAAAATGATTGATCAGCACTAATTTTCGAACTTGGTCAAGACATTGCAAATATAAACCTATGATATAAGTTTCATAAAAAATCTGGCATGAATTGTACAATTGAGAGTGTTAACAATGCAATTTTTGATAATATAATTAATGTTTGCAAGCGGCATAAATAATCAAAATTGATTGATCAGCACTGATTTGCAAACTGGTCATAGACATTGCTAATATAAACCTATGATATAAGTTTAATAAAAATCTGACAGGAATTGTACAAATGAGAGTGCTAGTGACGCGATTTTTAATATAGTGAATGTTTCCAAGGGGCAATACTCTTTTAAAAAAAGTTAATCGGTACTGATTTTCCAACTTGTCCAAGACGTTGCTGATATAAGCCTATGAAATAAGTTTCATAAAATCTGGCAAGAATTGTTCACTTAAGAGTTCTAACAAGACAGGATAGAAGAAAAGATGGATGGACACCCAGATGCCCTGTATTTCTATGTCTAAATATACTACTAAATTCTTATGTGTTTGCATATACATGTAATCATATAAATTAAAAACAGATTATAATCGAAAATTGAATGCTGTCTGATTAATTAGTTTTAAAGATTTTTTTAGTGGAACTTGTATAAACATGATAAAGTGCATTTACCATGTTTACATATATGTATGTAGCTCCATAACAAGTAGGGGTGGGCTGGACATGTAAAATGATTATAATTATGATTGGACCTCAACAAATAGCAACCATGGCAACAGAGAAGAAATTTTTAATTAATCCAGGTTAGACTATATGTCATAAGCAAGTGCATGTAAATGGTACCTTTGTTTCTGTAAACATCACTCCAATGCTGGCCTTGGAAAATAGAAACAATGAATGTTTAGTTTCCAGTAACAGCTGTCCTGCATGTTTGGCTGAACCATTGATTTCATATGGCAGTAATGGTTCTTTAGTTATTGCATCTGTTTCCTGTAAGTCTTTATCAACATATGAATTGTCACTTGTTGTTTCTGAAGATCTGGTTTCTCGACTTTTTTTATGAATTTTGGAATGATTGTGTTTTTTAACCTGTAAAACATAAAATTATATAATACATGTTTTTAAATCAAACATATGCACTACAATGTCTCCTATCGATAAATGACAAAGATTTGACTGTGAGTGAGGTATGCTTTTCAATTTTATTATTTTAATATATATGTTAGACTTATTACGGGATTGTACTAACATGAGCAACACGATGGGTGCCACACATGCAGCAGGATCTGCTTACCCTGCTGGAGGACCTGAGATCTCTTCAGTATTTGGTGGGGTTCATGTTGCTCAGTCTTTAGTTTTCTATGTTGTGTTTTGTGTACTTTTGTTTGTCTGTTGGTCTTTTTCTTTTTTAGCCATGGCGTTGTTAGCTTATTTTTGACTGATGAGTTTGAATGTCTCTCTGGTATTTTTTTCCTCTCTTTTACATGAAAAACAAACTTATATGTGGAATATTGAGCGCTCACAAACATGTCTAACCCAGCCACATTTTGTATGTGTCTGTCCCAAGTCAAGAGCCTGTAGTTCAGTGGTTGTTGTTCGTTCATATCTGTCATATTTTTTCTTTAATTCTTTTGTTATAACTTAGGCTGTTAGTTTTCTCAACTGAATTATTTCGTATTTTTCAAATCAGGGTCTTTTATAGTCGACTATACCGTATGGGTTTTTTTTATTGTTGAAAGCTGTACAGTTGCCTAAAATTGCTTTTATCCACTTTATTTAAACTATGGTGGACACTCGATAGTTGTCTCATTGGCAATTATACCTCATCTCCTAATTTTTATAATTTGGGTGGTTCTTGATAAATTTCTCTCTGTTTCAATTACAAAAATTCAGTCCCATTGAATCAAGTCAATGTAATGAAGGTAGCTTGCATATTTGTCTAAGATGTTATCTGCCAATTGTCTTTGACAGGGCCATAAAGGGTGACTAAAAATCTTTGTTTAAAGCAAGGCAAGTTTGAATAGAAATTTATTCTTACATGTCTTTAAATGCTCATAACTTTGTCATTCTTTGAATGTTTTCCACCATGCATGGCGTAGTTACACTGTAGAATTTGCTGTCAAATGTTATTACACAGTATTAACACAGGTCTGTAAATTGAATTGTTACAATTAATACACCTGTATTTCAATAACCCAGTCACTGATTACAATCATATGACATTAGCGATTCTACCAATTACAGGAACTGTTAGCGGTAACCTAATTCATAAGAGGGCCATATAAAGTGGGTGATAATCATGTCAAATTCTTTATATTTTATCATTTTCTTCTGATCGAATTGCTATCTTAGGGATGATAATTTGATATCAAGTAGAGTGTTCACTCTAATTCTCGTACAGCCTCCTTGTCTATACTTACCTACCCCTTATCCAATGGCTATACTTACCTACTTCTTATCCTATGGCTATACTTACCTACCCCTTACCCTATAGCTATACTTACCTACCCCTTACCCTTATCCTAACCCTACCATTTTCACTTATCCTCAAACCTAGACCTAACATGTCTCTAAATCAAAGGGACCCTTAACATTTAAAAAGCCAATTATAAACCATATCTTAAATAAATTACCTCCGCCACACATAATGTAGATGCCCCACTAAAATTCTCTAATTTGTGAGCCGTCTCAAATGGTGAATTGTCAATCTCAAAGACGAGGTCAGGTTTTGAATTCACTTCCTGGCCTTGAATCGTACTTCTTCTTTTCATATAAACATTACTGAAATAAAATAAAATTTGATGATTGGATTCTAAACAAGGGAGGAATGAATTTTATTATACATGTACATTTATTTTTAATCACACAATTTGCGCTTTTTACAAAGTTTTAATAAAAATTTCAACCCATCAAATTTTCACGGAAATCAATTTTTGACACCAAAAATCAATTTGGAGTAAAATGTTACATGTGCTTGTCAGGGATGGGGTAATCGTAATCTGTAAACGTAATCGATTGTAATTGATTATATTTTTTTCAAGTAATCGACAGTACTCTGAAATTGACAACATTTTCGATTACAGCAAAAAAAGTATGATATAATCATCGATTACTTTTCGATTACATTTCGATTGTTTTAGTAAAATATAAAATAGACAACTGCATGTATTCATCAGTTTATAGTACTGATAAAATAGAATGTATAAATATTACTTGAGAGTTTATCAAATACCTTATTGAGATCTGTTGACTTGTCTAAAGCTGCATAATGATTAACCAGATCTCCTTACAAATTTTACTATATTTCCAGCTTTTGAAACAAATGACTTTCAATACTTGTCAATAATTTAGGACCTTTTATATTAAACACAAAAATGTTGAAAATAAGAAAATAGATTCAAAATAGGAAAATACATGAAGTCCAAAGTTAAGTTCTGTACTACATTGAAGTAGTAAGCTTATTTGTAATACAATTCCTGAAAACATAATTTTCAATAAGAGCTAGAATTTTAGCTTAGAATAGATAAACTGTTGATTTGTCATAATGTTATGATATCAAAATTAGGAAAGAATACAAAATCCTTTTGACAATGAACCAATGCATTGAAATTTTTGTTTGGTAATAGATACATGCATCCCATTTTGACCCTAAAATTTATATTGTTTATTATTTGAATAGAGAACAAAGAATTCTCAACAACCTTCTTGTTTTTACTAATCAGATGATCACAGACTTCTAATCAATGAGATACAGATTTTGTTTTGATTTCAATTATGTCTAATTAAGTGAGAGATTTAATACATTAAATTGCCCTATATAGAGGTTATAAAATGTTCTCCATTGGCAGTTTTATAACCTGTAATGGTAACAAGTCATTTCGTACCTTGACCATTTCGTACCTCTACAATTTCGTACCCAAAATTACCATTTCATACCCAATATTTACCATTTCGTACCCATGATAAAAACCATTTTGTACCCTATGGGACAAATGCATCTACCATTTCGTACCTCATGGACTAAAAACATGTTTACTATTTCGTATCATTTATTTGTAAAAGTTCTCAATTTTTTAAGATATAAAACATTTTGAGATGATTTTATTTTTTTTTATAATATAACATAAATAAAATGCATCCAGCCGTAGAAATTTCATAAAAAACGATGATTGGTTTGATTAAGCAGAACTCGGAAACTTTTAATTTCACTTTGTTTGTTTGCTGGATTTATCCTTAATTAATTTTTTTAACTCTACAAATATGAGGTTAATTAACCAACAAAGAAATAATTATCTGCAACTGTTTTTATAGTTATTAACAGTTGTTTGTGTCAGAAATGCATTGAAAAGAGACATAAGCTGATATTCACCCACGAAGGAAGCCATGAATAAAAATATTTGCATAAGAATTTGCACCTTATGTGACCTATCAAAGAATTTGCTTTGGCCTTTTCAATTTGAGAAATTACAAGTTCATTTATTTTGTATCCTTATATCTAACCTTCTACATTTCAAAAACGTTTGGTAGATATCTTTTTTTAGTGTGTATTGCATATTTTCTAAAAGTATTATTTAAAAAAATTCATGCATATGATACATGTTTTAGAAAATATGCAATACACACTAAAAAAAAAAGATGTCAAAAGTACACAAAACACAACATAGAAAACTAAAGACTGAGCAACATGAACCCCACCAAATACTGAAGAGATCTCGGGTCCTCCGGAAGGGTAAGCAGATCCTGCTCCATGTGTGGCACCCATCGTGTTGCTCATGTTAGTACAATCCTGGTAATAAGTCTAACATATATATTAAAATAATAAAATTGAAAAGCATACCTCACTCACAGTCAAATCTTTGTCATTCATCGGTAGGAGACATTGTTGTGCATATGTTTGATTTAAAAACATGTATTATATAATTTTATGTTTTACAGGTTAAAAAACACAATCATTCCAAAATTCATAAAAAAAAGTCGAGAAACCAGATCTTCAGAAAAAACAAGTGACAATTCATATGTTGATAAAGACTTACAGGAAACAGATGCAAAACTAAAGAACCATTACTGCCATATGAAATCAATGGTTCAGCCAAACATGCAGGGCAGCTGTTACTGGAAACTAAACATTCATTGTTTCTATTTTCCAAGGCCAGCATTGGAGTGATGTTTACAGAAACAAAGGTACCATTTACATGCACTTGCTTATGACATATAGTCTAACCTGGATTAATCAAAACTTTCTTCTCTGGCCATGGTTGCTATTTGTTGAGGTCCAATCATAATTATAATCATTTTACATGTCCAGCCCACCCCTACTTGTTATGGAGCTACATATATATATGTAAACATGGTAAATGCACTTTATCATGTTTATACAAGTCCCACTAAAAAAAATCTTTAAAACTAATTAATCAGACAGCATTCAATTTTCGATTACAATCTGTTTTTAATTTATATGATTACATGTATATGCAAACACATAAGAATTTAGTAGTATATTTAGACATAGAAATACAGGGCATCTGGGTGTCCATCCATCTTTTCTTCTGTCCTGTCTTATTAGAACTCTTAAGTGAACAATTCTTGCCAGATTTTTGTGAAACTTATTTCATAGGCTTATATCAGCAATGTCTTGGACAAGTTGGAAAATCAGTACCGATTAACTTTTTTTAAAACTGTATTGCCCCTTGGAAACATTCACTATATTGAAAATCGCGTCATTAGCACTCTCATTTGTACAATTCCTGTCAGATTTTTATTAAACTTATATCATAGGTTTATATTAGCAATGTCTATGACCAGTTTGCAAATCAGTGCTGATCAATCAATTTTGATTATTTATGCCGCTTGGAAACATTAATTATATTATCAAAAATTGCATTGTTAACACTCTCAAATGTACAATTCATGCCAGATTTTTTATGAAACTTTATCCTAGGTTTATATTTGCAATGTCTTGACCAAGTTCGAAAATTAGTGCTGATCAATCATTTTTAAAAGAGTTATGCCTCTTGGAAACATGAATTATATGATAAAAAAACCATTCTTAACGCTCTCGCGTGAACAATTCTTGCCAGAATGTTATAAAACTAATATCAAAGGTTTAAATTAGCAATGTCTTTGACAAGTTCGAAAATCAGTGCCAATCAATTATATTATTAAAAGCATTATGCCCTTGGAAATATTAAGTATATGGAAAATTGCCTTATAAGCCCTCAATTGTGTGCAATTCTTGCCAGATTTTGCAGAAATTCATATCATAGGTTTATATCATCAATGTCTATGACAAATTCGAAAATCAGTGCCGATCAATTATTTTTGGTGGAAGAAGACTTTGAAGTATTCTGAAATCCTATACTGCCGGCTGTAAAATCATTGAACCGTCACAAGGAGTGTTGCTGTACTCTTTTCTGTGCTTTACTATTTCATAACTTCCGTTCCATATCTTGACACCGATGTTTACACATGATCGGTTTCAACAGTTCAAGTTTGTCAAATAGCATCTGCATCATTGTATGAACCAAATGTACAGTAAGACTTGAAAAACAATCACTATCGTTAGTGTTATAATTTCTCATGTTTTAATATTTTAATATCTACCTTTTTATTATGTCAATTATAAGATTTCATCTCATCTTACATGTACGTTATTTATTATTTACTTGTAACCGGATGTTTTTAAAGTAGATTTGGTAGTACGCATGCGTTAATTTAATTATAATCCGAAACCAAGTCGAATGATTCAGCGCCCCCTATCCATTGCCGTTTCTCGTTGAAGTAATCGGAATTAAACAACTGGATTATTCGGATTATTCTAAACCTAGCCTGGGATCTTGGCTCACTGCTGACAGTAGAGCCACTGGAGTTGAGGCGACAACTGTGTATTCATTTAAAACTTATGGTTAATGAAATAAAACAAATTGAGGTTTGATATATTCCTCGATGGTTGGCATTAAAAACTATTATAAATTACTACCGGTATGTGGTTTGCGAGGATAGATTAGCAATAGTCAAAAGATTTATAATAAGAGGAAGATGAGTATTATCTATTCATGATCCTTTTATAAAATTAGAGATACGTATGTTATTTTTTTAGGATAATTTGTGAGTTTTCCCTCTCCAAAACATATAGTTATAAATGGCAAAGTCAATTTTTTGTTTTCGGTATGTGAGACAACCCGCGTCCCCTCAAAATAAAACCAGATTAAAAGTTGAAGTAGCTGGTGCACAATTTCATGTTCAACCTAAGGAAGAATCAGTGCAGGTTTCTGTGAATTCCGTCAATTTGTTTTTCAAGGAGTCGAGCAAATATGTAGTCAGATACAAATTTAGAGGGTCAAGTTGAAAGAGGTCTAGTGCGTTTTTGGTGACAATCAATATCCGTATAAGACGAACTTGCCAATGCAAAAACAGGATTTTTTATATTGCGTACTGGACATGAGCTATACTGAATTAGCAGTTATTCCTGCTTCCCTCTGTCTGTCACAGAATCGTATAAAAGATCAAATCAACAACTTCATTATATTATATTTAAGTACAAAATTGAGGTTACAAATTGTTTCTACTCTAAAAGTATGTTTTTTTGAGTTTGTTGCCTGGGGTATAAATAAATTGAGATCAAGCATATATCGAATATGATAGCCAATGACCAAACGATATATAAACCAGTGTAATTGATTTTCCAAAACGGTCTTAGTTCGGAATTAACAAATACGAATATAGCTTAGGGTTTTGAACTATTTTTAAACTGGCTACAAACAAATAATCATAATCATGATTCATTTCATAAACTTCTTCCAAAAAAAAAAGACCTTTTTCACATTTACATTTCGACTTTAGCCAGGAAGCTACATCTAATTTCCAAAATAGCACCTCAGAATGGAACAAACAGTGGTTGCCTCTTATTTAGTATGTTGTAAAATCTAATTTAAATATAGAGATATGGTTTCGTTATCCTCATATGCTTATATGTACGAGCACGCGAGTTAAGATAGATCTGAATTTTAATCAGATTGCATGTTGTAATGTTATCTATCGGAAGAGAGAGAGAGAGATGAGAGAGAGAGAAATTATTTCTTTAACAATAAAATTATACCCCACATAAAACAGCAGCTTCATGAAAAATCCATGTTAGTTTTTCTACATTTTATATTAAAAAAGTGGTAAAATCAGGCTTCTTAATGTATCAATTATCTGATCGTTCATGCCAAACAGGCATTTAGGTTCACGATTGCACGAAGCAGTGATTTATACTTTGTATTGCATTTTTATTAAAAATCCTACAAACTCCTAAAGACAAAATAATACTTTATCGGTGTTCTGTGTTCTCTCCGGCTAAACAAATTATCGATTAACGGTCAATATTTAAATCAGTTAAACAGCATAAGCAAACACGATTTGTGAAAATAATTCGGTTCGAAAATCCAAATAAATAGGATTGATTGATTGTTGGTTGCTTAACGTCCAGTGGCAAATATTTTACAGGATTTACCTATTATATGAATTGCTAATTAGTTCTCATCCTGAGCATGCATGAAATATTCGCCACTGGACGTAAAGTAAACAACAATCAATCGATACTGGTTCTTTTTTTTTAACTTCATACATGTAAGGAGTATATGGCATGTTCCTGTGACATATGCAGCTATCAAAGAATAATATAGTGGTTGGTCCGTTAGTAATTTTCATAGCAAAGAAACATACTGATTTTATACGAAACTCCAATAACTGCAAAATCTCATCGTTCGTCATGTCGAGGAAAATTATGATATCATTTATATGATAACTCTATTGTATGGTTATTTAACCCTATGACTAAATCATTTACTAAAACTTAAACATATATTGTAAGCTCATATAGTCAGTAGATTCCTTACAGGAAACGCGCCAAACACTGAAGGTATTACTTGGAAGGGAGATACTCATTGAATCAATTTACCCACTGTTTGAAAAAGAATAAAATTACGACAGAACACTTTAAGACTAATGTTCTGTAATTATTTCATTTCTTTCTTTAAATATTGGTGCCCATACGTCAAACTAAATCGGTGTTTTTCTTCTAAAAATGGCATTACTGTTAAATTTTTTAACGAACCTTTTATTTTGGCTTTCAATGTAAAAATAAATACTTTATTTTAGAAATATTCGCTTGTCGAATTAATGAGGCTTCGGACTATTGAGGTGTCCGACCAATGGGGAGTCGGACGATTTGGGTATCAGACAATTGGGGTGTCGGACATGGGGTGTCGATATATCGGGCTGCCTCGTCCAAGTGATCTAGCTATTACTTGATATTATGAAATCTGATCAAAATGGAATATTTGAAAGTCATGAATATATATAAAAAAAAAAAACATTTTGAGAGCTATATGATGAAGAAAACACCAAAAAGGATATCCAAATCAATTTGAAGACAACTTTGCCTGAAGAAACAATAAATTTAATGTTTAGTGCATATATCTTATGACATATAGATGGTTAAAAGACATTTTTGTAAACAGAAAAATTGAAAAACGGATAATTTCGGATTTACAGATTTAATAAGATAAATGTCATACATATCTATCTAACATCCAGATTCCTTTGTGAAATGCCACCGTGACAGTGTATTTTACGTTTTTAACACCCTAGAAATCGTTTTTTTTTTTATATATATCTAATGATAAGCAAAAAATGCGTCCACCCTTTCAAATTGAGGAAATATATTAAAATGTCACTAATCATGGTTTAGATTTACACAACTATATAATAATGTTATCAAACTTCTTGCATTTATATCGAATACTTATATTCTAAGCAATACAGATTACCAAAAGTCATTTTTGTTTTTGACGAGCTTGAGAAATTTGACATTTCGGAATTTTTCCCCGTTTATCTCCCATTTGTTTTTCCCCTTATCTTTATAAATTGTGAATACTTATGTAAACATAACATTTGATGGCCTCAATGAAGACAGTAATGTATTTGCTTTTAGGATTGTTATCAAATATACTGATAAAATCGTAGATTAATGGACTTTGATATCCCGCTTCCAACATATGCATGAATGTATGAATCAACGAACTTTTGATGGAGGGGTATTATTTCCAATTTTGTTGTGATTTACGCTGCAAGATTAATCAAGATTTGTGTTATATAGAACTCCAATAAATTACTGATTCATTGGGACCATCAAATTAAATGCCTAAATAAATGTTAATAGTTCTTAGAAAAGTGAAAAAGTCAGAACCTGGGTTAATCTGAACATTTATTTATTTATATATAAAAATCTAAAATGGTCCGTTTTATTTTTTTTTTTTTTACAGATATCTTCAGTTCTGTAGTTGCAAGAAGGTTATACGTTTTGTAATTAACATAAGAATTCTGATTTCAAACAAAATTTGAAAAACAAATCTAAAAATTTGAAAATTAGAAATTGTCTGTTTTTCAAAATCTGTATCAACGACAATATATATGATCAAAACAGATAAATATATTTTAGATATTCATATGATAATAAACAAACAGTCACCTTTAATTAATAATTTATATCTAGTATTTATCACTGACCCATTTAAGCTCATTTCTAAATGATTATTATGATGTTTTAAACTACTTGATATTTTTGTAGAATTAACTCGAGTTTGTATTTTAATAATAAATGGTTCTTATTTTCGTTTAATCATCATTGTCGAAGACTTCAGTGAATAATATTCCCCTTTCCATGTCTTCCAAACGATTCCATGGCCCTGATTAGAGTGATTGCCTCCTAAATATTCACCATTCAAATTAGAATTATGGCATCTATTGAACCACCATGCATCCTTAAACAATACCCCGCAGGGGCCTCTAGAAGCATAGTCGTTTTTCATGTCCTTGGTAGAAAACATCATGCCGTTGTGCAGCCCGTGATTAGCTCTACCCATGCTATCTCCTATTCAAGAAAACAAACAAGGTCAATATTTATATATAAATACACCATATAATTCAAAATAGTTTATCGAGGCAGGCAATCCTATATACTAACCGAGCGAAAAGAAATGTCTTCAAAAGGATACTTTTTGACCCATGAATTCGAATATCAAAGTATAATAAATTAAATAAGTGATTAAGACCGACGTTGTAATAATTTGAGGTCCTTAATCAGCTAACACAGTAGTAAAGGTCATAATTCAATGTCAGCTTCTTAATTGTAACTTTTGCTTGATATTGCTACTTCTCAGATACTTCTATATACTATAAAGTTCTAAAGATATGTATGGAAAATTCTAAACGGAAAGTCCCTTGGCAAATGGCAAAATCAAAAGCTCAAACACATCAAACGAATGGATAACAACTGTCATATTCCTGACTTGGTACAGGCATTTTCTTATGTAGAAAATGGTGGATTAAACCTGATTTTATAACTAGCTAAACCTCTCACTTGTATGACAGTCGCATAAAATTCCATTATATTGAAAATGATGTGTGAACAAAACAAACAGACATAATAGATAAAAATGTCAAAATTAGGGGTACAGCAATGCTACAATAACAGTCCCTATCTTCCTGCATTAATGTAATAAGATTTTACTCCTCTACTCTTACACTTACATTTTTTTATAATAAACCACCAAAAGATATTAAAGATTTGCTCCAACTTTATTTCATAAGCCAGAATTTCAAACATACAAACATCATGGTTTACTCAGAAACAAATCATTTTCTGCTATATATGATGCCCTTCCACTAAATAATTCAAACTTGGTGACTATGTTGAATCCACCTATCCCAATAAACTTGGAATAAAGCCTACGATAGATAAACTAGTTAAATCTTTCCCATATCTTGACCTGTATCTAGAAATAGAGTTAGCTGACTATACGGTATGGGCTTTGCTCATTGTTGAAGGCCGTACGGCGACCTATAATTGTTAATTTCTGTGTCATTTGGTCTCTTGTGTAGTACCAGTTCTTTAATTCCTCTTAGTGTTTTATAGCTGGTTTACATGTTCATAATAGGATTAGGCAATTAGAACTGTCGGCTAACTACTTTAGCCCTTAATATTGAGATTTCTTCACAGACAAACATTTTTTATTTGTACTCCTTCATACCGCGTTGGCGCGCTTACGTTACACATCGTATCAAGATAAGTATGTAGTTGGTTTATAGAGCTGTAGACTGAAAAATTTCGTCATCTTTGTCTTCAAGTACAAAATGTACCATCTCCCTCTTTTGAACTTTGTTTTTAAATATGATGGTTTGATTACTCTTGAATTGAAGCGTTTTAACGTTTGAAAATTTGTAACTATATAGGAATGTTGTACCCAATTAAACGAAAAATATTTATTTTCCAAATTTACCTCCATTGTGAATAAATTTACAAAACGTTGCAAATATTTTTGAATAATGTTACACATTTTGTATAAATTTAACTTCTTTTGATTTCAATTTCATTTTAATGATTAGAAAATATACAATTTGTTATCGTATAATTCCGTACTTGTTAAAGCTGCTATGAAATAAACCATACACGTTTCTTTATTCAAAATATTCATTTGAAATTCGTAAATTATACCTGCAGTTCCGCAATATCCACTGTTCAAAATATAGTTTGTTGTGGCATTTCCGATACTAAATACGCTATACTCTGCATATCTCCAATTCCCTTCAAAATCTTCCAGGTGGACGAAAAGCATGTAGTTTCCAGAAGACGTAAGTATATTAATGTATTTATTTCCTGTGAAAATTTGAAAAAAACTTTAATATGCCCAAACATTTTAATAGATCGGCATATTATCTATTTTTCAATCCCATTATTTTCAAACTCTCTTCAAACGTCTTCACGGGTTCATATGATTGTATGATTTGTTAAAATGTTCAATTTTGTACGCAACTTTAACATGTTTAATAAAAAAAACAAACATCAAATCATTAAAAAAACAATAAAATGAAATAAATTTCTTGATCAATTCCTATTTTCATGTGTTTTTAAAAATGAAGAAGTATAAGTGTGTCGACTTTGTGGAATTACTTACAAAGATCCACACGGGTTCACTCTGTTCGATGTCAAACTTTCATGTAAGATAGAATCGAATCAATATATGCAAATATTCTATATGGTTATAATGGTCAACTCTATTCGTTTGGTATGCAAGTATGTATTTTTGCTCTTCTTACGAAGTAACTGTGGATGAGCTATATTTGTTAAATAAACATTAAAAATCAATTAAAAACATTTCGTTTGCTAGTTATGGTGTGTTTTAGTCAGGTTGTGTTATACTGAACAATCTACCATCTTAAGTTTAATATTTTTTAAAGGTTTTATTTAGAAACATTCCATTTCTCTCTTATTAAGACTAAATAAAATTATTGCTGACTATGCGGTATGGGGTTTGCTCATTGTTAAAGGCTGTACGGTGACCTATGGTTGTTAATTTCTGTGTCATTTGGATTCCTTATTTTTATACAAAATATAAAAAAGACGTCGTTACCGCACAATTCATCTTTCGACACAATTAAAATGAAGTTCTGTTTATTTATCGCTAGAATAAATGGACATAAAAGTAAATAATGCAAAACGTTAGTAAAACTTTTGAAAAGAAACAATTTTCATCACATTCATGTGAAGGATTATTTAAAAATGAATAAAGGTATGAAATTTTGTTCATTCATAGGAAATCTTACTAGCACTATTTAATTATATACCGTGAAAAAAACATTTACTGCAAAATGTATTTGTTAACTTTAAAGTAGACAATTAGAATATTCAAATAATAACCTTTATATCAAACGCTTTGCTTTTCTCGACATTCCTATACCAAGCAATCATTTTCCCATCTTTCCACATACACGTAATTTAAAACAATTGTGTATCCAAATAGGATAATACGAAACTTAACAAAGGTACCTTAACAAGCTGTGTTGAATTAAAACAAAGTTGTTTTATTGGTTCTAAAGAGAAAATTACCCAACCAAAACTCCGATTTCAAATTTCCAAAACCAGTCTCATAATCCAACCATCCTTTGTAAAAATCGACAGTTCCATTCATTCTGCTTTGGAAAACCTTTGAAAAATTATATAACATTTATAATAATGAAATTAGATAAAATACTTCCTGGCGCTTTAAAGGTATAATATTAATAAAGTGTTGTTTTCATTTTTTTTATGGGAGATTAGTCTATTTTCCACTGAATTCAGTTTTTATGTAGAGGCAGTAATATTTTTTCGTTATTTTGTTAATCTTGTTAGGTCTCTTTTTTGTTATATAACTATTCACGTGTTTATATAGTTATACATATCAGCTTATCATACTTTGGGGTTTTAGCGTTCCTCCTGTTGAAGGTAAATCCAGATATGTCTATAGTTCCGTAAAACTGACTAAATTGGGTACCATGTTTTTAATTTTCAGTAAATTTACCTTTTAATCGAACTGTCAGCAAATTGAAAACAACAAATCAGGCTTCAACTTTCAATGAAGAAACGATGTATTGCAAGACTTGTTAAAAATGATAAAAATTATGCAACAAAATTCCTAAAGTAAAGAGTCGCCCAATACACAGTAAGCCTGAACAAGGTTCGTAAGTTTCGGGAAGAAATTATAGATCCCGATAATAGAACGGAGATAACAAAAACTATCAACATAATATTGTAATATTAACGCCATCAACACTAAATTATAAAAAGGAAAACAAAAAACCAAAAGGAAATTTTTCATTGTTGCTTTACATTAAATAAAACAATCCTGCTTGTGATTCGATGAATATATCGTGAAACTATTCTGTGAAATACTGACAATCGGTAAAGTTAACATCAGCTGGTCAAAACTAAACTATTGTTTTATATATCTCTTTGTTTGATTTTTTAAGGTTGTATATAATCCCCCTTTTTGAATTTACCATGCTGTTTTTTATTTTCGTTTATACATTTAGGACATGTACACTTCTCATAAATATCGGCAATTAGTACATTTTTCAACTGATCTCACTGCCTTATATTTTTAAGTTCATGGACAGGACTTGATACTGAAAATATTAGGCAATGACGTCATCTTTCAGTGCAGCAAGTCAAGTGCTCAAGCTTATCCGAGTCAATTTATCAATGAAATGCATTCGACTTCATTCATACGACCGAACAACTATCCCAACGTTTTGTACGCGTAAAATTAGTATTACTAAATATTTCATTTTACTTCATATTCTCAACAACAACAAAAACCAAAACATACACATTAGTCAAATACCGATAAAGTTTAATTCTATTAATATTCTATCCGAATATAATGATATAACTATATAATAACAATAGATGATTAAAAAACAACGCCTTTACTTTACTTACAGTCCATCCGAATCCTGTTGTATCCATGTCACAGTAAACGTCAAAGTTTTCATCTGTTGGGTATATTGTATATACCCCAGATTGGCTTCCTTTAGGAAGATCATTGCAGTCACGTGGGCAAAGGTCTGGATAATATTTTAAAAAGTGTATTATGTTTTATTTATGACTTGATATCAACCTTATATATCAGATGATATATACTTATACTTGTACCAAGTCAAGAATATGACAGTTGTTATCCATTCGTTTGATGTATTTGAGCTTTTGATTTTGCCATTTGATTAGGGACTTTCCTTTTTTGAATTTTCCTCGGAGTTTAGTATTTTTGTGATTTTACTTTTTATAGTACACGACGAATGGATGTCTTTGTGTTAACAATAGATCACATGGCCATATGAATAAGATGAGCTAGATACTTTCTAACTTATGATATCTTTATATACTCGTCTAGTTCCTTTTTGTTTCTTTATACGTGATCGCGTCGGTTTGTGTTGTTGATGTGACGTAACTGACGAAGATAACAATTTTACAATTTCATACTATTCAAGTGAAGCACTTAATAATTGATTATTAAGATTATATATTTTGAATCAGTTATTTAAGATGTTTTTTTTACTATTCTTTAAACTATTATAAAATTAAGGAAATGAGGTATGATTGCCAATGAGACAACTACCCACCAAAGTTCAAATAATGTGGATGTAAGGAATGATAGGAAACCGTACGGCCTTCAACAATGAGAAAAAACATACTGTAAAGTCGGCTCTAAAGGCCCCGACATGAAAAATATTAAACAATTTAACTAACGGTATAATTTATAACAAAACAATAAACGAAAAACAAATAGGAAAGATATTGGTTATTTTAGTTTATTATTTAGAATTAGTATTTTCCTATTGGGATGGGGGAGGGTAGTGGAACGGGAATGCTCTGTAAAGAAACATTGGACGTTTTCGTTTTTTTTTTTCTTCAAGCAGCCACCTTGAAAACAGATAATAGTGTCAAAACCCCTACTAAAGACCAAAAGATTTCAACCCAGTCTCATTTTCTCAATACTTTTGTTCGTTATAAGGAAAAATAAATGCATACAATTTCTATTTACATTCTTATTATTCAATAAAATATTGCATTAGTGGATCCAGGGCTTCAATGGGGGTTTGTTATTTGTGACGTCTGGGAACTTTATTTGGATATATCGGTTATGTTCTCATTTACATTTACCACACATTCATTCAATTTTAACTTCAGTCAAAAAAAATCATTATTTTTCTGTACAGAACATGCTGAAACTTAGGACTTAGAATCATGTTTCTAGCAGAACAAAAAACTTGTTTTGTTTCAGGTCTTCATATTCATGATATAGAAATGGCATAGTTGAGATTCTTATGTGATTGGTTCGTAAACAGTGGTTGAAAAAGTGTTCAATCAAGAAAACATAGTACTTTAGAACAACAGATTCTTTTTAGAAGCTGTCATGCATAATGAAAAAGACATTTCCATGAGGTTATAGTAGATATATGTCTCATTTTTATGCAAAGATCCTTACTTATATTTTATTGAGGAACAAGACCCTAGTGAGAAGTATATGACGTGCAAAGAATGAAGTAACTACAGGGAAATTGATTGTCCACTTAACCACAACTGGTCGATCAAGGCGACCAGTAAAATTGGACACTTGCAAAAGGTGAATGTGGTGCAATCAAACTGACCTAGCAATATTGCACATCTTCAGCATTTAATGGTGTTTTGTCTAGAAATGGCCATAGTAATTAACAAGTTCCAATTGAATCAACATAACGTGATCAAGTAAACCACATGATGTTCTACATCAGGAACGGTTTAAAAGCAAACACACAACATTCATTCTCAAATCTTGTGAAACCTTCAGGAAGGGAATGTTTCGGCCTTTAACCAAGAGCGCTACTTCGAGGGAATGCGGATAGCATATACCCTATTTGACATTGATCACAAAGGTATCACAATTTTGTAATGAGCTAATAAAAATGAGATTAGCAGATATAAAACGAATGTCACGGTTGATAAAAAAATGCGCGAGAACAATGATGTTATGTGTGGTACTGTTTGAAATGTGATGGGGAATGGAGACTTAATGGGCTGTCCTGAAAAAAATTGAAAATATCTTGCTGTTTATATGATAAAAAAGAGGGAGAAGATAATTATTAGGATGAGGAGGAGGGTATGGGAAGGGGAATACTCTGTGAGGAAATATTTGACGAGATGGTAAAAAAAGAGATAGAAGATAGTTATAAGGATGGGGAAGGAGGGTAGGGGAAAGGGAATGCTCTGTCCACCTTGATGACAGATAATAGGTCTGAGCAGAAAGTTAATGAACCAGAAATGTCAAAAGTCTCGTCCTTCTTCAAAAAAGTTCATCGGGAGATACCAAGACCTTGTTGATAAATATTCCGTATCAACTTCACAAATAATACACAACGGTCTTGAAGTATAGATTCTAGGTATTAATTGTTAACGTGTTATAGTATTCTTTTATTTGTCTTTGTGAATATTACTTTTACTGTTAAGTCTATTTTTGGTAATATCTATTTGTCAATGTTTGCTAATGTGCTTTGTCTATATGCATTTTTGTGTTTCTTTGTTGTCATATTTGTTTGTGTTTATAGTGATTAATATTATAACATAATGTTGACTGCAGTACCCCTATTTTTGACATTTTTACCTATTATGTCTGTTTGTTTTGTTCACTCATCGTTGTCAATATAATGGAATTTTATGCGACCGTCATACAAGTGAGAGGTTTAGCTAGATATATAACCAGATTTAATCCACCATTTTCTACATAAGAAAATGCCTGTACCAAGTCATGGATAAGGCAGTTGTTATCCATTCGTTTGATGTGTTTCAGCTTTTCATTTTGTCATTTGATTAGGGACTTTCCGTTTTGAATTTTCCTCGGAATTTGGTATTTTTGTTATTTTACTTTTTACTACACAAAAACCTAACATTTGAGCAACGCCAACCCCACTAAAAAGTGGGGATGATTCCAGGTGCTCAAGATAGGTCAGAAGTTCCAGTTCAACAAGTGACCCCCGACTTGGTGCTCTTGTTTAAATAGATTGACGAATCATATCTAGTTATTAGGCATATATATATTATATAATATTGGATTTAATAAATGTCTCTTTTTATCCCTTAGAATCACAAATTTTTAAACATGTAAAAACCAGGCATGGGGTAATGCAAATTTGTAATTGTAATGCATGGTAATGCATTTCATTTTTCCAAGTAATTGCATGTAATGTGTAATGCAGCAATTTTTGCATTACATGTAATTGTTATTTAATGCATTACTTTAGCAAAAAGTTGTGTAATTTCATGCATTACATTGCATTACATGGCATTACTTTTTTCACATACTATATATCTTTAACAGATTGTTGGAGATTTAACTAAAGCAGAATTTAAGATTTCTTTATTAAATAAGAACATAATCATTTGAATATTGATTTTCTATTTGATATTTATTTTTCACCCTTTACATAAATCACTAGAGGGAATTTGGAAATTTGGCCTTGCCCCAGGTAGAACTTGAAAAAAATGGTATAAATACTAGAATGACCAAATTACAACTCTAAATGAATAGCACAACACTGTATATCAGATTGAGTTCTTTTTTTTTTCATTTTATTTCATACATTTTCCTGCATAAAAAGATTGATATTTGAAAAGCATTAATGTATTCCATTGTTGTCAAAAGATCATGATTAAATAACAGATAATTGAACATTGTCATAAAACACTAATTAGTTTGTTTAACAATCACTCTTTTCACCATTTTGACACTTGGTCATAAATTAAGCTCTATGTTTATTAGTAAACTAGGAAAGAAATTCTCAGTAAATATTTTGATTGAAATTTAAAAAAAAACAAATGTATATTTATAAAAGTAAAGTTAACATAAACATTAAGTTGAAATAAGTATTAAACTTCATCTCTGTAATTTCTTTTTAGAGAAAACACAGAGATGTATACCTCGAAACATAGAATGCGCATGAAGGATAAAACATTTGATAACTTTATGATGTTAAAATGCAATAGTCGTATTGAATAGACTTTGTACATGTATACTTAAATTCAATACATGGAATTGTTACTGCATATGCTAGAATCTTTTGTGACTTCATGTTGTTTTTCAAAATGTTTGATTTTTCTTTTCACTTGATAATAAAATTTACAAATGTAATGTGTAATTCAATGGATTACTTTGCAAAAGTAATTGTAATTTAATGCATTACTTTTATAAATGCATGTAATTGTAATTGTAATTTAATGCATGGTTTTGTCAAAGTAATTGTAATATAATGCATTACATTGCAATCTAATTAAAAACTATTGGTTCATGTGAATTATCCAAAACCTAACCGAATGTCTACGTTTAATTGGGAATTAATGCCATGAAAATTGGTGAAGTTATCCACTCAATATGACCGTTACAAACAATGTTGAATTAGAATATAATTTGCATTATATTATACACGGTTGTGAAATATAGACTGATTGGCACTCGAATTTGAAATGGCGGCCACATAGGATTTTGCAGAGTGAGTCCATAGCTTAAATTGACTACTAAATATAAACATGTATCTACAATTGTGCAAAGTTTCATGCCTTTATCAACAAACGCACAATTCTTCTAAAAATATGCACGAATCAGCTAGACTTGATATTTTAACTTACTAGTGCTGCTTTTTGATAACTTCAAAGGTAATAGAGAACAATAGTACTCTGTTCCCTTTGGCATACAGGCCTCATTGAGTTTACAATTATTACCATTGCAATGGACAGCTAAGTTCTGAAATTTGAAAGGACGAAAGTTACATGAACATGAAAACTCTATTCTATATCTATGTAAATTTCTGCCAGAGGAACGATACACATTGTTTGCTCTGGGATATTACAGAGGCATTCTCAGAGTGTTCTGAATGAACTAAAGTAATATCGTTGAAATATAACTGCGTTAATTTGAAAAATTTATAACAATTGGACCATTTCTTTCCCTAAAATGTTTTTTTTTTTTGACACAAAACAAAATAAATAATGCGAATAGTTTTAGATATGCCGTAAATTTTGCATTCTTTTAATCAAAGATATTTCTAATGTTCTCGGTGTGACTGAATTAATTGCTAAATGAATTAACTGAAATAGTTATTGAAAAACGTTATTACAAATAAAAACAACCAACCGATTACAATTAATACATTAAAACTGCAGAATGTTCTGCATCAAATCTGTTTACCCCAAATGTCCTGAGATATAATACATGTAATAACAGCACACACCTGACCACAAAAATTATCATCGAAATGGTTTAAAAAGTACATATATTCCAATTGAAAAATATTTTTCGACTTCAATTGCGTTTTGCATTCATTTCAAAAATAACATTTTTAAATTGTGTAACTTATTTTAGACTTAGCTATCTGAAAAGAGAGGCGAAATATACCAAAGGTTCATTCAATCTCACAGGTGGACAATAAAATGACAATTAAGAACATGGCTAAAAAAAAAAAAAAAAAAAAAAACAGACAAACAATAGAACACAAAACACAACATATAAAACTCAATAGTGAGCAACACGAACTTCACCAAAAACTGGGGTGATCTTAGGTGCTCTGGAAGGGTAAGCAGATCCTGCTCCAGATTTGGAACTCGTCATGTTGCTCGTGTTAGTGCAAACCCGGTAATAAGTCTAAATCGGTAAATTATATTCGAGGAAAAGGGTATGGGATTTTAGTTAACCCATTGGGAACATATCCTCTATTATCTGTGAAACGGATATTCCATAACGGTCATCCAACTCGTGATTGCGTCCGTAACATTTACGAAGGGGATGATTTCAACTTCATCACTTGGAACCTTTGATTTAATATCTTCCTTGTGAGCAGCAACCCTCTATCAAGCAAATCATGATAGGAAATACAAGCCCTGGAATATCGTATCAACTTGGAGATATATATTCCGTATGCAGGCGCTGAAGGAATGTTGCTACATAGAAATGGAAATTTCACAATTTGGATGCTGTAATCATCCCTTCTGTCGTAAATTTTTTTTTCAAGCGACCCTCATCATGCTCATTGTTTATTTATAGATGTAAGTCAAGATATGAGGCAGACTTTGGCTTCAACAAACCAGTTCAAACCCGCTGCATTTGTTTGCACCTGTCCTAAGTCAGGAGCCTGTTGTTCAGTGGTTGTCGTTTGTTGATGTTGTTCATAAGTGTTGCTCGTTTCTCGTTTTTTATATAGAGTAGACTGTTGGTTTTCCTGTTTAAATTGTTTTAAACTAGTTATGTTGGAGCCCTTTATAGCTTGCTGTTCGGTGATAGCCACAGCTCCGTGTTAAAACCCGTACTTTGACATATAATTGTTTACTTTTTGCACATTGTGACTTATATGGAAAGTTGTTTCATTGGCACTCATACCCTATCTTTTTTATTTCTATTAACTGTATTCTTTATCTTAAGTTCGATTGGATAGATGCTTCCAACATAATCACCAGATTTTGAATTATTTATTGAGAGAACATCATCAAGCGGAAAGAATACAGGATACAGTTAACTTCTTCATATATGTATGTAGGCGCTGCTGGAATGTTGCTACATAGAAATGGAAAGTTGACAATAAGCTGAAATCATCTCTTTTGTCGTAATGTTTTGTTTTTAACTGACCCTCATTGTCAATTTCTAGATGTAGGTCAAGATATGAGGCAGACTGTACCTGATGTATCTTTTATCTCAAGTTCGATGTGATAGATGCGTTCAACATACTATTATTTAATATATCCCAAGTAAATGTGATATGTATCTAACGGTATGAACATACGGATATTGTTTATTGACATTTTTGTTTTAAAACTTAGATAATATAAATCTTTTAAAATTAAAAAAAATGTATCTCTAACATTCAAAGCTCCGATTACATGAAGATCCTTTTCGATATCATGCAGCCTTTGACAGCGTCTGATAAATTTTTGTTTTCGCATATTTTTACCTCACGCATCACGAAAGATGCATTAATTTTTTAAAAGCTAATTAAGTGCAGTAAACTGCGATTACATTAAGTATTTTCGAACAAATGTGTAAAACTTGTTCTTTTATATAACCGTTCAAATAAAGATACAGAAACTGAAATTCTAACTTTAAAAATCTTAATCCTGGGATTAAACGTATTTGTACGAAAAACATCTCTTTGAACTTGTCTTGGTGATTTTATATCAAACGTGTTGATCTTCGCTGTATGTCAGTATCTTTTTTAGAAATGTTTACTGATCATATCTGGTGCAGACTTGTTTCTTTTCAATATCTGTCCAATAGAATAATAATTAGAATCTTGACTCTCAGGCTGCATAAACACATTATTTACTTTCATTAAGCAACAATCGCCTCAATTTTAGTGTAAAATAAAGTATCAGCCATATGAACATTCTGTACCGTTTCATGTAATGATAATAATCCAAACACTACATTTTACGAAGATATGGATAAAATAAAGGATCGCAGGACATGGCAATACTAATGAAGAAACTTACCAACACAAAAAGCCAAAATGATAACAAATATAAAAACTCAATAAAAATTAGGTTTTAAACTGTCCGTTTATAAAGTTATCAATTATAAAGGAACAAAAGTTTGAATTCACTCAGACAAAGTTGACATTAGGTGGATTTGGTTATTGTTTTATGTCATTTTGGTCATATAGCTCTTCAACTGTCTCGGTTCTTATACATCCTTGGCTTTCAAATATTCTGCTTTGTGCGTTCCTGTTGAAGGTGAATAAAAAAAAGCGCTTCTGAAGCATGACATTTATAAAGTGTTGTTTTCATTTAGCAACTATATTCGTAAAGCGTACAAGGATAACCCTAGCCATCACCTAAATTTAAAACTATGAAACTATGTGATGGTTGCAATTTATAGTTAAACACAAAGTAGCACTGCAGTTTAACAAAAAAAAAATGATGGGTGTCATATAGTTCTCTCATTCCATTGATTATCCTGCAGTTATATAACGAAGCACCAACTAGCTCCTGCAGTTCAACGTTTCTTCATTGTATTGCCAACAATGTTATCAATGTAGAAACCAGACTCTAAACTATATTGTTTTTAAATGTTTATTCTAACAAAAATTGATGTTTATGTCCCCAAAATATTGTTTCCTAATTTTTTCTCATTTCATTCACTTTTTGAAAAGCTATATGCAATAGATATGTTCACTCAAAAGAAATTAATGCAGTTGGTTCATTTCTTTTGTGTTCAGTATACAATGTTATATAGTTTAATATAAGATTGGTATTAGAACAATACTAGTTGCTATTGATTGATTCTGTAACTGTGTGACTTTCGCCTTAGGGTTTGTCTAGTCACTATTCGTAACATAAATTGGTTTTGTTATATTTGTTGGACTCAGAAAAGCGATGGGGACGCGGTAGTGCGGTGGGAACGCTGCAGTGCGATAGGAACGCTGAAGTGTAATGATCTCACTTAAGTGCGATGGCCTTCTTCGAAGTGTGATGGTCCTGTCGCTAATGTGCGATGGTATATATAACGAGTGATTCCTAGTTTTAAATCTACAGATGTGCATTTTTTATGAGAAGTAGATTATTGTATTAAATTGTATATATTTTCATTTTTTATTCATTAATATGGCATTTCAGTATTGATGATATATATGTGTTTTGTTGAAATAATAGAAACGTAAAAAGAATTATCATCCTGCAATAATCCTGATTACCGTACACATTAGGATTATGTGATTATCGTATACTGTTTTTATATCATGTGTAAGTACTAGTATCCTGCTTATATTGTAGTTTCATCTATACATTTAATGTAAATATTTAAACGGTGTTTGCAACATATGAAATACAATAATATATTTAATTTTGCTGCTTAGTCTCGATGATTTACTTATACACAGGAAAATCTGCTTCTTACAAACAAATTGATTTCTACATCGACATTTGAACATGAAAAACAATGAAAAAATAGCTTATGTAATCCATCGCATTTCAGCGTTACCACCAACGCACTTTGGTGTAACTATCAGCAAGATAGTGTCACAATGCAACCATCGCACTATAGCGTGATACAAAAAACGCACTTCAGCGTCAAAACATCGTATTTCAGCGTGATCATCGCTGTTCAGATTACCATAGCGTTCCACAGCTCTACATTTTCAGTATGAGTATCACTTTGAGCAAAGGGATATACAGTGTTGGTAATTTTTCCGAAAGTCATATAGCTGTTCTTATAAACGTTTGTCCAAGGCATTTTTTGATTTTTTCTTTGAACTTTAAAAAAAAACATGTTAAATCCCGCCACCTCTTAATGTACATGTCTCAAGTCAGGAGCCTGTAGTTCAGTGGCTGTTGTTGGTTGACGTTTGTCATAGTTGCTTTTCGTAAATTGTTTTGTTTTAAATCAGGCCGTCAGTCTTCTCGTTTGAATTGTTTCACATTTTTCATGTCAGGGACTTCGACAATATGGTATGGGTTTTTCTCATTGTTGAAGGCCGTCGAGTGGCTATTGCTTATATCGACTTCATTTGAACTCTGGTGAGTAGTTGTGGCATTAGCAATAATTCCACATCTCCATATTTTCACTTCACAGCCGTGCATGGTTTTGCAATTTTAACAGTAAGCCAGTTCTGAAATGCGGTAGTAAATTGTATCTGTATTGTGACTTCCATCCCCACGTGACAAAAATATATTATCTACATGCAGAAATTACCCTGCATAACGACGAACCTAAAGATGTTTGAAACATTAATAGTGCAGGGATACAGCGCGCCTTTTATTTGGTAAAAGACGTCATAAGGGAGTACGTAATTGATGATCTTTTCTGGTGATAGACCAGGTGAGATAAAATTCATAAATCCAAATAAAAACAGATGAGATTCAGCTTAAATGAAAAAAAAATGACACCGTATAGACAAACAAAAATTATCAAACACTACAAAGAAAAGTATAATTTGGGCAATAGGAATCCAACGATAAACCTGGGATGAACTCTGGTGCTCCAAAAGAGTAGATAGTTAATGGACGGACAATAGAATAAACGAGAACAACTTTTGACATTTCTTACTTTTGAAAGGCACAAATTTATTAATCTTATGTACTCCAAATGTCTATTCGTTTTTATCTGAATCAGTGAAATATTGAAGGCAAAAGAAAAGTAACGAACAATAAATATCGATCCAGAAAAAGCATATGGCTCAAATATTTCACTATGACAGATAAAACGAAATATTTAAAAATTTTTGTGTGTACAGATGAACAAATATTAAATTATACTGTATCAGGGAGTGACTTTGGACCAATTTACTACTTTTGATTAAAATTATGGTTAAGTTAATGTTAAGTATATGTTAAGTTGATATTTTATTGCTTTTTTGTAAGATAAAGTACTTTGGATAGATAAATATAGAGGCGGACATACCAAAGGAACATGAACTGACAAAGCAATGACAAAGGAAAAAAAAAAGAAAATACAATGACGATCTAAAAAATACAGCATATATACCTAAAGTCTTAAGTGCAAAATAAATCCCGTCAAAACCGGGTTGATCTTATGACCTCCAATTTTAATGTAACTACCATTTATGTATTCTACAAACAAGATAGATTTAACACCTATAGTATTATGCTTTTCTGTATAGACAGTTTTAGTACGGGTCGTAATCTTACATTAGTGCTTACATGGGATAGACGATAAATTAATCATCAATTTGTTATAATACCACACGTATCTTAAACCACTGATGTGGTTAAATTATAAATCTATTTCATTTTTAACGACTTTTGAAGGCTGGTTTGGGTATAAAACTTTTCTTTGACTGGTTCTTTCTGTATTGTCTGACTAACACCAGAAGGTCATTAGGATATATAAATACGCTATCATATCCTGGTGGATAGTCTGACTAATTAACACCAGAGGGTCATTGGGATATATAAATACGCGATCATATCCTGGTGGACAGTCTGACTATTAAATACCAGAGGGTCATTAGGATATATAAATACGCTATCATATCCTGGTGAATAGTCTGACTAATTAACACCAGAGGGTCATTAGGATATATAAATGCGCGATCATATCCTAATGGATAGAGCCACTGCTCATATAAGCACTGATGTGGTTAAATTATAAATCTATTTCATTTTTTACGACTTTTGAAGGCTGATTTGGGTATAAAACTTTTCTTTGACTGGTTCATTTTGTATAGTCTGACTAACACCAGAGGGTCATAAGGATATATAAATACACGATCATATCCTGATGGATAGTCTGACTATTTAACACCAGAGGGTCATTAGGATCTATAAATACACGATCATATCCTTATGGATAGTCTGACTATTTAATACCAGAGGGTCATTAGGATATACAAATACGCGATAATATCCTGATGGATAGAGCCACTGCTCATATAAGCACTGATGTGGTTAAATTATAAATCTATTTCATTTTTAACGACTTTTGAAGGCTGATTTGGGTATACAAATTTTCTTTGACTGGTTCTTTCCGTATAGTCTGACTAACACCAGAGGGTCATTAGGATATATAAACACGCTATCATATCCTGGTTGATAGAGCCACTGCTCATATAAGGAGAGTGACATGATCTATAAGGTAGAGCAACAAATGTATTGTTAGTAGGCAATATATCAACATATCGTCAAAAATACATGCCAACACATGAACTCAAGTTAATATTTTATTTATAAAACTATATAACACATAGTAGAATATACAAATATATTATGTAGATTAATAGAAAATATACAATGGAGAAATAATATTTTAAGCATAGACAAGAGAAACTGAATGTATTAGAATAATGACCATGTGATTAGCAAATGATGCAGGCACCAGTAAATTATTACAAGAACAGAATTTATTTCGGAAGTTGTCAATGCAGTCAAATTTTATTTTAAAAATCTATAATCAAATACTACAGTTATAAAGCTTTGCAGCAAAGGAATTTTAAGCAAAATACTAATGTATTGAAAGGATTTGCGTCCATGAATTTGATCTAAAAAAATGGTTTCATTTATTAGGATATAAACAGATGAGCATTTACAATTTTATAGAAAAGATATAAAAAATATAATGCAATAGTCATGAATTGAATTATTACATCATCTAACGTAATAAGCTGGACTTATCAACCTTTAATGGTGTGGTACAAGGTATCCCCTGGACACAGTGTCGCGATGTCCATACAAATTATAAGAAGCAGAGATTTTGCTTATTTCTACTCTAATCCTCGCGATATCCATACAAATTATAAGAAGCAGAGATTTTGCTTATTGCACTCCACATTAAATCAAGCACTTAAGGTAAATGTGTTTGGTGAACGGGTCACAAAATTGACTATAAAGGATATGCCATAACCCAGACTGTTGAAATTCTGTGTGTGAGCTCCAATGATGTTCCACCCTCTGCCCTCGTATATATATATATTATTTTTACAAACATGTTTAACACAAGACAAGAAAATATGTACAGGACAAGACATAAGGATGTAAACTTCACACCCATCCAATCACTCACCCATTCTTACGCAGACGCACACGACTTTACAATCATATAGAACTCAGTAATATAAATAATGATTAAGGAAAGACGATTTTGAGTACAATCAGGTCAAACTGAAGAAAAAATATATATATTTAAGTGTATGTATGTGTTACCTAATATGTTTTATTACAAGGAAAAACGATCATTCAAATAAGTTATTGATCTATCGAGAAAACCTGTTTGAAGATTTATTATATCGAAACACACACTCATACAGCTCTAAATTAGCATCATCAGACAAATCGTCACTACCTTCTATTAAAATTTTGCTCAGTTAGTTAGGACATAGATCACGCAACATTGCTATATTTATATCTGGACAAATCAGATTCTTAATACCAAGTAGAAGAGTAATTCGATAGTTCGTGTAACGGACGCAATGAATTAATTAGTGATCAGTGCTTTCAATGCGGTAACCTGGGCAGAAATCGCAAAACCTATTTAATGTAAGAATATATTTGTACAAATGATCATTATGGGCACTAAGCCCTAAGCGTAATGTAGTATGAATCTTTTTCTCATAACCATGCCCACGTGAATATATTACTAAACAATTAAGATTCGCCTTTAACAACCTTTTGAAACACGCCAAAGATGTCGCTGAAATTAGCTCAGCTGACAAGCTATTCCAGTCTCTTAATGTTGCTAGAAAAAAAGAATTGTATGCTTCTGTTCTTGACCTGGTAGGTATCAAGTTAGCATGTCGTCTTAAGTTATAGATGGATAATGGATAAAAATTACAGAGATAATCTGGAACATGATGATTTTTAATTTTGTACAGGTATGTAAGTTTTTTAACTTTCCGGCGTGTTTTTAGAAGTTCAAGTCCAACCTCTTTCAATAAAGTGACATGTTTTTTTAACCCTGATTGCCCCAGAAGATATAATGCAGGCACGTCTCTGTACATGTTCACTGTTTTCAGAATCATAGATAACATCTACATAGTATAGTAACGAACGAACAAATGTTTTATATAACTTTTCAATGCATAATCTAGGTAATAAATGTCGCATCCTCAGGATAGTGTTCAATTTACTGTGACATTTCTTACAAATATATCAGCAATACGATCGGTCCAAGAAAGTTTATCATTCAAAATAAGACCTAAATGTTTATAGTGTGTCACTCTCTTTATATTTACATTATTAAAGATTAATGCAGGGTAGTGGGGTATATTTTTCTTCTTAGAAATAAGAAGATACTTAGTTTTTTTGTGCATTGAAAGTTACACACCATTGCTGGGACCATGTGTTCAACGTGTCGAGGTCACTGTTCAGTGTTTGAAAACAATCTGAGATATCATCAATTTGTTTGACGAGGGAAGTATCATCAGCAAACAATTTGATATTGCTGATAATGCCTTCTTTAATATCAACAACATCAATAAGAAAAAGCAGAGGACCGAGTATAGAACCCAGCATTAGTATTTTGATTTGATGATGTCTGGCCATTTAATAACGACTCTTTGAGTACGACCTGAAAGATAATTTTCTATAAAAGACAAAAACAAACCACATATGCCAAATTGTTTAAGTTTCAAAACAAGACCTTTGTACCAAACTTTATCAAAGGCCTTAGACACATCTAAAAAGATTGTACAGACATTTTTACCGTTATCTTATGACTTGTAAATTTCATGAGTAATAGTAATTAGTTGAATCACTGTTGAATTGTTTTTCCTGAAGCCTTAGTTCTCAGTGATAAGTAAATCATGAAGATAGCTCTATCTGAATTGCAACCCAAAACAGATTTGCTAAGGGACCAAATTTCAGGATTTAGGTTTTCGCTAGAAAATGAACAAATGATATTAATTTCATGTCTTTGTTTTGCGTCTCTTTTTTGTGCTATTTACCTCTCTCCTAGCAACTATGTGATATAACTTGTCTGCGTCTCTCCGGGTCCGTTGATATTTTTGAAGCAACGATCACGCTTTCGAATCGCTCGCCTAACCTCGTTACTCAACCATGGTTTATCCTTATGACGAATAGTTACAATTTTAATCGGTATAAATTCAGAACAAGCGGGGGTGATAAGGTCAATCGTATATCTAGCAATGTCGTTTACATCGTCAAAAATTTCATATGCGGAATCAAAGGGAGCGTTATAAAATGGAGTATTCAGACTATTAAAATCAGCTGACTTGTAATCCCAGACACGACGCTGAAAGGCACGCGGTTTACTTACTTTAAGGGATAGTTTACAAAATATAATGCAATGGTCGAGATAAAGTAAGGGGGACTAACCCCAAAGTTCGATACACAACGTTCATTGTAAGTAAATATAAGGTCTAACAGTGTCGCACTGATGTGAGTATACCTAGTCGGTTCATCAATTACTTGTGATAGACCATACCTATATGCCAGATTAAAAAGAGCTACACTTACTCGCTGTGACTATGACTATCAAACCATGGAACACACCGATTGATAAAGTCCCCTTAAATCAAGCGAACATCTGGGCTGTATGATTTCATACAGAATATTATCATTAATAATTATTTATATTACAAATTGTTGCAGCTGATATGGATAAGATTAAAAACAACAGTTATTAAGATATTTGAGGGTCTGGATGGACGTTCTTTATTTCTGTATTCTTTAATTTTGATACCCTTTTCTCTTTATTCAATAAATAATTCTCTACTCTGTCTTTATTTTGTCCATTATTCTCTGTTCTTTCTTTATTTCGTCATTTATTTTCTATTCTTTCTTTATTTTGTTCATTCAGAACCCCATAGTTTTCTATTCTTATTTTCCTAAATTATTGCCTATTTTTCTTGTCTTTTTTCCTCTTTTTTGTTTGCATTTCATTTTGCATTTTTTGCTCATTATTCTGTAAAGCTCATCCAGAACCTCATATTTTTACTTATTTGCAACTTGTCATCTGTAAAACCTGCGTTTGAAATACTTATATGAAATGTCTTGCACAAATCAATTGTTCACGGTGGCTTCGTAATAAATCAAGGTAAGTAAATATTAATATATTCATTAATTTGTACGACAAGGAGGACATTCTTTAAAAAAGCTATCATTTGTTATCTTGAAAACAAAAAACTTTTCTCCAAGCTTCGCAATATTCTATGAACGTTTGATGAATGATTACTGTATAAACTATTCAACCATTGATTGTATGAACATTTTAACTTCAAACAACAATGGAATTTTCTAGTAAAATACAGAAAAAAAAGGATATTGTGAAAAAAATGTGGGTTGTACGTCAATCAGACAGCAACCCAACGACAACAATAATCAAGAGATATCGGCAGGCAACACACAGAAAGTTTGCTTTTACCAAATCGCTAGATTGTTTGATAATGTCCGTAAGTTTCCATTAAATTGTGATGATTTTAAGATTGATCAAGATTAGCCGTTTATTTGATATTTTTTATTCATAAACCGTCAAAAGAATATTCAAGAAGAACTCCATGATGGTTTCAAGAATTCTTATGATATTTTTACAAAATGTTTTGTTTGTTCAATAACGTGCATTAAATGTAAATACATTAATTAGTGAACAGCTTACATTATGCGCTTCTGGTCAGGTTAATTAGTTAACGGCTTACATTATGCGCTTCTGGTCAGGTTAATTATTGAACGGCTTACATTATGCGCTTCTGGTCAGGTTAATTATTGAACGGCTTACATTATGCGCTTCTGGTCAGGTTAATTAGTGAACGGCTTATATTATGCGCTTCTGGTCAGGTTAATTATTGAACGGCTTACATTATGCGCTTCTGGTCAGGTTAATTAGTGAACGGCTTATATTATGCGCTTCTGGTCAGGGTTAATTATTGAACGGCTTACATTATGCGCTTCTGGTCAGGTTAATTATTGAATGGCTTACATTTTGCGCCTCTGGTCAGGTGTTTTTTGGTCATGTTTTGTAAAATGAAAAAAAAAAAAACTATTCGCCATTATTTACTTTTCTTCGCTTGATTTTTTATTTTTTTTTTTGTATTCGTCCTGAACATTCAGGAAATATTTGCCACTGGACGTTAAGCAACCATCATTCAATCAATTTATTTTGATCTTTTGTTATTTTGACATGTTTTATTGTCTTGTCATTGCATTATGTTTTAGGACAACCAAACATGAGTCTTAAGCTAATAGTTTGTGGATAAGTGTTCGTGGTATATGCAGCATACGGTAAAATAAACTTTATATACTTTTCAAAAAAAAAAAAAATTCATAATAGTACCAATTGTAATTGGCGATTCGTTTAAAAATAATATGCATCCATTGCTCGATGAAATTAAGTATCGTAAACGTATATAATTTGATAAAAATATGTGAGGTGACCCTGCAAGCTCGAAAACTGTATGTGGCAGGTGCGTTTGACTACAATCCTAATTGACCAGGAGTGCAAGTTTTCCTGCCGGAGGTTGGTGGTTCTTTCCGGGCTCTCCGACTTCCTCTGCACATAACAAATGGCCGCCATGTTATAACCAATAGTGCTGAAAGTGGCGTTAAACACCAACAATCAATAAATCAATTACTAGTAATCAAAAGAGGTGTTAGTTGGATTCGCCATGCACTCACTTAAATGAGTAGTTGGAGTATCTAGTCATATTGTTATAAAACTATTGATTGGGAAACTACTATGTGCTAGCTAACTAAATATTTTGCTAATTGGAAATGCAAGTTATAAATACAAATGCACAAAAAGGTACATTTTTTACATAAAAACCATAAGCACAATTTGTTTCATGCATGAAAAACGGTATTTTTCGCATAATTGAGCTTTTGTCTTCATGAATCATATCATATCTCCTAATTCTCATATAATAAATATTTAGCTGGTTTTATGTGTGACTTGGTTGCTGTCAATTTGAAATATGTAAATAATCAAATAAGTAAACGTGATATGTTTTTTTTTTCAAACGCACACTATGTGCCCTATCCAATCTTTGCTGTTTACTCATTATTTATTTAATATTTCAGTCGAAGCTGTTGTCGATGGTCCATACAGTGTCCATATTTGCTGTTCATTGTTTATTATTCATACACATTTTATATTTAAATTGAAGCTGTTCTGTCAGAAGAAGAATACGGACAGAGATGCTGTTCATAGTTCATAGTTTATAAAATATTTAAGTTGAAGCTGTTCGATCATGTGAAGAATACGGACAGAAATGTTGTTCATAGATCATAATTTATATAATATTCAAGTTGAAGATGTTCGGTCAGGTGAAGAATATGGACAGAGGTGCTGTTCAAAGCTCATAATTTATATAATATTTAAGTTGAAGCTGTTCGGTCAGGTGAAGAATACGGACAGAGGTGCTGTTCATAGTTCATAATTAATTTTCTATTTAAGTTGAAGCTATTCGGTCAAGTGAAAATACGGACAAATGTTTGTCACTACTACGATATAAAAGAGTATGCTTCTTCCTCGTGATGCATGATAGAAAGCCAGGGAGTATTGTCAAAGTAAAGGAAGAGATTTGGTACAGATTGGAAACCCGAATGAAGATTATTTATCAACAAAATCCTAGAAAATGTCCTAAACAGTGACTACTTATTTACCTTTTTATTTATTATATTACAAGGATCACACTCGTATAAAAATACAGATCCTGTGTCAAATCTTTCCTTACAAGGATCTGACAACAAACTGTTTTACTTTCTGTTCATGTAATTGTTTATCAGCCAAAGCCAATGAAATTGCAGCCTTTAAAGTTTACCTTTAATTCAAACATTCAAAAAATCGTGTAAATATTTACTAAGAGCTGTAAAATTGTTCACGAAATGAAAGTTGAATGCAAAAGGCACAAACTTATCATGAATTACTACACAAAGAACCTAAACTTTTTATTTCTGCTCCTTTGAATAGATTGATTGGTATTTGCAAAATGTTCAAGAACAAATATTTCCTGCATATTCAGAACACAGAACGATACAAATGAGATATCAAAAACTGTTTGCATAAAAAAAGTAACTGGCAGAAATGCGTCTGAATTTCTCTTGTATATACTGTTAATACCTTCACAGATTTTAGCTTTAAGCTGTTGAGAAAATTTTAGTTAAAACATGAATCAATTACTCTAACAACAAATGATCATCAAATGCATCCAATCTATTACCGTGATTACTAAAGATGAGTACTTGTACTTTTTTCTGCCAAAAAGACCATTATTCTGATTGAATGAAATCTGTACACGTTATTTTGCTTCAGTCGACTATTGGGGATAGATGCTTCACTTCATTAAATCTAGAACACGATTCCAGTCATTGGCAGAACTTGTATATACATAGTATATATTCTCACTTTTCAGTGAAAAATGGAGATGGATGGTAGATGGGGTCAAATATGTAAACGGAAAATTGCAAATGGATCTTTGATGTTTTACATGAATTTCCTAAATACGCTCAAGAAGCATTTACGACCTACAATGGACAAAACATCATCACCGGACGCAAACAGTATTACAAATTACGTCGCCATATTTTACGACGTCGCGTAAAATAGCGATGAAACCTACAACTGGGGTTCCTTTTCACCCAGGGAAAAAAGTCATTTAGGAACGATCTGTGAAATACACAAATGCTAAATATGAAATAAAAGTAAATCAAACGTGATCCTTATGCTTATAGCTCATTCTTTAAAAAAAAAGCCGGCCGATATAAGGAAATTATGTTAGACTTATTTTTCTTTTACACGCTTTTATGAAAAAAGTAAAATCACAAAAATACTGAACTCCGAGGAAAATTCAACAAGGAAAGTCCGCAATCAAATGGCAAAATCAAAAGTTCAAACACATCAAACGAATGGATAACAACTGTCATATTCCTGACTTGGTACAGGCATTTTCTTATGTAGAAAATGGTGGATTGAACCTGGTTTTATGGCTAGCCAAACCTCTCACTTGTATGACAGTCGCATCAAATTCCGTTATATTGACAACGATGCGTGAACAAAACAAACAGACACAATTCGTAAAATGTCAAAATAGGGTTACAGCAGTCAACATTGTGTTATCATCTTAATCACTATAAAACAAACAAATTTTAGGAAGAAGCATACATCAAATTTAACATCCTCATTATGCTTATATCATACGATATTATATATCTATGTAAAATCCACCTATAAAGGATGGAAGGTTTTAAGAACTGGCGTAAAATCGCGCGTTTGAAATTCGCACAGGTAGACATCAAATAATTTTGTCGTTCAAAGTATAAAGAGATACATAAATACAGAGTCACGTAAAATGGACATCACAAAAAACAGACTCAGCAGTAAAAGCAATATCAATAAATAAAATAATAGTGTGGTTCAAATTATGACGGGATACACAAGCACAGAGCCACGCCAAATGTATATCACAAAAAACAGACCCAACAGTAAAAGTGATATAAACAAATAAAATAATTTTGTCGTTCAAAGTATGACAGAATGAAACGCACATTTAAAGTTAAAAGACTAATATCTTGTATTGTTAATTGAACCAAGTAAAAACTTAATACATGTCCGTTGGACCTGGATCATTTATAAAATAATGGAAGGTAAAGTATTGTATTAGGTTGACCATATATAGCACCATCCGCAGATTGTTTTGTTGTCCCTGAAGCATCGCATTATGGGTCATAGTATTAGACTTCGCTGTGTAAAACTAGTTCGTTCCAAAAGCTTACATACTTTAAACTACATGTTTAGCAGGATCTGCTTACCCTTCGGAGCACCTGAGCTCACTCCAATTTTTAGTGGGGTTTGTATAGCTCAGGTTTTGGTTTTATGAGTTGTGTTTTGTGTACTGTTGTTTTTCTTTTGGTCGTTTTTTTTTTTTTGTCATAGCATTGTCGGCTCGTTTTCGACTTATGAATTTGAATATACCTTAGGTATCTTTCGCTTCTCTTTTCGGGCATTCTTTGTTTTTCAAACAAGTTTTTTTTCTGCCCCAGAGATTTGATAAATTTTTCACCTCATATGGTTCACTTTTTTTCGTATTTAATTCAGTATGTCAGAGTATAAGTTAAGCATTTATATATTAAGTGTATCTTGATTTATACAGAATATGCATGCATATATCATTTATGGCTGAAAGGTTGTTTTGGCATAAGAAAGACATTAATAATCAAGTATTGAAATATTCAGTAAAAATTATAAAAAGTGATGTTAATATTTTCAGAATATGTTTCTTGAAGCACTTGGCACTTATATGATTTTGGTATCCAGTACAGTGAAGGAAGATCAATTTCTTCATCTTTGGTTGAAATTCCGAAGGAACATAGAAAATGGATGTTTCGTGGGAGTATACGTTGATTTCCAAAGTGAACTGTCAATACCTTATTCTGTTATCAAACAGTTTTTGCCGTGTGAAGAACACACTCATCAATGTTGTTCTGTGCTTCAGCTGCAAGGCAACACCATGTTTGTCATGGAAAACGGATTGATACTTAGCTGTGTTTCGGCGATCGATAGATGAAGCATTAGAATTCAAAGACCTATTAAGTTTTGTTTTAATTCTAATTTATATAAACGGTCTCACAGCCTCATTGGCATTTCTATCGCTGTTTACCATAACCTCTTTCCCAGTAAAATCAAGATATCAGTTCGTCCACATCGTTGCGGAACTACATGTACGTCTCTTTATTTATTGTTCAAAATGTTATCATGCTAAATATTCATGCAATATGTACCTCTGCACATTAAGCAGACATGTCAAGATCCCCATTTAATATGTGTACAAATTTAAAATGATGTTGCAACAGCGCAATATTTACTAGGAATGAATATAGATGTACAATTTGATTGATAATATAGTCAAATCTTGACAAAATTTAGATTTAAAAATGTAGCTTTGAAACTTTCCTGCAAGTATGCATTATATAGTTGAGTAAATATAAATGGCTTATGGGCCATGAAAATGAGGCCAAGATTGAATGATATTGTACAAGGTATCACCTGGACAAAGTGTAGACTTTATATCGCGATGTCCATACAAATCATAGGAGCCTGATATTTTTCCATTATGTATTCCACACTGAATCAAGGACTTTGCAGCGTTTAAAGCAGCAGTATTTGGAGCGCGAAACATAAAATTACCAATAAAGGATATACCATAACCACGACTGTTATAGTAATAATTCTTTGTGTGAGCTCCGATTCGGTCCCAACCTCTTCCCTCGTATATTTTGCCATCTTCTCCAATCAAAAAGCTGTATCCAATATCATCATATCCTGTTTAAATGATAAACATATTTGAAAAAGATCGGAATGTATGATCTGATTTTGTTTTACTGATTTGTTAAAACAGATAACTTATTTAGTCAAAGTATACGTAACTGGGCGGTACTTCCATCTTTTATCGGACTTTGTGTGCATTTATAACTCTTATAACTGAATCTGACTTGACAAAATAATATGTTTATGCGTATGTAGCATTTAAGTTTCAACACTTATTAAGGCACTAAACGTAATAAAATAAAAAAAAAAAACAGAAAAAGGCAATTTTAAACTTAAAATTGTGAGCAATCGAAATCCTGTCTACATAGTTTTGTCTAAATATTATTTGTTATTGCAATGAATTTAAAAAAAATATTTGGTTTTTAACAATAAATCACTTTATTGCACATCTGCTGTTTAAACAATTAATCAGATTACAGCATTGTTATGAGTTACTGAATTTCAAAGGAAAAGTGCAAGAAAAAGTAATCAGATGTTAGTAATAATTTTTCATTCCTTTTAAAGTACAGTGTATAAGTATACAATTCAAAGGTAAAGATCATATATTAGAGGAACATCATCTTGCTCTCCGAATTTTGGCTCGCTTTGCAATGTTTATTTTGATCGTTGACACAGTTACTTGAATTGTTGTGCCGGATTGGTAAACAAGTTCAATGTACTAAAACTCGAGCAAAGAAACACGTGTTTGCCTCAGTTCTCCATCATTAACAATTTGTTGGATTACATTTAAACTAATATTATGACAAGTATTATATACTTTGCATTTCTAAAAAACAAATGTGTGCATATACTCTAAAAAAAACATGTAATTTGACACCAACATATACAGTTCTGGATTGTGTTCACGTCAATTTTTCCCAAAAAATACATGCATGTTTTTTTACACAAATTAAAAAAAAGGTATATTAACTACAATAACCATATTGCAAATTTAACCTTTATGTTCATCATTTATGTACATGCCTTAACTTTTACATATATTTTTGAATATTTTTTGACATATGACTTAAGTTTTTGTGTCTTTTTTCCATCAGATGCTCTCTGTATTTATATTCTTGTTTAAATATGTCATAAACATTTACCTGATTTGTCTTATTTTTTGAAATGCAATTACATTAATTTTGTACTTAGTGAACATGGTGAATAAAATAAATGTGAAAAGACAAGTAATATTATTCAAGGAGTTGTCTTGTATTTCATATCCCAACACAAAATGTTTAGTTTATTATTAATTGTTTATCAACATGAAATTTATTTAATGGAATACACATCTTATTCCTCAAATCTTTTTTTTTTTTAAAGTGCATTATATGAAATTATGTTGATAAGTTTTCTCTGAACTAGTACACATTTTAATTAAGGGGCCAGTTGAAGCCTGCCTCTGGGTGCGGGATTTTTCGCTGTGTTGAAGACCCATTGGTGGCCTTGGGCTGTTTTCTGCACTTTGGTCGGGTTTTTGTCTCTTTGAAACATTCCCAGTTTACATTCTCAATTTTATTTTTGCAATATTGTTTTCCAATGATTTGGTATACTCTTTCTTATTTGTTTAATTTCACCAATCCAATTTGTTTAACACTTTAATTTACTCTAGATTTATTCTTATGTGATTCTACCTTTATCATCAATTATGTCATTAACATATATTATATTTTCTTTTATCTAATGATTAAAGATTAGACTATGCCCATTTTTTCTTAATTTATGTGTTGCCCCATATTATTTGTCGTCTAAATGTTATAAACGTTTTCTTGTTTCTAAGTTTGACCGCGTCCATATCTTACCATGTTTTAAATATTTCAAAGTAAAAATAAAGGAATTGTTTTTGGTAATTATTGTATTTTAGGCTATCCAGATTCGTGTGAATTTTGGATTTGGCTATTTGTTTTAGGTATTTTTGTCATATACCTCTTCAACTGTTTCGGTACTTACACATCCCTCGGATTTCAAATGTTTGGCTTTGAGCGTTCCTGATGAAGGTAAATCCAGAAAAGCGCTTCGGACGCATGAAATTATTAAACGTGTTGTTTTCAATTTTTTATCATAAGATTTAGTCCGTACTGGTTCAAGTAAAATATTGATTATATGTTGTAAGTAGAAATCAAGTATCGATATGTTAACCAAAAAAGAACGGACAAAATAAATGTAAGATGCAGATTCTTATGTATCATGTTTTTTGCATACACAACTAAACTTTAAACGATTTATACAGCAGAAACCCCCTTATAATTTAATATATTCAAAAATGAACAGATAACAGCAAGAACATAATACTGTAAATTCAGAAATTATTGCGTGCATTTATTTTTGCGATTTTTAAAGATTGGACACAAATGCGAGATTTATTATTGCATTTCCAGGAAATCTGCACACAGATATATGTATTTTTACTTTTAGTTTCTTGTGTATAATTTGGAGTTTAGTATGACGTCCATTATCACTGAACTAGTATATATATTTGTTTAGGGGCCAGCTTAAGGACGCTTCCGGGTGCGGGAATTCTCGCTGCATTGAAGACCTATTGGTGACCTTCTGTTGTTGTCTGTTCTGTGGTCGGGTTGTTGTCTCTTTGACACATTCCCCATTTCCATTCTCAATTTTATTTATGCAAGTTCTTATTATTGCGATATCAATCGCATTATTCGCAATAATAAAAATCTCGCAATAATTTCTGAATTTTATAGTATTTAATTCGATTGTATTTCGAGATTTATAAATGCTATCAATTGAATTTTATCGACTTTTCAAACTGCATACAAAATTTCACCTGATCCGACATACTACTTGGTTACGTATACATGGTATACTCTGCCTAAATACACAAGTCTTCATAAATTGTGTTGTTGTGAACCAACTTTCCATTCATAAATCATTAATGGATATATTTTATAATATTTTCGTACGAATATAATCTGAATAGTCTGCAAAACATAAATGCTTTTGACGCAGCAAAAAGGTCTTTTTTTTTTTTTCTGATATTTTTTACCAAATTATAACATTAAAGGGAAGATATCAAAGATAAGTATGCCTGTATCAGTCAGAAAACAAACAAATATGGTAAAGAAAAAAGGAGCCGAGCATGAAATCGGAACAGCCGAATATCGAAATGTTTTTATTGTAAGCAAATACTGAATCCATACACAACCAGAGTATATAAAATAGCTTTAGATAGTTCGTTATAAAATAATGCCGTCATATTTTGTTCTGTCCATACAAATGAGAAATTTAAAAACAAACGAACCGTTTCCTTTATAAAGTATACTTTGTGCTTATAAGAAACAAAATATTTAATTTATTGGATTTTAATGTTTCCCCATGTACTTGAGTCATACAGAACAATAGTTTTTGTTAGAAAATGAGTTTACAAACTTCAAAACATCAAGAAATTTCTGGTATTAGATTAAATAAATCTTACCTCTCGCATCCATGTGATAGTTTTGTATTTGTGTCATTCGTGTGATGCAAGCAGACGACGATGTACATTGATTGCCATCAGTGTGATGTATATATATGTTGGGTACGGGTACACTTATCACAGAAGAGCTACGTGCTGGTCTGGCTCCCCAGGTATCACGGGGGATAATCGTTATAGTGGTACAAGCATTACCTAAATTTGAAATGGGAAATAATTAATATCTTTTTTGTATTTCTACTCTGGTTATTTTTGTTAAAAGATTATATGCGATCACCACTTTTACATAGATTAATATTTGTGAAAATATATTATTACGAATAGCCGTAAACATTAGACTGTCGATGTATGTACGTTTTATTTAATATTTATTACATTAGTTGCAATGAATTACCGTGATTTCCAAGTGAAATAAAAACCGATAATTCACATGTGAAATAAACTCGGTTATTTCACTCCTCTGACGTCATACAACAATAGGTGTTGTCAAGACGTTGTCGATGACGTCGCATCAAAGCAACTTGTAAATGCGTAGAAAAAGATATAGTTCCTTACATTTTCTACTTTAATTCCATTAAAAAGCCCATTGCCAATGTAATAAAAAGAATAACTGATCAAAGAATTCAAATATCGAAAAATATTCAACTCGTGACCGAACAACACTGTGTTGTTCGGTCACTCGTTGAATATTTTTCGATATTTGAATTCTTCGATTAGTTATTCTATAAGTAAACCATCTTTGACGTATATATCTAGTAAGTATTGCGTCGCTCCATAAGTACCTTACATTTTATAAATCAAACTAGAAATGAATACATGTTGTTATGTTAAAGAACATTAAACACTAAGAAATATGTACAGACATCCACTTATAGAGGTCCTTGGTGGGATACGGTTACATTTTTACATGATATTATTACGTACAGATAAAAATGTGTAAATAATCTTTTTTTGTATTTTTGTGTTACTATAACAATAAGGAGATGTGTTATGATTGTCATTGAGACTATCCACCAATGTTCAAATGAAGTGGATAATTTCAATTATAGGCAACCGTACGGCCTTCAAAAATGAGAAAAACCCATACCGTATAGTCGGCTATAAAAGGCCCCGACATGAAAAATATGAAACAATTCAATTGTGAAAACTAACGGCCTAATTTATAACAACACAATTTACGAAAAACAAATATGACAGACAAGAACCAACGTCAACCTCTGAACTATAGGCTCCTGACTTAGGATAGGCACATAAACAATGTGGTGGGGTTAAACATGTTTATATAGAAATAAGAAGGTGTGGTATGAGTGCCAATGAGACAACTCTCCATCCAAGTCACAATGTGTAAAAGTAAACAATTATAGGTCAAAGTACGGCTTTCAACACGAATCCTTGGCTCACACCGAACCGCAAGCTATAAAGGGCCTCAAAATGACTAGTGTAAAACAATTCAAACAGGAAAACCAACGGTCTAATCTATGTGAAAAAACGAGAAACGAGAAACACTTATGCACCACATCAACAAACGACAACCACTGAACATCAGGCTCCTGACTTAGGACAGGTGCACACAAATGCAGCGGGTTTAAACGTTTTAACAGGCGCCAACCTTAACCCTTACCTGAAACAGTTGTGTAATATTACAACATAAAAAGACTCAAAAATAAGAAAAACCCATACCGTATAGTCGGCTATAAAAGGCCTCGACATGAAAAATATGAAACAATTCAATATTCAATTGTGAAAACTAACGGCCTAATTTATAACAAAACAATTAACGAAAAACAAATATGACAGACATGAACCAACGACAACCACTGAACTACAGGCTCTTCACTTGAGACAGGCACATACAGCATGTGGCGGGGTTAAACATGTTTGTGAGCACTCAACCCTCCCCTTACCTGGGACAGTGTTGTAACAGCACAACAAAAGAACAAACAATAAAAATCACTTGAAAAAGGCTTAACTTATCAGATAGATACAAACAAAAACATCAAACAAAGCACAGACAGGACGTGGCAGGGTTTACATTCATCCCTCATCCCTAACAACAAAAAAGACACTAAGTACAGATTTGAGAGTACTCGCAGTTACTGACAGCTAGTTCAAAGCCAATAACAACTATTAAAAAAATCATGTATCTAAGACTAAAATATCAATCAGTACGCATCCAACATCCAATGAATTTAGTGTATATTAGACGTCATTAACAGTCAGAGAAAAACATGACCTTGTGCAATGCCAAAATATAGGTATCGACAAGTAGTCATCCCTATGAGACTAGACCACTTTTTCCCCATAGACCCAATGTTAAAGCCGCCATTTTGTTTGGTGGGGGGAATTTTCGACAAGGGTCAAGTGGTCATATTTTTTTTTAATTAGTAATATAATTAAGGAAATGGTGTGTTTTCTTAATTAAGAACTAATTATGACAATTAATAATATAATTAAGTATATTGATTAAAAATCAATTTTAAATCAATATTTAGTGATGACAATGGCTCAAGTCTTAATTAATATTATTGATTAATTTCTACTCTTGTAGCGCGGGTAATAGGGTTTGACCAAATCAATTAATCAAGACAAAACCTTTTTTTTTTTGTTGATGACCAGTAGAAGAATAAACAGTATGTCATCCTTTGTATTTCAAAACAATACGTTTACCAATGTGTACAGCGTATTCCAAAATATTTTCTTCAACTTTGCCTGATTTTAAATGACCTACTAAATGAACCGTACATGCAATGTTTACATGAGTATAAATAGATGTTTGTGTAAATGTTATTTTTATTAACAGTGAACGTCAATTTTGTTTTTGTTTGTGAAAGTCGGATGATATCGATTATTGTGTAAATTAGAGACATTTGTTTCAAATGAATATAATTAAATAGTGATAACTTGGGTCATGTTTACATTTTGACCGTGTTAAACTGACGCTATCTATAACTGGATTATACCGGTTTAACGTGACGGTACCCAAATTGCACCTATTTTGACAGTTTTTTCACCTCAGTTTTTTTATGATAAAGACAAAAATTTCCATTCTGTGTTTATTTTGTAGCCGTATCCTTCTTTATTATATAGGTACACCAATTTGGTTTTTAATCCCTGTTGAGTCATTGAAAAATGGGTTTGAATCGACCTCCAAACTATTCATGATTCCGTAATGAGGAGTACCCAAATTGCATCCATGCTTAAATTGACATCATTAAAAATCAAATAACAGATGTTTTGTTTTATTTTTTCAAATATTTAGAACAATTTGACATTAATACATGCTCACTATTCATTTCTTTTAAAATGGATGCTTGTAACATATTTTTTTTGTTCATTTTTAAAAGATGACTTTTTGTGAACGTCGCATGGCGGCGTTTTCGAACATTTTTCTTTTCTAGTGAAAGCTTCAGCTGTTGATATAAACTGTGAACGTTTAGTGTATATTTGAATATATTCACCTATTTTGTAAGACGTGTATAATGTCAAATAACTAAAATATAAATTGTTTAGTCTCAAAGAAAACTTTTAAGAATTTCTCAGCTGTTTATGTTGAATAGGTGCAATTTGGGTACTCGGTGCAATTTGGGTACCGTGACGTTATACCTTTTCATAAATAAACATTATGTCTGGTCAATGAAATACTAATTTCACACCGATTCCCGCAATGTATTTTTTTAAATAAGACTTAAATAAACAAAGAAAAAACACACAATAGAAACACACACAAATGCATCGTGTAAAGTAATCTATAAAGAAGTATTAAAGAAATCGGTAGACCTGAACAAAACAGATACGATTTGTTGTTGTTTTCTACGGAGAGTCCCACGTTACGATAATAACTGTTATCTAAAATTAATCCATGTGAAATAAATGATAATTATTAACGCAAATCAATTCCATGAACAAACATTTAACGTTATTCGATAATTTGGGCACATCCATAAATTTTAATAATGTTAAATGTGCTTTTCTGGTAGCAGTAATAAAAACACGACTTATCAACATGGCGGACATATTTAACTGAACAGGTAAAATTTAGGGGAAAATGGATCAGTCCAATTTAAGGGGGTTAACGACTGAATGAATGTTGATTTTTATTAAGATCGGTGTTAAAACGATTTTTCGTGATTGTTTTCTACG
>CM029606.1:61811723-61967159 GCA_017311375.1 Mytilus coruscus | reverse complement strand
GGCTCAGTTTAACTTTTTACCCAATAAGATGAGAGATGAAAATAAGTCCAGGACTAATCAGGCAACTCACAGCCTGGTAGCAGACACACTTAACATAAGTAGTGTAATACATGGTGTGAAACAGAAAATACTGGCTTTAGAGTAAGTATAGTCACACTTAACATCAGTAGTGTAATACATAGTGTGAAACAGAAAATACTGGCTTGAAAGTTATTATAGACGCACTTAACATTGATAGTGTAATACATGGTGTGAAACAGAAAATACTGGCTTTAAAGCAAGTAGAGTCACACTAAACATTGATAGCTTATATAGTGTAATACATGGTGTTAAAACAGAAAATACTGGCTTTAGAGTAAGTATAGACACACTTATTCCTGGTAATGTAATAAATAATGTGAAACAGAAAATACTGGCATGAAAGTTTGTATAGACACACTTAACATTGATAGTTTAATACATGTTGTGAAACAGAAAATACTGGCTTTAGAGCAAGTACAGTCACACTAAACAGTGATAGTGTAATGCATTGTGTTAAAACAAAATACTGGCTTGAGAGTAAGTATAGACACACTTAACGTCAGTAGTGTAATATATGGGGTGAAACAGAAAATATTGGCTTTAGAGTAAGTATAGACACACTTAACATTGATAGTGTAATACATAGTGTGAAACAGAAAATACTGGCTTTAGAATAAGTATAGTCACACTTAACTGTGATAGTGTAATGGGTGTGAAACAGAAAATACTGGCTTGAGAGTTTGTATAGACACACTTAACATTGATAGTGAAATACATGCTGTGAAACAGAAAATACTGGCTTTAGACTAAGTATAGACACACTTAACATCAGTTGTATAATACATGGTGTGAAACAGAAAATACTGGCTTTAGAGAAAGTTTAGTCACACTAAACATTGATAGTGTAATGCATGGTGTTAAAACAGAAAATACTGGCTTGAGAGTAAGTATAGACACACTTAACACCAGTAGTTTAATACATGGTGTGAAAAGAAAATACTGCCTTTAGAGTAAGGATAGACACACCTAACATCAGTAGTGTCATACATGGGGTGAAACAGAAAATACTTGCTTTAGAGTAAATATAGACACACTTAACATCAGTAGTGTAATACATGGGTGAAACAGAAAATACTGGCCTGAGAATAAATATAGTCACACTACACATTGATAGCATAATGCATTTTGTGAAACAAAAATACTGGCTTGAGAGACACACTTAACATTGATAGCTATATTTAGTGATCTAGATTAAGTATAGTCACACTTAACATTAGCATTTATACTTGTCTCTGTTAACAGTTGTCACAGTTAAAGTTATCATCAAGCAAATTAAATGGTATAGGTTCTATTTCAGTACTTGAAAATTTAAAGAAATGATTTCATGGACAATAAATATCCAGTGAAAATGTGATTCATAAGGATGACAGATTTTGAGTATTGACATAATTAAGGGGATGGAAGGGTATTAAGATTAAAAAGATTTGTATTTTTTGTAGAGACAAAAATCATCCAGAATATAAACTATGGAAAAAAAATTGGGATGAGGAGCCTGAAGACATAATAGCAGACGAACATGAAAGTGTTACCATGGATATGGATGATGAAAAATGTGAAAATCTAGATCTTTTAGAAAGTGCTGCAAAAATGAACTCTGAACGAGGCAAAACATCAGAAAATTCTGTAAAGTCTGGTTTTCCAAGGGATAAAAGTGCAGAGGTCAATGTTGATAAAACTGAAGGTGACAAACATGACGATGAAAATTTAATTCATGATTCAGTGGACCGTGGAGCTCAAAGTGAGGAGGAGGCTGGGAAGGACAGTTCTGGTGAAAGTTCAGTGAATGCTGATAGTGAATCTACATTGTCTGCTCCAGAGGCCATTGCTCATCAAAACATGCAGGATCATGAAGCCTCCATGGCTGAAGAGACTATTCAAGGGGAGATAATTGAAGAAAAAATGGAAACTGAAGAGGTCAGTTAAAATTTGTGGTGTTAAGGGATTACATAGTTTTAAAAATTGACTGAGTACTCACATCAAGCATACATTCCAATACATGATCTTCCAACTGTTTTTTTCCCCTAAAAAGATTTGACATCACAAAGCAAATATCTTTACATCACAATGTCCTATGATGCCTTTTCCCCCAGAGAACCCAGTTCAAACGTGACAGTTCATTCATAGAATTAGAATTGGAATCTTGTGTATATATTGTAAACTAATTAATTTTTTACAAGCAATTTGTTAATGTGACGTTGGTGAGTAGAAATAAAACATGATTAGAATAATAAAAGAGATGTGGTATGATTGCTAATCTACACCAAATACATTTTTTAATCATTGCTACTTTGTCAATCTTTGGTCTTTTTTGTATAAATACATCAGCAAAGTTTGAAATGCACAAAAATGACATCCTTCAGCAATGAGACAAATATCCACCAGAGTCTACATGACATGGATATAAGCAAAAATATGTCACTGTACAGCCTTCAACAATGAGACAAATATCCAGAAGATTCTTCATGACATGGATGTAAGCAAATATATGTGAAGGTAATCAGATTTTACAAAAATTTAGAATATTAAAACATGAAACCTTTTTGTGGATATTGTTACCTTAGTAACTTTTCTCTGAAAATCAGGAAATATATATTTTTAATCTGTTACAGGTTGAAGAAAATGTAAATGTTGAAAAAGTAGATCCCTACGTCAACTGTGAGAAAAATCTGTTACATCACATTATAAAATGCAGTCTGTGTTAGATGAGAGGCTGGACTTAATAGAGGAACAAGTATCTGGTAAGAAAACAAGAAAATACAAAAGCTGGTAATTGCAGCCATGTGGAAAAGGGGTAGATTTTCATAGTAAAGGTGAAATTGCTTTGAAAAATAAGGCTAAACATCATTAAAACAGAACAGTTGCTTGAAACATGCATAGGACTTCCTTATTTCTTATTATTCCACCTCTATCCAAAAATCTACCCCAATTCAATATGGCTGTATAACCTTGAAGTGGCCTTTTGACTTAAACTTGCAAATCTGATTAATGATATACATAAATACTTAATAAGGTCGAATTAATGTCTTGCAATTCAATAATGAATCAGCAATGTATTTTAGCTTATCCTGACAAAATGAACCAAACTGACTTGATGACAAACAACTATTCAATATTTCGCTTTTGTTAATATTCAAGCCAGGAAAAACATACATTATTTCAAATTCTTTTTCAAAATGGTAGCTATTGCTCATTTAAAAATTCATGCATATTCGAAGAAAAAAAAGAAAAGTTTTAAAAATATGTATAATTGTAGGGTATATCATATTGTTTCTAATTGCAGCATTGGAAAGTACCGATACTGAAGATAATCAGTCAGACATATTATCTGACCTGCCGTCAATCAAGAAATCACTACACATGTTACAGAACGATCTCGTCAAAGTAGGAAGGATGGCTGCCTACCATAGATGATACGATATTATTCATGTTATCCGGAGATATAGAGATAGTCATATAGAAACTTGTGTAGGAATGCCTACGATATGCTTGCAGTGTGATGTGAGTGGTGACATGTTTTAAGTATGGGATATAGGAGGTAGAAAATTTGGGATGTGAAATATCAGGGTAAGCAAGGTTGGGATGTGGGATTTGGGGTAACAAAAGTTGATATGGGAAATACCAGGGTAGGGTTAAAAGAAGTGGAATCTGTGAAAAGAAGAAAAAGTTTGAATTGGGAAATAAGCACCCTGTTTTGCTTCCTCTGAAGTCTAAAGAGTATTTATTGCTTTGTTGGTAGTAATGTGACTTTTAATTTAATTTCATGAAAAAAATGGAAATAATGACTTGTTATTATTTATACTATATTGGTTTTGTTGTCACAGTGGAATAGAAAATGAAACAGAACCATTAATGACAATAGACAAGCAAGTTGGACTGAGCAGTTACCAGGAAATTAACAACTATTTGATAGAAGCATTTAGTGTGTAACCGGATCATTGACATATAAGATATTTTATATAATATGTATACTAAGTTGCTTAAATCCAGGTTATTTTAGACTCTGTTGGATTGTAACTGTTGTCTCATTTGTAATCATACCACATCTCCTTATAGTTCATTATTATAAATAGTGCTATTTGTATTTCTACAAGCATAATTTACAACAGTTTCAAATTTTCAATATGTTGTAACATATATATATGCATGATCTGCACAATCAATTAGGATTTGGTATCTTGTAATTTTGTATTATAAGAAAATAATGACTTGTTAGTTTATCTACTTCCTGTGTTTTGTTTAAATGCCTTCACTTGAGATAATATTGAAGAAGGATTTTGACCAGACTGAAGATTGCTCTGAAATTGAAGGGAGGTAATTTAGACAATCAATGACTGATACCAATTTTTAATCAGCGGGTAGTGATCAGGTATCAGTAAGTTTTGTGCAAGTTATCAAAGTGTGGTTAGATAAACATTTTGGATAGCTATAGATTGTGAACATTTAATCTACTGGTTTGAGACCACATGGTTCATATAACACTGAATATTTAAAGAAACAAACCTGAGACATATCTCGACCAAATAGCTTTTCTGCTTGAATCTTGTTTAATTGAAAACACATATATATAAAATAAACGAAAATTTAATTATATATAAGAAATCATGAATAATTTTTTGAGTTCTTGTTTTTCTTTATAATGTTTAATGTGTACCATACTGCAGATTCATTATTTATTGGATACCAAAGGGAAACACAAATTTAAATGTTAAAACAAGTTACAAATTTTTGATTGAAATGTATGCAGCCTTTGGCAAAACAACAACATCAAATGTCCACAAAATGCAGGTTTACCTCAATCCACATAAATTAGTACCCAAGAAAGTAAATGAATCCACCTAATCGGCGCATTACAGAGCCTGTAATTGTTTATTTATCGTATGATCTTGTATGTGGTCTGCCATTATACATGAGATTAACATTCTATCCTCCAATCGTAATTTGTGTGTTGTTTTTTCTCTCACTTTTCTTCATATTTTCACCTTTACACATTTATATTCATAATGTTGGGGTGCATTTATTTATGAACAAAAGGCAGCAACCTCTACTGAATTTCATGATTGAAATATTGTATACATTATTGTTATATGTTTATGCATTCATAATTTTTTTTTTTTGGGGTGTAGGGGCCCAGTACAATAGTGCTAAGATGCTTTGTGTTCCAATGTATTATACATGCAATATTGTTAATTTGTAGTTCTAGGAAATAATATTAAAATGTCAATCATTCCAAGTTTACATTTTGATCTGTAAAAACTCTGAACAGACAGTTTTATTTCAAATAAAAACTGCATTTTGCAAATGCGTATAGCCTGAAACAAAATGTTGTAATACATATGACAATTTGGATATAACAAAAATCTTCATATCTCTATAAAAATTTTAGAGTTAAATCTTGAATATAGGGTAAAAAGAAACTGTTATTAAAGAAGTATATTATAATGAGCGATAGGAAACAAGTATATGTTATGAGTGACAGCAGTGTATTCACTTAATATTTTTATATTTTTATTTGATCTGGCATTATGGCTTTTTAGTGTCTTAATTTCGTTATAAAATCCATTAAACAAGAATGATAACCATTCAATACAGTCATGACATCGATTTGTAAAAATACCTCAATATATCTCTTTATACAACATCTATACATAAAATATGGCATACAAGTAATATTTCATAATTTATTGTTTATTCTATATATAATTCAGCTTTTATACTAAAATATGTTTTTTCTTGAATCTTGAAATAAGATTTTTACTTCATCATGTTTATAGAATAAGTTCAATACTGTCGAGCGACAAGTTTTTCACTGACATTATCAACATACTAGTCTTGATTTTTTTTAGCTACCAATACTAGTCTTGATTTTTTTTTTTTAGCTACCAATACAAACAACTTTTCAAACAAATTACCTGTACTCAATATACAAAGCACCCATTATCTACCTCATAAAAGCCATGCCTGACCAGGTGAAAATATTTGAGTAATACATTCAAGAAGATTTTCAGCATTTTTATACGCGTCAAAATTTTGATGGGACGTATTATGGTATACAAATGTCCGCATCCGTCTGTCTGTCTGTCTGTTCCTTTGTCTGGTGTCCACATGTCGCACCGTAACTTGAGAACGACTTATCCAAATTTCATGAAACTTAACATAGTTGTTTCTTATGATGGTCAAACAATCTGTATACTTTTGGTGAAAATAAGATAAAACTTTTTGAGTTACGGGACTTTGTAACTAAAACAGGGGGTGTTTTGTTTCACATGTCACGCTGTATCTCAAAACGATATATGATTATTGCTTAAAACTTTACACACTTCTTAGTTATATTAATCTTAAGATCTGTATACTTTTGGTGATGATTCAAAATTTTATTTTAGAGGTATTGAGTTTTTGTAAAAAAGGGGATTTTCACATGTTGCGCTGTATCTCAGAAACAATTTATGATTATTGCTTAAAACTTTACACACTTCTTAGTGATATTAATCTAAAGATCTGTATACTTTTGGTGATGATTCAAAATTTTATTTTAGAGGTATTGAGTTTTTGTAAAAAAGGGGATTTTCACATGTTGCGCTGTATCTCAGAAACAATTTATGATTATTGCTTAAAACTTTACACACTTCTTAGTGATATTAATCTAAAGATCTGTATACTTTTGGTGATGATTCAAAATTTTGTTTTAGAGGTATTGAGTTTTTGTAAAAAAGGGGATTTTCACATGTTGCGCCGTATCTCAAAAACGATATATGATTATTGCTTAAAACTTTACACACTTCTTAGTTATATTAATCTAAAGATCTGTATACTTTTGGTGATGATTCAAAATTTTATTTTAGAGGTATTGAGTTTTTGTAAAAAAGGGGATTTTCACATGTTGCGCTGTATCTCAGAAACAATTTATGATTATTGCTTAAAACTTTACACACTTCTTAGTGATATTAATCTAAAGATCTGTATACTTTTGGTGATGATTCAAAATTTTATTTTAGAGGTATTGAGTTTTTGTAAAAAAGGGGATTTTCACATGTTGCGCTGTATCTCAGAAACAATTTATGATTATTGCTTAAAACTTTACACACTTCTTAGTGATATTAATCTAAAGATCTGTATACTTTTTGGTGATGATTCAAAATTTTATTTTAGAGGTATTGAGTTTTTGTAAAAAAGGGGATTTTCACATGTTGCGCCGTATCTCAAAAACGATATATGATTATTGCTTAAAACTTTACACACTTCTTAGTTATATTAATCTAAAGATCTGTATACTTTTGGTGATGATTCAAAATTTTATTTTAGAGGTATTGAGTTTTTGTAAAAAGGGGATTTTCACATGTTGCGCCGTATCTCAAAAACGATATATGATTATTGCTTAAAACTTTACACACTTCTTAGTTATATTAATCTTAAGATCTGTATACTTTTGGTGATGATTCAAAATTTTATTTTAGAGGTATTGAGTTTTTGTAAAAAGGGGATTTTCACATGTTGCGCCGTATCTCAAAAACGATATATGATTATTGCTTAAAACTTTACACACTTCTTAGTTATATTAATCTTAAGATCTGTATACTTTTGGTGATGATTCAAAATTTTATTTTAGAGGTATTGAGTTTTTGTAAAAAGGGGATTTTCACATGTTGCGCCGTATCTCAAAAACGATATATGATTATTGCTTAAAACTTGAAACAGTTCTTAATTATATTGATTTAAAGATCTGTAAACTTTTGGTGATGATTCAAAATTTTGTTTTAGAGTTATTGATATTTTTATAAAAAGGGGGTTTTCACATGTCGCATCTCAGAAACGATTTATGATTATTGCATAAAACCTCACACACAAGACAACGGGCGTATCATGCACTCAGGGCGCAGCTGTTTATTTATTGTTTAAGACAGCTTTTGAGCTAAGTTTTATTAGCAATAATGTAAATTGTAGAATCTTCGCTTGCATGTTATTGTACAATGAATTTTGTACCTGTTACCCTTAAAATGTTAATTGTTTGTGTTGTTGTATAAAGATATGTCTGTTGATTATGAATTAAAATTCTTACGTGCAGTTTTCTTATTTTAATGCCCCACCTACGATAGTAGAAGGGCATTATGTTTTCTGGTCTGTGCGTCCATTCGTTAGTCTGACAGTCTGTCCCACTTCAGGTTTTTGGTCAAGGTAGTTTTGATAAGTTGAAGTCCAATCAACTTGAAACTTAGTACACTTGTTCCCTATGATATGATCTTTCTAATATTAATGCCAAATTAGAGTTTTGATCCCAATTTCACGGTCCACTGAACATAGAAAATGATAGTGCGAGTGGGGCATCCGTGTACTACAGACACATTCTTGTTTGTATGTATGCTCAGGTGTCATTAATATATGAGTAACATGCTTACACGGTTTTTGTCGAGCCTGCGACTTTTGTCGCAGAAAGCTCGACATAGGGATAGTGATCCGGTGGTGGCAGCGGCGGCATTAGCTAACTTCTTAAAAGCTTTATATTTTAGAAGCTAGAAGACCTGGATGCTTCATACTTTGTATATAGATGCCTTATGTTACGAATTTTCTGTCTGTCATATGTCCATTGTCCTTGACCTCATTTTAATGGTTCAGTGACTACTTGAAAAAAAGTCATCATTTTTGTAATGTTAATTTCTTTCTTATTATGAGTTATAGGATAACTATATTTAGTATGTGCGTACCTTGCAAGGTCCTCATGCCCGTCAGACAATTTTCATTCGACCTCGACCTCATTTCATGGATCATTGAACAAGGTTAAGTTTTCGTGGTCAAGTCCATATATCAGATACTATAAGCAGTAGGTCTACTATATTTGGTATATGGAATGAATGTAAGGTGTACATGTCCAACTGGTAGGTGTCATCTGACCTTGACCTCATTTTCATGGTTCAGTGGTCAAAGTTAAGTTTTGAGTTTTGGTCTTTTTTCTAATACTATATGCAATAGGTCAACTATATTTGGTGTATGGAAATATTTTATGAATTTATTGAATGATTGTAAGGTGTTCATGTATTTCTTGTTTGGTTTATCTGACCTTGACCTCATTTTCTTGGATCATGTTAAGTTTATGTGTTACTTGTAGTAAAACTTTATATTTAGGACTATCAACATAAAATCAGTGGTTAGTAAAGAAGGCGAGACATTTCAGCGTGTGCACTCTTGTCTTATTCTTTGTATGTATGCTCAGGTGTCATTCATATATGAGTAACATTCTTACACACGGTTTCTTATTCTTTGTATGTATGCTCCGGTGTCATTCATATATGAGTAAAATTCTTACATGTGGTTTCTTATTCTTTGTATGTATGCTCAGGTGTCATTCAAATATGAGTAACATTCTTACACGTGGTGTCTTATTCTTTGTATGTATGCTCCAGTGTCAGTCATATATGAGTAACATTCTTACACATGGTTTCTTATTCTTTGTATGTATGCTTAGGTATCATTCATATATGAGTAACATTCTTACACGTGGTGTCTTATTCTTTGTATGTATGCTCCAGTGTCATTCAATTATGAGTAACATTCTTACACGTGGTGTCTTATTCTTTGTGTGTATGCTCAGGTGTCATTCATATATGAATAACATTCTTACATGCCATTTCTTATTCTTTGTATGTATGTTCAGGTGTCATTCATATATGCATTCTTACACACGGTTTCTTATTCTTTGTATATATGCTCAGGTGTCAATCAACTATGAGTCAAAGGAGACATGATGTATCATCAGTAAAACAGCAAAAACGACACAGAAAGAATAAAAGCCATCTTTTAACTTGTTACATTGCAGTCAACAAAAAGAGGAAAGACTGTGTATTATATACTTAATAAGTAAAGAAAACTTTTATTTGTAGGTGAAAATACCATAATTAAAGAACCTTTGTGAGCATGCTCACATATCCCACATCCCTACATTGTAACTGGGCAAACAAAATCTCACCAGATTCCTAAGTTAAAAGACTCATAACTCCTACAAAAGTCAACTAATAAATATTTCTAATGGATATGAACATCTACATAGTATGTCCTAATTATCTACAAAGACTTATGTCTTGAAATTCTATTGTGTGGTTTCAGAGGAGTTGTGATGACAAACTGTTGCAGTAGTATATTTAGGTCAAAATTCCAAGTTCAAAGGGACATAACTTTAGAGAAAAATTGAATTATAATTTCCTGTCGATATTCACATCTACAAAGTATGTCCTTTTCATCGTCAAAGATTTATGAAATTCTGATGTTTGGTTCCAATATAAAAGTTTGTGTGTGTTTCAGTGTAATCTTTGACAAAGATGATTCATCTAAAATTTTGACAAAGTGTAATATATTATGTCTATTGATGTTAAATAATTTTGTGAACATAGAAGAAAGAAGCCAATTTCAGCCACCCTGCTACTGCATCTGAATATACACAAACCAACAACTGACTGAGCTCATGTTTATAGATAAAGGCAACAGTAATACACCGCTGTTCTATAGTCATAAATCGATTTAACTGAAACAAATCCTAGTCACAAACCAAAACCGAGGAAACTCATCAACTATAAGAGGAAAACAACGGAACAACATAAACACCGAACTGCTACAAAACAAATGCCAACATACATAGAAACACTATTTGATAACAACTGCCATATTCCTGACTTGGTACAGGACATTTTAAGAAAAATGGTGGGTTGAACCTGGTTTTATGGCTAGCCAAACCTCCCGCTTATATGGCAATGTTAAAATACCGATAAAATGACAACATTACGTGACAGGAATACATTACAACTAAACGGAAGAACACTCAGAACAGAGACATACATAAATAAATTATATAAGTACATTACAACATGTAAACCACAGAATAACAACGTACACCTCCCATTTATACCACAATAGAATTATGAACTGTGCGTCACACGAATGTATTTACGCCACAAAAGTGACGTCACAGGTATATTTCTAAAAATAAAATATAAAATTGGGATTGAGTTTGTAATGGTGTTATTTTATGTATTTTCTAACCATTACAAGAATAGAATTGTGTTAGTAATTGTGTAATTATTTGTATTTTCTAACCATGTCGGTTTTTATCTAAATCAAAACTATGAAAACAAATAAACCCTGTGCATATAGTGGCTTTAAACTAAAAATCATATAAATGAATTAGCTGATTAATTATCTTTACTTTTGCATACATGTAGAAAATAAAATAGAATTCAAACCATAAGGCATAACACAATATCCAACCAGAACTACAAACAAAACATCATAATTAAATACATGAATGTTGGATGTATAAATAACGAGACACGTCTAATAGCAATGCAAATTCACACTCGGGAAAATAGTCATATTCGGGAATAGGTCACGTTCGGTACTTAGCAGATCAGACGACGTAGATGGTAAACCACAATCTAAGACGTGGTAAAAATGTCGTTAGTTAGTTCAGACACAGACACATCGTATAGATCAATCAATTCGTAATGGTGTCCATAAAATTTACGGAGTGTCATTTTAATCTTTCCTCCTCATAACTCTGTTTGAGCAGTTTCTCCGTAAGGAGCACACTCCTGTATATGAACTTCTTGTAGTGTGAAAATGCATGAGCATAACGTATAAACTGAGATATGTAAACACCATACGATGGGGCAGAAGGTATGTTACTGCTGAGAAATGGGAAATTGATAATTGGGAAGTTGAAATCGTCCCGTTTGTCATATATTTTAGTGTGAAGTCGTCCATCTGTGTCAATATTGAGGAAAAGATCAAGGTATGAAGCAGTCCTTCTAGTATCAGTAGTATCCTTAATTTCAAGTTCACTGGGATATATGAGATGTAAGTACTGACTGAAATATGGGTTATTCAGTGATAGGACATCATCAATATATCTGAAAGTAAAATTAAAGAATTTCGCAAGGTGCTTTTTCTTTTGTCTTTTAGAAGGTTCTGAATGAATTCTGCTTCATACGAGTACAAAACAATCGGCCACTAGGGATGCACAATTAGTACCCATTGGAATACCGACTGTCTGTTGACATGCCAATCCTCCAAACTCAAGAAATATATTGTCGATCAAAAGTCCAGCATTTTGATAATATCATCTTCAGTATATTTTCTGATAGAATCAGTGTGGCCCTTCACAAAATAAGAATTATTATAACCCGAAAAGGAAATGTATATCTACGATTTCCATTTTATAGAAAAAGCTCTGTTTGATGAGATGGTGAAGTCGATCTTTCAATTGAGCATGGGGAATAGTAGTGTAAAGCGTAGAAAAATCAAAAGTTTTAATGTCGCTGCAAAATCCGTTTTGTATTGTTGTTTATTGTTTGGGTAATTTACAAGTGGTAGTCCAAAAGGTAGTGTTTTTATGCTTTTTGGTTATGTCTGAGATGTTTATAAATCGCGAACAAAATGTATTAATCTTGTAATTTGACATGGCAATCTTTTGTAATCATGCAGAGTCTGGGATGATGAGAAAATCTGAATTCCTTTTGGTATGATTTATTAAGGTAGTTGATTAATGTGTTCCTATGTTTACTGTTAAACTTCAAATAGAACAAGTTTTAATGTAATAATGTTGAATATTCTATGCAATATAATTACTTTTGTAAACAGGCCGTAAATAGGATATAATATTATCTGGACTCCAGACTGATGTTTCTTCTGAAATCCAAAACGTAAAAGTCTTCAAAAGTATGAACACAATAAACCTTTCAAATCTATTATTTCTTTCAAAAGTATTTTGAACAAGGCATAGCATAGCAACTGGTTATGACTGAAAGAATATATGAGTACTTTTGTGCTACTGGAAAGTATATTCGCCACAGAAGATTCTCATTCATAGATCGCTTGTAGCCGATCGGAACAAACAAAACACCCATACAATATTTTAGAAATAAGTTTAGATAAAAGCCATTTTGAACGTGGTCTAGAGATCCATGGTGCTTGAGATACCCAATTATCACATCTAAGGCAGGTTGCACAATCTGCTATTTCATTATTGTCTGATAAGCATGGACCGTGAATTTTGTTAAGTACCATCGGATTAAAAGCCTTGTGCATATTAAATAGCTGTGATTTGTAAACCTCACTTGAAAGTAGGTTCTCTCTTCTGTATTGTTGTAGATTTTGTTGAATGATATACGGTGTAGTAACGTAATTGTCATACAAACGTAGATGTGTAAAACAAGGTGGTGTGTCATCAGTATCCATGACAAACTTTGTCCTCCAATTCTGGACACAATCGTTATCTGATTCGTATACTGCATATATAGGATTAATGTACATCATATCTAAATCATTACCTTTAAGATCTAGTCCTTCTCCCTAACTTCCGCTGCTTTTTGAAGAAATTTGGTGGAAACCCTCAAATCTCCACTTAAAAATGTCAGTCGTCTAGCTCTCTACTTCTTGTGATCTAATCTTTTCACACAAATATTTATAAAAATGCAACGATTCTGTTTTACTGTGAGACATGGTCTATTGTCTACATAGTCTTTTAGCCTTGTAATGGTTTCTGTATGGTACTCTATTAGTCTCTAGATAGTCGTTTTCCTTGTAATTGTTTCTTGATGGTACTGTATTATTGTCTTGGTATTCTACCTGCCTTGTAAGGTTTATTGATCGTATTGTATAATTGTCTAGATATTCTCTCTATTCTTGTATTGCTATCTTGAGGTACTGTATTATTGTCTAGATAGTCTTTTATACTTGTAATGGTTTCTTGATGGTACTGTATTATTCTCTTGGTATTCTACCTTCCTTGTAATGGTTTATTGATCGTATTGTATAATTGTCTAGATATCCTCTCTATCCTTGTTATGGTTTCTGAATTAGTGTTTAGATAGTCGCTTATCCTTGTAATGGTGTCTGGTTAAAGGTTCGGTATAAATTTTAGATAATATTTTATCCTTGAAATGATTAACGTTGATCTCTTGATTTTCCTTTAAAATAAACCACCCAAAATGTCTACGTAACATATTTCCTTAGATTCAAACAAATGTCTGTATAAAAGAAATGGATATTGTGAAGCAAACTTGAACTGCCAATTTTCTTTTATAAACTTATATAACATGTATAATGAGGCCTTGTACAGTTTCTAATACTTATATCTGATGTAACTAGCACATAATTTTTTAAATGAAATATTCCCTGCCCCTTTGTGGTATTATCATCACATCTACTGGATCTGACAGAAGTTCTAGTGTAAGGTTGTTCTTAATAAGGAAAGTAACTCAAAAATTATAGCATTAAAGCAGATTTTAACGAAGAATCATTTGTAGATGCAGATTTTTGTTCATAGAATGATACATTTAGAATTATTTAAAATGAGGAAGTTTTATACGAAATTTATACTTAAGTGGAAGTGAACATGGTGAAGGAGGTTCTACTTACAGGGGTTTCCCAAACTTGTCATTAAATAGCGATTAAGTTTCTCTTCCTGGGAAAATGTTTCTTGTTACTGAAACAGAAAAATAATATATTTTAAGTATATTGAACATAGAAATGTAATACTGTAAAATAATTACATTCTCAGGTTAAAGTTTTGGTTGAGGTAGTCCACCATGCAGTTGTGGTCAAACCTGCTTGAAACTTAGTATATATATTAATCATGAGGTGAAGTTTTAAAATTCTATCATTTCTATGGCAAATTACTATTTTGACCCCATTTCACTGCTAAACTGTCCATGTACAAATCATAGTGCATATGGGGTATTGTGTCCTATGGACAAACATCGTGTATTATGTTAACTTCAAATTTGGTGTAAAATCTAACTTGTCAATTTGATTGAAAATTAAGCATGCTTAGGTAAAGTGTTGGTACCCTTTAGTATATCGTTTTATGTTTTGGTAAGAAATTATTAATTATTTGTTAATATTTTGCTTTGCAGTTTCTTTTATCTATAATTCGGTGATATATAACATTACAGTATTTGAATGTATTAGTATCAAGATTTCATATGTCACCAATTGTTGCTATATTACTTATTAAAATAATATATAGGTTTATGTCTCGCCTGCCAAAAAGTTACAGAATGCAAGACATAGAGACACTTAACCAGCAGGGGTGACAGCGTAAAAATCAGTAGTAAGCTTATTAATTCAGAGGGTTAATGTTCTGAATGCTTCAAACCTTGTGCATATGTTGTGTTATGAAGTTTCGATCTGTCATATAGCCATTGTCCTCGACCTCATTGTCATGGTTCGGTTGCTGCTAAGAAACGACTGTATAGTTTGTTGTCATGTGTTTTCTCAATTATTAATACGATAATAAGATTTGGTATATGGGATTCTGGCAGGGTCTACATGTCAGTCGCACAGTGTTCACCTGGCCTGGATCTAATTTCATAGATCAGTGATCAAGGTTAAAGTTACGTGATTAGGTTCAATTCGCAGATACTAAAGGTAGTAGGTCAACTATATTTGTTGTATGAAAAATTGCTGATTTAACATATCCGTCTGGTAGTTATCATATTATCTTGACATCATTTTGATGGTTCATTGGTCAGTGTTAACGTTCCCTAGTTTGGACTGTTTCTCAGACACTTTACGCATTAGGTAACTACATAGTGTGAATGGAATGATTATAAGGTGTACATATCTGTCGCGGGGTGTTGTCTGACCTTGACCTTAGTTTCATTGTTCATTAGTCAATGTTCAGTTTTCGTTGTTTGGTCCGTTTCTCAGATACTATATGCAATAGGTCAACTATATTTAATAAATAGAATGATTGTAAAATGGAAATTTCTGTCTGGCAGGGTTCATCTGGCCTTGAACTCATTTTCATGGTTCATTGGTCAAAGTTAAGTTTTCATGGTTAAGTCTGTTTCTTAGATACTATAAGCACATATTTCAACTGTGTTTGGTGTATGTGATGATTGAAAGATGAACGTGTCCCTCTTGTAGGGTTAATTTGTCTTTGATCTCATTTTCATGGTTTGTTGGTCACAATAAAGTTATCTTGGGTTGGTCTGTTTCACAGATACTATAAGTATATTTTTGTTGAAATGGAATGATTATCAGGTAAACATGTCCTTCTAGCAAGGTTCATCTGACCTTGACCTCATTAACCTTGACCATAATTATCTATTTTATACATAGTTTTAGCCAAATTAATGTGAAGTAAGTTTTCACCAAAAGGTATTTTACCCTCATTTACCCACATTTACCCACATTTACTCACATTTACATAAGACAACTGATAGCAAATTATCTTTAGGAAAGAACGTGGCTAATATTCAAATAGTAATGACAAGCTCTAAAAGGAGGCTATTTTAGTGCTCTTTGTATTTTTGTGTTTAAAATTAAAGAACGACTTCAAAGCCTAAATGCAAATATTTAAGGCAAATGTAAACATTTAAATACCTATATCTTACAGACTATCTGAATGGATGCTGTTTAATAGATACATTATACTCTTTTATTTCAATTTCAAGGGGCCAAAAAGTGTTATCATACATGCCCCTTTAATATCAAAGTTGCACAACAATTTCTTACATCCACATTATTTTGTGAAAAGTTGTCTAACTGACAATCATATGTCATCTATTTATATTTTTAAAGTTCACAGTATTTCTTCTTTGATATAGATGTTTTTTTTTCTTAATGCTGATTTAAATTTGAGATCATTTTATAAATAGATGTAAGACTGTGGCTGCCTTAGCTAACTACCTGAAATAGGGAGTATATTTAGGCCATCCTGACGGGCTCGCATTCCATTTTATGTGCTGTCTTTGATTTCCTTGTTCAAGTTAGTGTGCATCCTATATGTAGCTGGTATATGTGGGTTTTACAGGACTTACACTAAAACGACATTGATAATAGGGAACTGAAGACATGATATTTTCAAGCATGTGCCAAAAACGCCAAAAAATGACCTACCTTTTATAATCTGATACTATGATGTTCAAGCTTGTGACAAAATAAAACAAAACTGACCTTCCTATAATAATCTGTCTATCATAGTTATGTAGCAAGAAACCTTTAAATAAATATTTTGTTTGCCCAATAACTCATTCAATTCAAGAACAAACAACTAGTGATTGACTGTGTTAGTCTCTCTGCTATGAATATTTAATGCTATCACGAACTTCACTTAAACACACACACCAGAACTTGCTCATTCAGTAGTTAAAATATTTCGGTAAATATAGGCAAAATGAAAACACTGTGAGGTGAAATGTTTACTTGGCTCTAAAAGTATACAACAATTTACATGAAAATTATAATTACATTCTGTGAAATGAAATGAAATGGTTTAGTATACAACAATGTACATGTATATTTAATTAAAAGGATATTAGAACTGTGCAATGAAATGATTAAGTATACAACAATGTACATGAATATTTAATCATAACTATATACTTTAAAGTAAAATGATGAAGCAAACAACAATGTATATAGTTATTCAATGATAACAACATCAGATAAAATAAAATGAAACAAATTGTGGAAAGAGGAGGTTATATTAGGCTACTTTGTTGGCCCTTCGATTAGAAAATCAAGAACTAATAGAAATCTACGAAATAAGATCCTCAGATGTTTGTTAGACTTTAGTCTGTCAGACATCAGTAGTAATTTTAAGAATTTTGTCATGTTTCAAATTTGTTTCTGTGCTTCAAACTTCTCACATTTAGTAACTGCTAAAATAGCCACATTTTATGGTATTTCCATTAATATTTTGATATGAACCAAGTCTCTACTCATACAGATATGTTGTGCTGCAAGATGTTATTTACAAAGATGTTTATGAGAGTAACATATTTCTAGGTAAGACTTGGCTCAAATTTTTTGTCCGAAACTGTGAGTAAGACGATCATTTTGGGTCAACTATGTAAATTTCGACATGTTTTTCATTAAAACATCGTAGTCACAACACAAATTACCTTTCTGCACTAAAGAGTCTGAATTAAGGATGTTCGCTCCTCTTGTTTTTGAATTTTGCTAGATATTCGGAATCCTCTGTTTTATCACTATATTGCCATTAAAAATTTTGCCCACTAACCTCTCCTTTTTTCCATAAATTGATTACATATAGTTTAAAATGTCATCTTTGAAAATCTTACAAAATCCGTGTTATTTTTTCATCGTTTTGAAAGAAAAAAGGTGCCGATGTTAAGTGTATGAAAAATCTAGAGAGAACTATTCCCGCCAAATTTTCAATGGTTTATATCTCGAAAACAGACACACGGAGTAGCGAACATCCTTAAACAGCATGCTCATTTATCCATATAGATAACATAATTTTTTGATTTCGGGGATCAGATTATGACTCTTATCATACTTTGTTTTTTTAAATGTGATTAAAGATGAATTACCAGTATATTGAATGGCAAATTCACAGAATAATCCATACATTTCATATCAGCTTGTATCTTATGGCATGTTCTGCATTGGATGCAAAAAATAGCAATGATACAAGCCTATTTCTCAGCAGTAACAATAACATAATAGCAGTACCAATTTAACTGTCAATGATGTGTATTTTCACAATAAAAGTCTGTTCAGTGATGCTCAAGGCAGAATTAATTTAATAAAAAACTTATGGAATTAGTTCATATACATTTACCATATAGAAAATTACATAAAAAGCTTCTCCTCAAAAATCTAATTATCAGTTGAAGAATTATTTGACTATAACAATCCCTGGTTTATGTTAAAGATGTGAGGATGATTACCAGGTGAGTGGTTTAGACTCCTTGGAGCCTCCTAATACCAGCTATTTCAAGCAATTTATTTTGTGTGATAATAATTTGATTTCCATGTGATAACTTTTATTCTAGTTAAATGAATTTTAAGTCTTTAGAATAATACATTTTATGATAAAGCATAAAAATAGATATAAGAAGATGTGGTATGAGTGCTAATGAGACAACTCTCCATCCAAGTCAAAATTTGTAAAAGTAAACTACTATAGGTCAAAGTACGGCCTTCAACATGGAGCCTTGGCTCACACCGAACAGCAAGCTATAAAGGGCTCCAAAAAGACTAGTGTAAAACCATTCAAACAGGAAAACCAACGGTCTAATCTATATAAAACGAGAAACGAGAAACACTTATGAACCACATCAAAAAAAACAACCTCTGAACATCAGGTTCTTGACTTAGGATAGGTGCAAACAAATGCAGCGGGTTTAAACGTTTTGATAGGCGTCAACCTTCACCCAACCTGAAACAGTAGTGTAACATCACAACATAGAAAGACACACTACAAAATATCAATTGAAATGACTTAACTGAATCAAAAGACATATTTACAAAACAAGTGAATATACACTGAACGAATACATTTGATCTATGACACAATGTAAATACAAAATTAATAAAACAAGGGGTAAGATGTAAAACAATATAAGAAAGACAACAATAACCTTGGACAAAATGCCGTCAAAGAAAATAACGTACACAGGTAAATAAAATAATTTTGAAGTAAGGTATACAATGGAGTACAGAAACATATATTACAAAATAAATAATTTTGTTGTCTTAGTACGAGAATAGAAGTGAAAATTTATCGTCATACCAAACACTTATCACAGGTAGAAAATATTCATAATAGTGAGACGAGATATGTAAATAAGTAAACATTAAAAACAAAATGCATTACAAATTGTAACAACAGGTCACTTTAACACGAAAGTACGATTTGAGAGTACTCGCAGTTACTGAAAGCTAGTTAAAAGCCAAAACAACTAATAATAAAAACCATGCTTCAGAGACTAAATGAAAAGCCTGTTTGACAATGTCAATGGAATCTTATTGCGCTAAAAAGTTAAAAAAGAATTGGGCTATACTCAATTATATATTTTATGATAAGACATACTGTGTTTTTGTAATGAGTGAGGCCTCAGTGGAGTTGACGTAGTCTGAATGCAGCACTGGTGTAGTTAAATTGATCTCTGTGCAGCTTTTGAAAAAATGTCTTGCTTTATCTATCTCACCTAACATGTCAAAAGCTATAGCCAGTGAAATGAAATTATTTGGATAAATTGTATCATACTCTACTGCTTCTGGTAGACTGTGTTCACTAACTGTGTCTGACAACTTATTTATACAATAACGACACGATTTCAAGTCCTGGAGATGGTAACAACATAGAAAACGGAGGAAATGTGCAAATGACATGGAATCAATGCCTATTATGAATTCTGTGGCATTCTGAGACTTTAGTTCAATTGGGATGATAGATGAATTTAATCTATACTTATGAAATGAGAGATCTGGAGATGGTAGTTTCGTCAACAGTGATTTAAGTGTCAGTTTCTGTGTCTGTTTCAGTGTAATCTTGGTCTTTGACAAAATGTACATATTGACAGAGTGTAATCTATTAAATCTATTGATGTTAAATAATTTTGTGACCATAGAAGAAAGAAGCCAATTTCAGCCACCCTGATACCGCATCTGAATGTACACCAACTAACAACTGGCTGAGCTCATGTTTGTAGTTTTGTATAGTCGTTTATTGTCTGGGTAATTTATGAGTGGTAGCACAACAGGTTGTCTTTGAAACACATATGCAATTGACACTTGAAAGATACATCTAGATAATTCTGTTTTGCAATGATGCAGCAAAGTGTTGACTAAGCATAAGACGTTTACGAAAGGTGCATCTTTTAAAGACAATTGTAATATGGTTTTCAATAATGAAGAAATTTCACACACTGGTCTTGTAATTTCACATTGAAATCTTCTGTAATCATGTAAAGTCTGAGAAGATGAGAAAATTTGAATTCCTTTTGTATGAATTCTTAAGGATGTGGATTAATGTGTTCCTGTATTTACTGTTAAATCTTAAATAGAACAAATTGTTATCAGGAATGAAATAATGTAACAATGTTGAATATTCAATACAGTATATTAACCTTTGTAAACAAGCCATAAAACAGGGTATTATATTGTCTGGTCTCCAGACTGATGTTTCAGCTTCTTCTGAGATCCAAAACATAAGGGTCTTCAAATGGTATGAACACAATAAACCTTTGACATCTTCATTTCTATCTACAATTTCTTTTAATAATATTTTCAATAAAGCATAGCATAGTAACTGGGTATGACTGAAAGAATATATAAGTACTTTTTCTGCTACGGAAAAGGATAATCGCCACTGAAGATTCTCATGCATTGATCCTTTGTAGCCGATTGGAACAAATAAAACTCCACATACAGATATTTTAGAAATTATTTCAGTTGGAGGCCATGTTGAACGTGGCCGAGAGATCCATGATTTTGCTTGAGAGACCCACTGATCACATTTAAGGCAAAATGCAAAATCAAACATTTCCTCATCGTCTGAAATGCATGGACCATGTATATTATTTAATTTTGGACTTAAAGGGTTGGTAAATTTATACAGCTGTGATTTGAAAAGCTCACTTGAAAGAAAGTTCTTTCCTCTGTGTTGTTGTAGAATTTGTTGAATGCTATATGGTTTAGTAGCAATATTGTCATAAAACCGTAGATGTGCAAAACAAGGCGGTGTATCGTAAGTATCCATGACTAACGCTATTCTCCAATCTGGAACAACATCTTTATCGGATTCGTATACAGCATAAAAGGAAACAATGTTCATTATATCAAGATCACTACCTTTAAGATCCAGTCCTTCTGCCCTACTTCCACTGTTCAGTCGAGGAGCAATTTTGATGAAAGAGCCGAAGTCATCACTTAAACAATTCAGTCGTCTAGCTTTTACTACTTCTTCTGATCCAATCTTCTGACACAAATATTCATAAAATGCAATGATTCTGTTTTACTGTGAGACATTTTTCTTGATTTTGTATCAGTTTCAAAGTGTGCTTCTTACTGTCCAAATCTTCTCTCCCTATCGTTGTATCAATTCTAAATTGTGCTTCTTACTGTCCAAGTATTCTCTTTTATCCGCGTAATGGTTCTTGAATGGTGTTGTATTATAGTCTAAAGTCTTTTTTTTCGTGTAATGGTTTCTGGGTGAAACTGTATTATTACGTAGATTTACGTCTTCGTTGTAATTGTTTCTGGTTTATACTGTATAGTTGTCCAAATATTCTCCTATCCTTATACTGATTTGTGGATGGTAACTGTATAATTGTGTAAATACTCACTTTATCCTTCAAATGGTTTCTGGATGGTAATTTATTATTGTCTCGATATTCTTTATATCCTTGTAATGGTTTCTGGATGGTACTGTTTTATTGTCGAGATCGCCTTTATCCTAGACTGGTTTCTGGATTGTACTCATATCTGTCTAGACAGTCTATCTATCCATGTAATGGTTTCTGGGTGGTTTTGTATTATATTTTATAGTTTTTCTCTGGTATCTGTATAAAAGAAATGGAAATTGTTTAGCCATTTTGAGCTGGCAACATTCTTTATTGAGTCTTTAGCAGTTTCTAGTTATCAAAATTAATGCAACTGGTACAGTTTTGTTTTATTACCAAATATTCCTCCAACCTATCGTTGGGTTGGCAGTTCATTGTTTATAATAAACATATCTAAAGATGATGACACCGTGTTTTTTTTAAAATTCTATTCTTAATTCATACTGAATCTGGCAAGATTCTAGTTTAAGATTGTACCGATAGTAGAGAAACTACTCGACAATTATACAATGAAAACATAAATTTTATCGTAGAATTATTTCAAAACTTTTCTTGAAGTGTTGCAGATTTGATTAGTTTTGTATGTGTGTTTTGGGGTGTTTTTGTTGATAGAATTATTTGAAATGAGGACATTTTCATATGAAACTTATACTTCAAATGAAGTGAAGGAGGTTCTTTGTACAGAGATTTTCCAAACTTCGTCATTAAATAGGGATGGAATTTCATCTAACTGGGAAAATGCTTATTGTAACTGAAACAGGACGATAATACATCTTAAGTGTATTTAATCGTTCATTATTAGTATGAAATATTTATTTAAAAAGGTGGAGATGTGGTATGATTGCCAATGAGAAAATATCCACTAGAGTTGATATTCACAAGAATATATGCAAGATATCATACTATGTTATGTTTTATGTTATCTGGACGTTATAATTATGTTCATTGCCTTTTATTTGTACCTTTTTATGAATGCAGAAAAAACATAAAAGATATATACTGAGATATTTTGCTTTCGATTTTTTTTTTAGTTCATAATTTCTACTTTGATAAATAATGTTCCATTCGTTTTCAATATGCATGAAAAAGTAAAATCACAAAAATACCGAACTCCGAGGAAAATTCAAAACGGAAAGTCCCCAATCAAATGGCAAAATCAAAAGCTCAAACACATCAAACGAATGGATAACAACTGTCATATTCCTGACTTGGTACAGGCATTTTCTTAAGTAGAAAATGGTAGATTAAACCTGGTTTTATAGCTAACTAAACCTCTCATTGAATGGAAATTTTGCCGCTGGGCGCTTGGCAAACAATTATCAATTAATCAATCAATCAACCAAAAATACTAATTAATGTATTCTTTATGCACGTGACTTGGTACAGGCATTTCCTTGTGTAGAAAATGGTGGATTAAACCTGGTTTTAAAGCTAGCTAGATCTATTAAATGCAATATCATTGACATTAAGTGTATTTTCTAAACCAAATAATTCACATGACAGTTTAATGAAAATGATCTTATCAAGAGTCTTGTTAGATGTGCTTATACTATTTCTGGTAATGAATCGTGCTTGTCATACACTGAAGACAAATTTATACTTCAACCTAATTATAAATTATTAGAATCATTTTCAAGGGCAACTTAACGGGTGCCACTAGTAATATAGGAATTGCTTACTCTTCTGGAACATCAGAGCGCATGCCTGATTTTCATATGTCACCAAATAGATAAGAATGCTGACCTTTGTATTTGAATTTCTAGATAATGCTAGTCATTCCAGATAAATTAGACTTTAATCATCAATAAAATGCAAGGTCAAATGAATTATTTTGAGGAACATTTTCGTGTTCACTATAAAACCATGTACTTTTAGTGTTGCTGTAGCAAGACCTTTTATATACTTGATAACTTGCAAAATATCTTTATGAATGGCAAAACCCAACCTCTTTAATACATATCCATGAATATCTAAATTCATGATCAGACCTTTCTAGTGTTCTTTTAATCGTTCCTTGTGGCCATGTCCTACCGCTTTCGAGTCATTTATTAATAAACATCTTGAAATATTTTCATATTACCCCTCAACAGTGCATCAAAGTTTGTGTTTCTTTGGAATCTTACCCACTCCCCTATATTATAAATGTTTAAATATATGAGTATTCAGATGGTTACTTGTCCTTTCTTTTTACTTTTAGTTATGATATTGTCTGTCTTTCCTCGACATATAGTTGCTGACTGCACATTGATAGCTTTATACTGTTTTCTTAAGTTTTTTATCAAACTGTATACTAATGGCATGACATTTTCAAATTAAGGAATTTCTGCATTATCTAATATCTAAAAACAAAACCAAGGATCAGTGCAGCCCTTATTTCATTTTCTCTTTACTCATAACATGTTAACGTAACTTACCTTCTAATATGATTGCAGTTATCTATTCATTTTCTCTTAGTACATAAACTACACATCTTTTCGACTCTCAGTTTTCCAATTGCTTCTTATAAGATGAAATCATTGTATATATAAGCAGACAAACTCAAATTTCCAAGTTTAGAGTTAAATTTATGAAAAGAGAATAGAAAAAACCCACAGAAATTGATGAAAGATAATGATAGTAAAACCCACTGAAATTAAATGTAAGTATTTATTTCCTTCCAAATTTTCTTCATTCATTTTCATTCATCACAAAGCACTTTAAATAACAATTACTAATGTAAATGTGTAGTATGCTAAACATAGGTCTGAGTGTTTTAAAATTAAGTAATACATCAAACTTGCCCAATTTTTTTAGTATATTCCCCAAAAGGGTTTATATGTATATTGAACTCCGGAAAAGCATTTAATCTTTGTTTTTGTATAATCGCTGCAGTATCCCATTAATCGAATTGTAAAATATTTATACAGGTGAACAGTTAATCATAATTGTAAATGTTTCATTTGTCCCTCTTCATATACTAGTATTTTGAAACCTCGAGATAAAAATTGTTTATCTTAATACATGTGCAGTTCGGGGAGCCTCACTTGGGAGTGTCAGTTTTCACTTGTTCAATCATTATGAGGACAAATATACATATTAAACAACGTATTAAACATCTTATAAATTATACACTTGCTGATCTGTAATCTATAATAAAAATAATGGTAGACATCAAGTATTATGTAAACTGGGTCAGATACCAATAAGTAAATTATATGCTATTTTTCTGATGTGTGATAAAATTTCCTTTTAGCCCGTTGTATGAATACACCCGTATTATTACAGTCTTTTGTCATCACAGGCTGTTTCCTAGTATTGATAAACCGGAAAATCATAAACGGCATTTTCTTAAATTAAAATATATAAATAGAGGTATTGATTTTATTAACTTATTTAGTATATTCAATGTCTCTACCATCCAAAGCCAAATACCTCCATATGTTGATAATATAGAACCACCTACTATTTCGTATTCTTATAAAAAAAAAAAAAACAGCAGAAGTTTGATTTTTAATTATACGTCAGTTACATCAGACGACAATATAGAAAAAATGTTCCTTCCACTTGAGACTGTGAAACATCTAGTTTAAGATATGTTCCTATGATCATGTCATTACAGGAAACCTCAACATCGTCGAAGTCCGTGATGTCAAAACTTTTTTAAGAAAGGACCTAAATATCGTCCTCCATCTTTAATAGATTGGAAACAGTGTCGTCAGGTCATTAAAGACGCTCTGTCCGCCTACTGTAAAATTGGCGTAAACGTGAAAAATCTGATAAAAATCTCTAGACAGTTATTTGAATAAAATTATGAATACTGTTGATATTCGTATAACTCATTTTGAAAACAATTCTGAAATTAATAATAGGGCCCATGATTTTCCCATTTCAAGAATAAAAATAAATTCCAAGTACAAAGCGGTTTGTGTTCGTACCGGCAGACAAAGCAGCCAATTTTTAATGTTGTGGTGGTGTGACGCATAAACTACACGGAAGTTCTCCAAAACGAAATTATCAATTCTCCTACATTCAGGTCCGTACGCTCCACAGAGAGTCAAATTGTTAACAAGCATATCACTGCCACTACCCAGATTAAAGCCTCTTCCGAACATTTGAAAGTCCCTACTATGTACTGGTTACCTTAATTGCACAAAAAACATTTAAATTCCGTTCCATCTCCGCATCTAGTAAGTGTTCTACTACTTATCTATCAGTGCTTCTAACTACCCCCATACTACTATCAAAGAACTTGTTATTAACTTTTGTAATAAAGCTTATGAAAACAATGGTATAAATTATTTTGGAGTGTTAGAAATTCTTTAGAGGTTTTAGATGAAATACATGCTTTTGATGGTCCTTTTAATTATGTTGACAGTTATGATTTTTCTACTCTCTACACTACACTTCCACACAATCTTATTAAGAAAAGTTTTCATATTTAATTAAATGGTCTTTTGAAAAATCTCATTACAAATTTATTTGCTGTAACTCGTTTAAAGCCTTTTTCTGTGAAGAAAAGGAAAGTATGCTAGATACACTTACTGGAAATGAGAAGATATGATTGAAGCTTAAAATTTTCTCCTGGACAACATATATGTACGTTTCGGCGATAAAGTGTATCGACAAGTAGTAGGTATTCCTATGGGCACTAACTGCGCCCCTTTAATAGGAGATTGATTCCTGTATTGCTATGAATCTCAGTTTATGACCAAACTCAGTAAAGACACATCATTGTTACATTTGGTTGATACATTCAACAATACCTACCGTTATCTTGATGATATTTTTCGTTAAATAATCCGGAGTTCTCTAAATATACAACCGAAATTTACACAAAGGAACTAACTTTAACTAAATCTAACATAAACAGCAGTGGTTGTCCTTTTCTAGATTTAGACATTTCAATTTCTAAAGGAAACTCCATACTAAAATTTACGACAAAAGAGACGATTTTTCATTCCCTATTGTTAATTTTCCTTTTTAGACGGCGTTGTTCCTTTGGCTCCATCATACGGTGTTTATGTATCCCAACTCGTTCGTTATGCCCGTGTGTGTAGTGTGTGTTATAGATTTTAACGAACGTAATTAATGCATCACTGGTAAATTATTAAGTCAGGGATTTCGTTACCATAAATTACACAAAACTTTGTCTAAATTCTTTCATAGATACAAAGACTTGATTAGTGAATTTGGCTGTACATTTAGAAAACTTATTAAAACGGTATTTCACATCCTAAATTTTACGGTAATATTGTACTAAAAGCGCGGAAATGACTATGTGATCCGTGTAAACTTATCGAACCTTTAAACAAACTTATTAGTTAACTAGCTGTCAGTAACTTCGAGTTCTCTCAAATCGTACTTTCTTGTTAATTGTACCTGTTGATACTATTTGTAATGTTTTTTTTTGTTATTTAATGTTTACTTATTCAGGGTTATATATCGTCTTTATACCAGCTTTGATAAGTGTTTGGTATGACTATAAATTTTCACTTCTTCGTACTATGAACAACAAAATTATTTATTATGTAAAAATTATTTCCGTTCTCCATTTAAACTGTATACCTTACAACAAAAATATTAACCTGTGTATATTATTGTATTTGGCGGCTTTTTGTTCAAGGTTGTTTTTTTTAAATTGTTTAACATCTCACAGCGGTATACTACTGTTGCCTTTATCTATTCACCCTTATTTTATTGATTTTGTATTTACATTGTATCATAGATCAAATCTATTCGTTCACTGTATGTTTACTTGTGGTAATATGTCTTTTGATTGAGTTAAGCCATTTCAATTGATATTTTATAGTGTGTCTTTCTATGTTGTGATGTTACACTATTGTTTCAGATAAGGGTGACGGCCGGTTGGTACCTATTAAAACGTTTAAAACCGCTGCATTTGTTTGCACCTGTCCTAAGTCAGGAATCTGATGTTCAGTAGTTGTCGTTTGTTGATTTGGTTCATAAGTGTTTCTCGTTTCTCGTTTTTAAATAGATTAGACCGTTGGTTTTCCCGTTTGAATGGTATACACTAGTCATTTTGGGGCCCTTTATAGCTTGTTGTTCGGTTTGAGCCAAGGCTCCGTGTTGAAGACCGTACTTTGACCTATAATGGTTTATTTTACAAATTGTGACTTGGATGGAGAGATGTCTCATTGGCACTCATACCACATCTTCTAATATCTATGTTTAGAATATGGAATGATTGTAAGGTGTATATGTCAATCTAAGAGTTTTTTACCTTGACCTCATTTTCGGGAATCATTGATTAACCTTATTTTTGGGTACGCCGGAAAATCAGATATTATAATCGATAGGTCAATTAAATTTGTTAATGGAATGTTTGTAAGATGTACATGTGTCTGCCTGGTAAGGTTCATTCGACCTTCACCTTATTTTCATTGATCTTGATAATGTTAATCTTATGTGATCATGTTGTTATCGATTGATCTGAAAGACTTTCGACGTAAAATCCATTCATGATCTGTAAAGCAGTTGAGACATATCAGGGTGCGCACTCTTGTTATATGATAAAATTGAGAATGGAAATGGGGAATGTGTCAAAGAGACAACAACCCGACCAAAGAGCAGAAAACAGCCGAAGGCCACCAATGGGTCTTCAATACAGCGAGAAAATCCTGCACCCGGAGGCGTGCTTCAGCTGGCCCCTAAACAAAAATATGTACTAGTTCAGTGATAATGGACGTCATTCTAAACTCCGAAATATATAAAAGAAACTAAAATTAAAAATCATACAAGATTAACAAAGGCCAGAGGCTCCTGACTTGGGACAGGCGCAAAATGCGGCGGGTTAAACATGTTTTTGAGATCTCAACCTCCCCTATACTTCTAGCCAATGTAGAAAAAACAAACACACAGCAATACGCACAGTAAAACTCAGTTTAAAGAAGTCCGAGTCCGATGTAAGAATATGTAACAAAAGAAACTAAACAAAATGACAATGATACATAAATTAACAAAGAACTACTAGCAGTTACTGACATGCCAGCTCCAGACCTCAATTCAACTGACTAAAAGATTATGTCTTCATCATATGAATATCAAGCACAATCCCTCCCGTTAGGGTTTAGTATCATACCATCATAAAATATATGAGAACATAACCCGTATCATGCCAAGAACTGGTTTTAGAATAAATGTGTTTATTTCCGATGCAAAGACCCTATAAGTGAATCAATATTAAAGCCAAAATATGCCATCTTTAATGACCTGACAACAGTATCGTAACTATATTCCTTCTTAATAAGTCTGTTTAAAGGTTTTATTAGCTTTTATATGAGACCATTTTATTGCCATGATAACAAATATTGGTAAGATACTATTGTACCATGTATATCAATGTATAAAGTATATGAACAAACAAGAAATAAGAAGTTTTTGTCTACTTTTGGAGCTAGGTAGTTAAAATATGTGATAAATAGACCATTACAAGTAGGTTTCGATTATCCCTTCATCTTATTGAGCCCAAGAGATTAATCCCGATGGCTGGTATACCGGAGCTGGTTTAGAAAATGCAATTTGATAATCAGCTATATATATATATAGCCTGACAAACTGTTCCTGAATGTTATGCTAGGATAAAAAATAAATATATTAAGTCAATTTCTTCCTTCCTTTCAGAAATTTCCTGTATATTTTATTCATTGAATTCAAAATTTTGAATTTTAATTTTAATTTCTAAAACAAAAACAGTAAATGAAATTTTAGTTTAGATAATTAGTGAGTAATAGTTGCTTATTATCATTATCACCTTATCTGGCATTACTGATTCCGAATGAGATCATCCTTCATAATTGCATTTAATGATCCTAGTGAGATAGGCAGATATAACCTGGTGGGGATTATTTGTAGCCGTAAAACTCTGACTTAGAAATTCAAACTTCAATCTTAATCTTGACTTTAAAAGTTTCTTATAGTTTATTTTCATGGGAAAGTTGGGGTGGGGTAGTTTTTATGGGAAGATGGGGTGTTGCTTTGGTGTTAAATATTAAAGAAATAAAGAATATTATGAAAAGTTTATTAAGTGCTAATCTGACTAAGAATCAGACAGTATCTGTATGGGTACGTCGTAGTTACCAATACTGGTTTTTATACAACGGGGTGAAGGCGCTGTCGACAGTGATGAAAACATGACAAACAAAACCCGATCAAGTTTACATTAATTTAAATTCAGAGTATATAATGGAGCAGGAATATAACATTCGTTTTTTTTCTTGTTCTGGTATTTCAAGTTATGATTTGTTTGAAATGCACTAGAAATAAACATTTCAGGGAACTAACTCAGTAATTTGCTATCATTCTAGCCAAAAATTATCTAGATATTTCTCGAATTACCAGACATGCAGAAACAAAAGACCTATCATTTCTAACTCAAGATCAGGGTATCTTCAAAATAGGATGTTAAGGTAGGCGGGTTTTTTCGGCAACGTTTTGAAATTCTTCTAAATTGCTTGATTCTTACAAAGACTGGCACTTAATATGTAAACTCAGCCAACTCGCTCTGAAGACTTAATGGTAAGTTTTTGTGTGAAAAGCCAAGTTTACACATCAATGTAATAATAATAATAATAAATTCTTTATTTAACGAAGGTAACTCATTTAACATACAATTGTTAATCTCACACAAGGCCTTCACACATTTAAATGATACATATAACAATCAATGCATATAACACAATAATCAATAGAGATGTACACAATTACAAATGTATATACACAAGCATGAAAAAGACTGTTGTATTTGCATGGCAAGAATGTCCTAAGAAAAAAAAGTTTGTCTACTCATTTTGTTTTGTGATAAAAATTTTGGCACATTTCACCTTAAAGCTTTCTATGTCTTAAATCCTTTATATCATTTGGCAAACTATTCCAAATAATAAGACCAGAATATTGAAAAGTCTTATTGCAGTATTCAGACTTTGGCCTTGGTATATGAAGATGTCCAGATGTTGTTGACCTAAGAGAATAACTATATAGATCACTGCACGCAGTAAATTTACTAGTAAGATAATCTGGCGCTAGTCCATTCATACATTTAAACATTAAAATGGCTTGGAAATATTCTATCAGTGTAAATATGGTCATCCAATTAAGTTCTTTAAACATTGATATTGATGGATAATCATAAGGCTTATTCAAAATTAATCTTGCTGTGCGCTTTTGCAGCTTATGAATCCGCTCAATGTTGCAGTTTGCGGTAAAACCCCATATGGTGCAACAATAATCAATTATTGTTAATATATAACTGTTATAAAATGGATAAGACCTTTGCAAGGCAAGTATCGTTTTAATCTATTAGCAGGTATAATCTGCTTGAAAAAACTCACATACTTTATATTTTTGTGAATTGACCATGATAGATTTTTATCAGTTTTCAACTTCCACATTGTCAAATGAAGTTTGATTTTGCGATAATAAACACAAGACATCAAAACAATTCTCAAGTTTTCTCTCAGATCCCATAAGCATACATTTGGACTTCTTGTTATTTATTATCATATTGTTTTCAGCATACCATCAATTACGTTTTCAAAGTCTTAATTTAAACAAGAGTTTAAGTTTGAAATAGATTTGGACGATATATGCAAAGTTGTGTCATCAGCATATAATTCAAACTCTGTGTGTTTTAATGTAAACGGAGATCATTTATATAGATTAAGAATAATAAAGGTCCTAATATGGAACCTTGTGGGACCCCGAATGTTACATTATTGTATCCTGATTTAGTTGTTCCAATTTTAACCTTTTGCAATCTATTTGAGAGGTACGACGAAAACCACTTAACAGAGTGATCATCACATTTATATAAATTAAGTTTCGATAATAAGATGTTATGGTTAACAGTATCAAATGCTTTTTAAATCTAGAAATAAAACAGCAGTGAAATTGCCTTTGTCAAATTCTTCTAACAATTTGTCAATTATTTTGATTAGTGCTGTGTGGCATGAGTGTTTTCTCTAAAACCAGATTGTTGTTGTACTAGTTGTTTGTATTTTAGTTAAAATGAATACAATTGTTTAAACACAGTCCTCTCAAAATCTTGGACACTGTAGGTAAAATTGAGATAGGACGATAATTGTTAGGATCATCCTTATTTACGGCTTTGAAAATTGGAGTTACTTTTGCATACTTTAGAATATCAGGAAATATACTGTACATAAACTAAGGTTTATAATATGAGTAAGAGAATCTACAATTATTGATTTTGATACTTTTAATATTCTTGGGCCAACTCCATCAGTCCCGGTTGATTTATTAATATCTAGATTTGTGAGATATTTAAAGACATCACCATTTGTGACGGTATACAGAGAAAACAACGTTATCATTAATTTTGGATTTCACATAATTGTTTATTTTCTCTGTACCTTGCTAGATAACCTTTGTTACGCAAGATGTACTAAAACGTATGTCCAAATGAAAAACAAACGCGATATCTGATATTAACTTTTTACTTAGATGTTGTTTATAGAGTTCTTAAATCTAGATGGGATGCATGGGGACTATATATCAGCTGACTGATTGTTGGAAAGTCACGACATATCAGCTGACTAATTATTGGCAAGGAAGTCGCTGTATTGATCAGTTACCGACAATCCTAATGTTGTGTTGTAAATACACCAGAATTGGTTAAAGCAAATTTGAGTATCGTACGAGGTGTTGAAGGACAAATGGACTATGGTTTTACATTATACGACCAGTCTTTGACAGTTGTATACAAATGATTAGTTGTACAAAACCAAAGACAATTAGGAGATAACTGTATTGTATCTGAAGCTCCAACGGCATCAATTGGTGATTTGATGGTCGCAAATCAAGTTTACTGGCGATGCCGTCGGAGCTTAAAATACAATATTGTTATCTCCATTCTAATGAAGCTGACAGAAAAAACGTTAAATCATACATTTTGAATCTGTCATACGCCGTCTGCGCTTGCAAGGACGTTTTCATACCATCAATTGTGAATTGATGTCATGAAAATTGGTGACGTTATCCAATCAAAATGAACGTTACAAACGATGTTGCATTAGAATTAAAAGTTTAACAACAATCCACAAAATACTACACATAAAACCAAAGACTGAAGCTACACAAACTACACCAAAAACAGTAAGTGATCTCAGGTGCTCCAGAAGGGTGTTAAGAAGATCCTGCTCTTAGTCTGTTTAGTTTCTATCTTCTTTAGTTTTGCTCAAAACACAAAAGAGGGTAAACAAATCCTCATTTAAGGGCAATCTCTCCTATAAAGAGTGACAGTCTAATAACTATATTGGCAAAATTTGACTTGTTGGAAGATCTTACCTTGCTGATCATTTTGTGATTTAAAGTGTCTATTTATCTATTATAATTTTATCATATAAAGAAAAATGCAAAAAATGGTAACAATCGTCATTAAAGGGCAATAACTCCAAGAAGGAGTCATCGGACCATTTCCTCCATATTGTCTAAATTGTAGATCTAAACATTCTGAACATTTTGGCTCCAGCCAGATTTTCTCTATTTATAAAGTTTTTCAAAATAATAGACAAAACTTGCATTTTACCCTATGTTTTATTTTTAGCCATGTCGGCCATCTTGGTTGGCAGGCGGGGTCATCTGACATAATTTTATAAAGCAGATACCCCAATGATGATTGTGGCCAAGTTTGGTTAAATTTGGCCCAGTAGTTTCAGAGGAGAAGATTTTTGTAAAAGTTAACAACGACGACATCAACGATGATGATGGACAACGACAGACGCCAAGTGATGAGAAAAGATCAACTGGCCAGAGCTCACTCAGCCCTTCGGGCCCGGTGAGCTAATAAAAGTGTGATTTAATGATGGTCCTATTACAAGTTTTAAAGCTTAAAAGGAAAATGTATGACAAAACAACTTTTCCAGACCTTTAATTTGAAAACCATGAAAGTAACATCACAGTTACGAAAAAGCACTAAGTACCTAATATGCAAAAAGTGTTGGAAATCTTATTGGTTTTCTTGTAGACTAATCAATTTATATTATTATTTGTCATAACACAAGTCCTTCAACATAGCAAAACATAGTTAAAGATACACAAAATGGTCACATTATATATAAACAGATTTAGATGATAGATGGCTGTTTAATGGTTTAATGACCAGAGGAAATTAATAAAATGCATATACAGTACCAGAACAGACTAATGAGCACAAGACTATTAAGGTGGTCTCAACAGATGACGTCTCCATGCCCAATAAAAATCACAGAGGCCCTGTTGTCTTGTTTTGTATCAAAGGTTATGGTAATGATCACATTGCTAATATTCACTTTTCAAACCGAAATTATTATTTGAGAATGTTTATGCATATGAAAAACAAGTAAGTAAAATATAAAATAATTTATTTCACTTGTTAGTATAATTTATAAGCAAGACATATACAATCTGACACACAATAACCTAACCATTTATACCCTCTTTTTAACTTGTGCAAAAGCATTTCTTTAATTAAGAAAACATGACATCATATTTTTGTGTATGAAAGTTATTTATTGATCTACATTAACACAATACCTGATTTTTTTCAAAACAATGTACACCACCTTTTCATATATAAGTGCATTAATTTATATTCTACGATTTTATCTAGAAGTTTGTTATGAACCAACGCTTTACACAACAAGCACTCATAAATAAATAGATGAATTTAACAAGAACGTGTGTTTTGCTTTGTCTCAGTTTTCATTTGTCAAAACTGAATTATGACGTCAAATTTTTGTGACTTTCAATGATTATCCAATTGTGCTGTTGATCATGTCTGATGACGTAACAATGAAAGAACACAATTAATACAAGATCATTAAAAAGAAACATAATATTTGTCTAAAATCTCTTTAAATCGTTAGAGAAATAGATTTCAACCACTGTTTTTACCAAATGGCATATTTATTTATCTTAGACAGTGAAATTTTAAATACTGGGAAGTTAAAATTTGGAGAGAAAAATCTCTAAAGAGAAATATCTCATTACACTCGCTTAGGTGGTAGAATCTAAATATATATAATTAGAGGATGGATATCACCTGAAATAACAACTGTTATCAAATTCCTGTAGGTGTAATCACACTTCAACAGTAAATCTCAATATTTGTGATAAAATAAATTCTACTTATATTCTATAACAAATTACCAAATCTGTACAGCAACATTAATATTATGAACACTTTCTTGAATTCAAACACTCAACAATACAACATTATATGTCCATACAATTAGATTCATGAATGGTTTAATGAACAGATTCGGAGAATTCCACATTCAATTTTTGCATCACACAATGTTAAGTTTACAATTTACATTAAAAATATAAACTTCAACTGGTAAAAACTTTCAAATACAAATATATCCCATGGAAATATAATATCCCTCTCTGGTAAGACAAGCAAGACAACACTTTTAAGTATGAAATATTGTATACCAACTTATTTTCAGGAGCATTGTATTTTCATAACTTTCCTTTATTAGTACAAAATAACTCAAATATGTCAAATTTGAATCTTCTTTCTGAATTAAAACAAAGTTTGTTTGAAAGGACTTAATTCATTTTTTCTAGAAAATACAAGTTTGTTTACAGTAGAAAACAAAGCGTCACATTTGATAATTATACACATTGTGACATGTATTGAAAGTTGTCGTTATAAAGAAAATTTGGATTCAATCATCAACTTATGGTCAAAATGTGTGAGAATGAATATGAAAAGTAAAAAAACCTGTAAAAGAATAACATTGTGAGTAAATTCTCTTTAAATTACAGAATAACGAAGATGATGTGTGAAAATATATGATGATTTTGTAACAACATTTAATTGAAGAAATATAATTAATCAAAATCATAAAGTTTAATCAAACAAGTATAACAATGTTGTACCCAGCTTGTTCGATTACAATGTACTTCGCTCCAATAATACAATTACACCTACCATTCACACTTTTACAAAGAGTTACATCCTCAAACACATTTTCATAGTACAACTACAACATGAGTTAAAATGTCAGTGCTCACACTAAATTTTCTACATGGTCATTTTTCCATTCTTGCTATTTGATCTTTTGAAAAGTCTTGTAAATACAAAGGTATCTGACTGACCAGCATTCCATTGACCACCGCTTATCGGCAGGTCAGTTGACAAAAGTCTTGTTAAATATTGGTCAAGTGATTTTTTTTTTAACTGGACCAAACATTCAGGAAATAATCAGAAGAACTTCAAAACAAGATAACCCAATGAAACTTTGGAACAGTTATTATTTAGATTTAATTGGAATGAACATCAAGAAAAATCTGAGACTTTTGGAATTACAGTATCCAGAAAAACTTCATAAAATACTGTAAATTCAGAAATTAATGTGTGCATTTATTATTGCGAATCACAGATAACTAGCAAAATGCAAGATTTAATTAAGGCAATTGCAAAAATTTTGTGAAGGAAAATTACTAATGACATTATGAATTTGAGTGTTTATTATTAAGCATTTTCGCATTAATAAAAACATAGCAATAATTTCTGAATTTACAGTAACCAAAAATAGTAAATTGTTAAAGTCCATCTCATAAAGGTGAAATCAAAATTCATCATGTGCCGGTGTTCTGACTGTCGGGACTGGAGATTCTGATGGCTTTATAAAGATTCCCTCGGCAGCCTGCCAATAATTCAGTTCACTTGGCGAGGATAGGCACAAATCTCTTTTGTCCGTGGATTGGTCGACCAAAAGTGTCACCAGTTACATGTAAATAGCTGTAAAATATAACAAAATTTTATTGAAATGTACAATGAGATATGTGGGTTTAAAAGTTAGGTTGACATTTTATAACCACAACATACATACATGTGTTAAAAAATGTAACTGAAATTATTCTATTGAGCCATGTGATATAGAGCTAAATAGAACATGTCTGTCAATCAATTCACCATTCAAGAATCTAAAGGACTATGGGTTATTTCATTGTTTGTACCCCAACATGAAAATAAGTCAAGTCATTGGTTGAATTTTGATTATTCGGGACTTTTAAACCAATCCAAACTTTTAGTGTATACTTTTGAAAATATTACCCAGAATGCATTAGTTTCTAAAATGATGAATTTTGAACAATAGAAACTTGTTCAATCATTAGAAAATGTAGTGAAAAGTACAACCACAACTTCAGATAATTAAGAGATAATTGTATTGTATTTGAAGCTACGTAAAACGTGGGTTTTACTGTCGCAAATTGAGTTTACCTAGCAAAGCATAGCGGAGCTGGTAAACAGATATGGTGATGTCATACATTCTCTTTCTCTTGAGTGAGAAAAAATTGCTGTTGCTAATGGGCCTCCTAGGGATAATTTTCTATCTCACATTAGTAGCATGAAATGAAAAATTATCACAAGAAAAATCAAAGGAAAAATACACACAAAGTAGCAATAAAGAACATTCAATGGTATATTTAAATGCAGTGTACTTACTTTTCTGTCACTACATTTTAATCCTGACTTTTGGTTTCTGTCCCAGTAGTTACCAGAACATATAATCACCCAGTGATCACCTTTAAATAAACAAATAAATTCAACATTGTGTTTCCACCTGTAAACTAAAGGTACTGTAAGCAAAGCCCCAAAGATACCATGTCCCTTGCAAAGTCCATGCTTTGATAAGGAAACCCCAAAAATAATTGAAATAAAAATAACAAATAGGAAGTGAATTCTGGTATTATATATTGTGGGAGTCTGTGGAAATTTCATTAAATTCTGATCATGAGTTTAGTAGGAAAACAAGATATAAATGTGTACAGTAGTGTGTGTACAGTAGTGTATCCAGTGAGCACCTGTAAATAAACAAATAAATTGAACGTATGACACTCTATTGTCAATGAACGATGACACACTATTGTCAATGAACATATGACACACTATTGTCAATGAACATATGACACTCTATTGTCAATGAACGATGACACTCTATTGTTAATGAATGTATGACACTCTATTGTCAATGAATGTATGACACTCTATTGTCAATGAACGTATGACACTCTATTGTCAATGAACGTATGACACACTATTGTCAACAAATCTATGATTAGGTTTGATTGTTGTGTGATTTACTGCATTAAAACATTTTCTGCAGTTCATAGTTTTATAATAAGGTTGAGTAGTTCAAGGTTCAAACTTGTCCTTGCCCTATATGCCATCAGGCACAGCAAGGACTAAGTAAGTTCAAGGTTATTCTATTAACTGTGGATTCACTATTATTTGTGGGATATTTCTCTTTGTGGATTTCATGATTATCAACAAATTCAATTGTTCAGCACAATACTAATTTCCAATTGGCTTGTACTGTCATGACTGTTGTACATGGCATTTGTTACAATGACATAATTGAGTATCCACGAAAATAAATAAGTCCACACCACCACACTTATAACCATACAAAGTAAGTTACTCAATATGCCTTATATCAGGTTATTTTCGTGTCAGGTTTTGTTTGAGGTTGTCCTTAGATGGGACAATTTATTCTCTTCTGTGTTCCTTATTCCAATTCCATGGCCTTGTACTAAGTATTTATGAATAATCACTAAAATGTTCACTTAAGAGCAAATTTCCTGTAAAATGTCCACTATGAAAATTATACACATACAATAATTTCCCAATATACAGTCGATTCCGGTTATTTGCATAGCCTATTTGTCAGACAAAATTATGCAATAAAGCGGAGTATGCTTATATCCGAAATGCCAAATTACGGAGTCAAATAACATCGACAGTAAAGATCAGTAAAGGATATCCCTGAAGAAAGATGAAAGTCTATAATCCACTTACAACATATTGAATGTTGATTTATTCTAATAAAAGTTATATGTCTAGTGTCATACATGTTATTTTATTTTGTATTCTTTCAATAAAGATTATAAACACATTTTGTTTTAGTTTATTTGCGTACCGACATTTCCTTTACAGGGATACGAAAATAAAACAAATTGTTTTAAAAATAGATTTGTTTCTATGACCCGTATGTACAATGTACATTGTTACGCCTTGATTAAAATAAACTGTTTAACAATACTACACAGTTTATAATCATTTAAACAATAGATGTGTAATGCACTGCCTTTAATATGCAGTATGTACAGCTTGCACAGTGAAGTAACACTGTTTATTTAACCTTGTTAGTTTCGTATATGCAAAGCAGTAATGGGGCCCTGTACGGGTAATTTGCTGGACACGTGTTGAAAGTGAGAAAATATAATAATTAGAAGTAAATGCTCTTTTCATAGAACATTAAAATAAATGATTGATGTATAAAATTCTTTAACCATATATAAATGCCCTATAATATTTAACACAAATGCAGATCACCCCAAGCCCAATATTACGAGAGTTCACATTGGATAATGATCGATAATTAGCAGGAGTTATTGTTTTAAAATTCACCCCAAATGTAATCTATGGACATTGTTTGAAATCCAATCAATTATTAACACCTTTTGAGATAGAATGGTCAGTGTTTTACAACAATTACCTGTTTGACATTTTATGACCTCGAGGCTTAAAATAGAACATGGGAAACTTTACCTGTGTAGACATCGAGGTTTATTTTAAATCAAATTCCATCATATAAACACGAAAGAAACTGTTTAAAAACTTTATTTAAATAACACAAAAGTAAACATGATATCATAACGAAAATAATGATGCATTCATGAAAATATACTCACCAAATTGCCGTTTCGGTCAAAAATCTCGTCAGTTTTAACTAAGCATGTCTAGATGGCGATTATTTTCTATGCAATAAACCGAAGGCCACTTGTAGAGCTATGCATATAACCGGACAATTTAACATTAGATGAATAGGAAATGGTTTTGTGCAGGAGAAAACTATGCAATTAACCGAATTATGCTATTAAGCGATATGCAATTAAGTGGAGTCGACTGTACCACATGTTTAACTAATTATTTCCCAATATACCCCTTTTTAACTGTATTAATTATTTCCCAATATACCACATTTTTAACTGTATTAATTATTTCCCAATATACCACATTTTAACTGTATTAATTATTTCCCAATATACCACATTTTAACTGTATTAATTATTTCCCAATATACCAAATGTTTAAATGTATTAATAATTTCCGATATCCCACATGTTTAACTGTATTAATTATTTCCTGATAAACCATGTTTAACTGTATTAAAACTGACCTTCATCTCCTACTCCATTTTCTCCAAATGCTGTTACTTCCAAATTTCTGGACAATGGTGACTGGAAATGGTGACTATGCAAATTCCTGTTGGTATTCAGATGTAACAATCTTATTGTCTGTCCACATTTGATTGGCTGTCTGAAAATATTCAATTTTAAAGTTAAAAGTCTAGTTGTTCATTATCAATCCCAATAAACTGTTTCCTGAGTGCAGCTGGATACGCCCGCAGAGGTCCAACCCTGAACAGTTGGGGCAAAATGGACACAATATTCAAGCTTGATATAGGTCTGAATTTGGATTGTAATTAAATATTTGACATATTATAGGTTTCGAAAAACGTAGTCAAAGAACTTGAAATTGGTTATATGAATTGAATTCATATTCAATTAAAGATTTCTTGCTGTTGTGCAATACACTGTGCTGTTGCTAAAAAACTAAATATTTGTTATACTTCCTCCTGACTTTTTTCTCAAGAAATTGTATAGAACAAAAAATGTTTAGATCTTAATTATACATGTCTATGTGAGATCCATTTCATAAGACCAATGATTTCTATATAAATCATAGATGGGACCCTTTATAAATACAGTTTTCTATTATTCCCAGAGTAGATAATAATTTTCTTTTAATCTTTGGGAAATTATCCAAATTGTTTTTATGTCAAATTATTTCACTTCATAATTTTGATGAAGAAAATCCATTTTAGTTCTAAAATTTTAATTAAAATGAAGATTTTTATTTTGATCTAACGACAAACTTTTTAAATTGTAGTGGCATGGTCATTCAACTGATATGTTGCATGACTGATTACAGGTTAAGCAGTAATTTTCCATATGACAGTTGCTTGGACCCCGGGGGTGTGTATAACTTATTTGGAATACCTTTATTTTCTGGGGAACATCCTGTTCACATGTATTACACAATATATATTGCAACAGATGACATTACACAAATTTTCTTCTGTTAAATCAAGGATTAGGATACAATAAAACTTTGCTATTTATAAAACCAAATTTGGTACAATAATTGTTTATTTACCATATTAACTTTGAATATTATACATGTAGAATGAAATACAAAATGTATGTATACAGTGTGATTAATTTTAATCATTTAGCAATTATTTATAAGATTTAGGAATCAACATTTGTAATTATTTACAAATCACGTTTAAATTGGTTTATATCAACATACCCACATTTGTATTGTTAATACTTTAAATTTCATAGCCATATTTGTATTTATAAAATATTTATATACCCAAATTTTTATTATTTTATATTTACATGCCCAACTTTGGTTTTGTTGTAATGAGTGTAACTTGAAACAACAGTATATTATATGAAGAGAAATAAAGATAAAGTTATATCATGTATATTGATCATGATTTGTAAAACTCAGAATTGTCAAGTAAATTTAAGACACAATTCCAAATGTTCAGAATATGTCAAGCCATACTGAGAAAAAATAAGAATGTTGAGAATTTGTCGAGAATTTCCAAGACAGTATTCAAATGTCAAGAATTTGTCAAGAAATTTTAAGACCATATTCAGAATGTCAAGAATTTGTCGAGTAAATTTCATATAAATTTAATATAAATCAGAATTTGTCAAGAAAAATGAAGACAAAAGTGATACTTTTGGAGAACGTCGAGTAATTGTTCATGCAAATTAAGACAAAAATTGGTCTTTTCAGACTTTTGGACTTTTGAAGTGTAGACTAGACAGGATCATGAGGATTTTTGTAAGGAAACAGTTAAAGACAATCAAGGAACGGACTGGTCAGTTCCAGATCTAGATATGACACCTTTTAGGTTATCAATCACATGAATGCATAGTACATCATGTATGTATAACTTGACATTATCTTATAGACAAATTTCAAATTTTGATTTTATGAATGAACTTCCTGGTTGACCTAGGGTCATTCAGAGGAAAACGTGTCATTTAACATTGTGACATGAAGATGATTGTTTTGCGACTTCAAATTTTCTGAGAGATTATTTAAAAACAGTCGAAAATCATGTATTTAACCCATCATTAAACTTTACCTTTTGTTAAAAGAGGTCTTGAATTTAAAAGTTCATTGTAGTTTTATCATTTACATTTAAATACAAACCAAGTCTTCACGAAAAACCTTTTGACATACAAGCTCGAAAATCAGTCTCTCAAAAATATTCTTTAAATCTATATGGCTTGTCATGCTTGTGAGGTCTCTTTTCCAAAATGTTTACTTGCTTCATGTACCTACCCTCTTTCACATTGTTTCCTGTTTTCCTATGACCTGCCAGTAGCTATTGTGATCATCTGAAGCTTCTACACCTGTTACAGACTGGAAAAGAAGTAAAAGCAATAATGTATATCTATAGGTTTTCCCCATCCCATTCATCCATCCAATCACATCCCTTCCGTCCATCTTATCCATACATGGAATCAATTTAGATAAATATTTGACACAGCATAGGTTTCTGACACAGAATGAATGTGGTCTAAGAACTTAAAATTTTAAATTGGACATTCACCTATTATGGTCCAATATCCAAAATCTAAATACATGGTTAGATTCAGCATATCAAAGAACCCCAAGAGTTCAATTTTGATGAAATCAAACAAAGTTTAATTTTGGACCCTTTTGACCTCAATGTGGACAAAGTTGATAACGGGCCCAAAAATCAAATATCTAAATACATGGTTAGATTCAGCATATCAAAGAAACCCATATATTCAATTTTTGTTGAAATCAAACAAAGTTTAATTTTGGACCCCGATTTGGACCAACTTGAAAACTGGGCCCATAATCAAAATCTAAATACATGTTGAGATTCAGCATATCAAAGAACCCTGAGAATTCAATTTTGTTAAAATCAAACTAAGTTTAATTTTGGACCCTTTGGACCTTAATGTAGACCAATCTGAAAACCGAATAAAATTAAGAATCTAAATACACGGTTAGATTCGGCATATCAAAGAACCCCAATAATTCAATTTTGATGAAATCAAACAAAGTTTTATTTCGGACCCTTTTGACCTCAATGTGGACAAAGTTGATAATGGGGCCCAAAAATCAAAAATCTAAATACATGTTTAGATTCAGCATATCAATGAACCTTAAGAATTCAATTTTGTTAAAATCAAACTAAGTTTAATTTTGGACCCTTTGGACCTTGATGTAGACAAATTTGAAAACAGGACCAAAAATTTAGAATCTAAATACACGGCTAGATTCGGCATATCAAAGAACCCCAAGAGTTCAATTTTGATGAAATCAAACAAAGTTTAATTTTGGACCCTTTTGACCTCAATGTGGACAAAGTTGATAACGGGCCCAAAATCAAAAATCTAAATACATGGTTAGATTCAGCATATCAAAGAACCCCATATATTCAATTTCTGTTGAAATCAAACAAAGTTTAATTTTGGACCCCGATTTGGACCAACTTGAAAACTGGGCCCATAATCAAAAATCTAAATACATGTTTAGATTCAGCATATCAAAGAACCCTAAGAATTCAATTTTGTTAAAATCAAACTAAGTTTAATTTTGGACCTTTTGGACCTTAATGTAGACCAATTTGAAAACGGGACCCAAAATTAAGAATCTAAATACACGGTTAGAATCTAAATACACGGTTAGATTCGATATATCAAAGAACCCCAATAATTCAATTTTGATGAAATCAAACAAAGTTTAATTTTGGACCCTTTTGACCTCAATGTGGACAAAGTTGATAACGGGCCCAAAAATCAAAAATCTAAATACATGGTTAGATTCAGCATATCAAAGAACCCCATATATTCAATTTTGTTGAAATCAAACAAAGTTTAATTTTGGACCCTGATTTGGACCAACTTGAAAACTGGGCCCATAATCAAAAATCTAAATACATGTATAGATTCAGCATATCAAAGAACCCTAAGAATTCAATTTTTGTTAAAATCAAACTAAGTTTAATTTTGGACCCTTTGGACCTTAATGTAGACAAATTTGAAAACGGGACCAAAAATTTAGAATCTAAATACATGGTTAGATTCGCATATCAAAGAACCCCAATAATTCAATGTTTGATGAAATCAAACAAAGTTTAATTTTGGACCCTTTTGATCTCAATGTGGACCAATTTAAAACGAGGCCCAAAATCCAAAAACTTAATACAGGGTTAGATTCAGCATATTAAAGAACCCCAAGAGTTCAAGAATAAAACCCCAATGAAATTGGTCAAGAAATAAGCAATTTATACAAAGTATCTTCTTTTGCACAATTTTTTGTTTTAAGAAGATACTTTGTATAAAGTATCTTCTTTGCACAAAGGGTCCTCGGTGGCCGAGTGGTCTAAGTAGTTACTACTGTTATCACTAGCCAGTCAACACTGAGGTTGTGAGTTCGAACCCGCTCGTGCAGGTGCACTCGACTCAATCTTAATTGACTAGGATTGTCAGTTTTCCTATCGAAGGTCAGTGGTTTTCTCCGGGCACTCCGGCTTCCTCCACCAATAAAAACTGGCCGCCACGAAATAGCCCAAAAGCGGTGCTTAAAAGTGGCGTTAAAACACCAAAAATCAAAAAATCAATCTTTTGCACAATACTGTGCAATTGAATATTTCTTGCAATTGCGCAATACTGTGCAATTGAATATTTCTTGCTATTGCGCAATACTGTACAATTGACAATTTCTTGCTATTGCGCAATATTGTGCTATTGGATATTTCTTGCTATTGCGCAATACTGTGCAATTGAAGATTTCTTGCTATTAGCAATACTGTGCAATTGAAAATTTCTTGCTATTGCACAATACTTATTATATAATAATTTACACATCCTGTTTGGTGTGTATCTCCTGCCATATCATTATTATTTGCTTTTAAATATAAATCGAAATAACCAACTTAAAATGGAAAATTTTAAAGAAAAAAAAATCCCCCAAATTTTTGAACCCCTTATGATTCATCACCCCAAACTCAATCCCAGCCTTCCCTTTGAGGTATGGTACCTTGCAGTACAATTTCAGAGAGATCCATACACTTGAACACAAGTTATTGTCTGGAAACTAGAAAATGCTTATTTTGGCCCCTTTTGGCCCCTAATTCCTAAACGTTTCAGGCAATTACCCCAAACTCAATTCCAGCTTTCCTTTGTGATATGGAACCTTGTAGTACAATTTCAGAAAGATCCATACTTATACACAAGTTATTGTCATGAAACTAGAAAATGCTTGTTTTTGCCCTTTTTGGCCCCTAATTCCTAAAATTTTGAGGCAATTACCCCAAAAATCAGTCCCAGCATTCCTTTGTGATATGGAACCTTGTGGTACAAAGTCAGAGAGATCCATACACTAACACACAAGTTATGTCTTGAAGTTAAAAATGCTTATTTTTGGCCCCTTTTGGCCCCTAATTCCTTAACTGTTGGTACCATAACCCCAAAATCAATCCCAACCTTCCTTTTGTGATATTGAACCTTATGGTAAAATTTCATAGAGATCCATTCACTTAAACTAAAGTTAGAGTGCGAAACCAATGCGTCTTGATTTACGACGATGACGACGACGTCATACCAATGTATGACCGCAAAATTTTATTTTTTGCGGTCGTATAAAATTTCTCTTTTGAGACATCCTGATTGAAGGAATGTGTCCCAAATCGAGCATTTTCCTGAAGTATAGTTTTTGGTGTGGTTTGTGTTGCTCAGTCTTTGGATATCTATGTTCTTTAGTGTTCTGTTGTTTGTTTGTCTTTTTCTTTTTTTAGCCATGGCATGGTCAGTTTATTTCGACTTATGAGTTTGAATGTCCCTTGGGTATCATATGGCTCTCTTTTAAAGCTGACTGCATGCTATTAAATTGTCTATGAAGCTAATCTAATGATTTTTTCAATACCCAGGATTTTAAAAGTTCATGACAAAGTAGGCTACATATCAGTGATATATAAATTTGACCAAGCATTTCTTTTGTTTTTACCATCAATGACCTTAACAGCCATGACAGTAGCAATTACTTTGAATTCTTTCATTTTGGTCGGTACCAATTTCTGCAGTTTGAAAAAACTGTTCATTGACACTTTGATTTCTTGGTTTCAACAATTTCTGCATACAAGCATTTGATAACTTTGTATTTTGCTGAATTCTGATGCAATAATTTGATGACTATGTTAAAGTAATTCAAGTTGCATCTATCCCAATGAACTTGAAATAAAGGATACCCCAGATAAAAGTAAGTCTGCCTCATTTCTTGACTTATATCTAAAATTGACAATTAGGGTCAGTTAGAACTTTACTTTATGACAATAGAGATGATTTTAATTTTCCAATTGTAAACTTTCCATTTTGTGCAGAAACTCCAACATATGGAGTATATATCTCTCAGTTGAATAGATATTCCAGGGTTTACAAGGAGCTATTGCATCAAGGGTTCCAAGTGGTTAAGTTGAAGTTTTATGGAGGTCATCATGGTTTGGTTGACTTTTATGTAATATCTGTGTCACATATGACTATAGATTTGTTCCACTTGTCATAAACACAATCCTGTCATCTTTTACATGATTGTGACATTACAGAAAGCAACTTATCAGTAGATTTTTACATGCTTGAGCAACATTGCAGGTGCCATCTGAGAAGCAGGAACTCCTTACCCTTCTGAAGGACCTGAAATCATCCTTGTGTTACTTTTCTTTGGTTTTCTTGAAAATATTTTGTTATTGTTGATTATACTTTTCTTCTTTTTTATTTTTGCCATGGTAATGTCTGTTTTACTGGACTTGTGATTTTAGAATGCCCCTGGGTAACTTCTCTCTCTCTCTTTTAAATTAGTGGTTCATCTACATCCACAAAATCCATTAAAATTAGTATTCAACAAAAATAAAGCTTCAAATGCTGTAAATATAGAATTTTGGTGACATTTTATTATTTAGAAAATTAAGATGGGAAAGGTTTCACAAAAAACTTTACATTTTATATAGCCAACTTTGTATGCAGCATTCTCTGCAATCACAATAATTAATTTAACATCAAATTTTGTCCATGATTATAAATACATACAAACATTTCCGAATTTACAGTAAATTTAGGGGCCTCGGTGGCCAAGTGGTCTAAGTAGTCATACTACTGTATCACTAGCCTGTCAACACTCAGGTTGTGAGTTCAAAACCTGCAAGTGGCAGGTGCGCTAGACTCCATCCTAATTGGCTAGGATTGTCAGTTTTCCTACAGAAGGTTGTTGGCTTCTCCAGGCAATCAGGCGTCCTCCACCAATAAAACTGACCGCCATAAAATAGCACAATAGTGTTGAAAGTGGCTTTAAACACCAATAATCAATCAATAATCAGTAAATTTAAATCATTGACCACTAGACCTACAGATGTACCTACCTGTTGACCACTGCCTGATCCATACTTGACATCATGAGAATGTAGCCTTATATTGTGGTATGGATTTAATAGTTTTAATGTAGATCCACATGTCACATAATGGTAATCAAATCTTCCTGTCAAGATAGAATGTTTAAATTAAAATCACTGCTTCTCAATATAACATTGCTTATTAGAATGTACATGTAATTGTATTAATAAAATTGCTTATATCAGTCTTCAGGATAAACTTTTGAATCTACATGTCTGAAGCTGAATTTTACCAAAATTTAAGTTAGATTCTATTGGCCTGTAGAGATGAATTTTACAGGCCCTACAGCATTTTTGCAAGCCTGGGCTGGTGGGCCTGTGTTTGAGTGCGAAGACTGCTATATCCTTTTGGCACAAGATACAAAAAGTCTCTAAACTGATAATTTTCAGACATGTACCAAACGTCACTAAAGTTATTCTCACAAATGCAACATTAAGTTATATCACCCTGTAGATTTTGAGCAATGTAAAATATTTAGCAAACATGGCAAATGTGACCTGGGACATAATATATGGACGGGACTTGACACTCGACACTCATATCAATAACATTGTCCGGTCATTTATAATTACCGATATGATACGGAAATGGAGATGTGTCAAATTAAGTATACGTACTCACTATTATTGACAATAATATTTCATTAAATATTATTTGTGTTGATCACAAATTGTTTTCTTAGTAGAAAATTATTATTGTAATTATTATACATTTAATTACTGACCAAAGGTCACTCACTGTGTATTTTTTAACAATGAATGAGTTGTCTTTTATTTTGTCTGTTACAAAATTTACTCTATGATTTTGCATGTACAGCAAAGAATATTCCTCTGTGTCTTAATAATGTTAAAAATATCAAAATGACAATATAGATAATAAGACAGAAACTAAAGTTTATTTTATAAGAGAAACGGCAATTGCAATTATAATTTTCTTTCCTTTTTGTTTGTTTCAGTGTCTATTTATCATATTTATCACCGAGACATACAATAAAAAATATATATCACCTTATGTCCTGTAACTTTCTGTCAAACATTCTTTTTTTTTGCAAGAATTTTTCTTCTGTAAACATTTATTCATTGAGGAAACAAGTTATGCTAAATATAAGCTAGCTCCCCTCCATTTAATAAAACCTTTTTATTCATACGATAAAATTTAAAGAGTTATTTATATTCAAAGAGTTTGAACTCCTGTCGTAACCATCCAACTTCTTTTGTACAAGGTGTCAATTTTAAACTCATTACATCAATCTACTAGAACATGTTGTGATTTACCTAGTAATCAAATAATTCACAACTAATATACATGTCATACTGTCAGAGACATGTGTATATTCAAATGAGAAATTAATTGCCATTTTCTCTTAAATATTTAATCTTCAAAAAAAATAATTTCATTAATATAAGGTGTGATTACAAATTGTTTTCTTAGTAGAAAAGATTATTATTGTAATTAATGATGGTTACTGGTATCCCATTAAATTGATTTCTTCGTGAAGAAAAACATGATGGGTACTGTGATTCACCTTGTAGGTAGAGTTATTTCCTTTGAATACAATCAAAATTTTATATTCGCCATTTTATTGAATTTTATTATCAAACTGTTACAAATATGCTTGAACATTTATGATTGAATGGAATTAAGGCAACAGTAAGTTTCTACCAGATTGTTATTCTGTAACCAATTGTAAAATAAGGATGACAACAAAACACTTCTCCTGAAAGATACAGTGTGGTTTTAGTACCAAAACCACAGTTACATATATATTAAAAAAAACAAACAAAAAAACAGAAATATCTAAAGAAAATTTGCAGAAAACTGATTTTTTGTTGAAGTGTGTCAAACATTTTTGGTCAAAGGAGCTCACTCAAGATAACATGTATATATACATGAAATCCCATTTGGGATTCTTTTCCAGAGTGACTTTCTTATTTGACTGGGCCGCCCACTTACATGTAGGGGCCAAATCAGAAAATCATTCTCGACACTGAATCCCAAAAGCCAAAGGGTTTAACATATTTGAAGCCCAATCAGCTAAATTATCTTAAACTGTAATCAATATCAGGGTTTACCACAGTCTATCTAAGGCGGTGTTTCTCCACCTTTAAATTTTAAAGCAACACAATTGGATGTCCAATACCACTCTGGATTTTCTCAGCACTGACCTTTGAATTTGAGATTATATATATATATATGGGATAAGTTTTGAAAATATTTATTTAGAAATAAGAAGATTTGGTATGAGACCCAATGAGACAACTCTCCATCCAAGTCACAATGTGTAAAAAGTAAATTTGTTCTTACATGATTTGCATAGATCTACAAATATTTGAATAGGATTTGTCGGTTAGAATTTTTTCTTTGGTTTTCATTTCAATAGACCATGTTGTCCAAACTACTTTTGTAACCATCACTGTGATCTATTCATGTGCAATACACAAGCATATTGGATACCGGTAGAAAAACAAATACATGTTACTGTTATTTCTATTTTAATGCACAACAAAAAGAAAATAAGGAATTAAATCTTGGAAAATTTATAAAATTCAAGTTAAATAAAATGCCACAAAATTCCATGATCTTGGAGCATTAACGTGAATGGCAAGGCACAACGTCATGTGAATGAAAACTCACAAGCTGAAGGTTAATATGTTACTTGTACGCTTCAAATTTCGGATAATGTCTCCTTAAAATGAAGTTTTGAGGTAGGTGTTTCTTCACTTTAGATTATATTGCATAAAATAAACATTTATGGATTTCAGAAAGTAAATATGGCGGCTAACTACTCAGTTAAGACATGGTAATTGTGCATTTGATGGTAAATAGTAGCCAATGAATACAAAATGTAAATTTTATAGTTTGTGAGTAAATCGTCACAGGATGCTTTTAGGTTGGCATTTGATGCTACTTCTCAATACATAGGATGATTTTAATATTGGTAGTTGCAGCTTCTTCTCAATACACAGGGTGGTTTAATTATTGGTATTTGCAGCTTCTTCTCAATACACAGGGTGGTTTAATTATTGGTATTTGCAGCTTCTTCCTTAAGCACATACAATTCAGGAGTCAGAGTAATGTGCAATGAAAAAAGACTCAACTCATGTACAAAACATTATTTGTCATGTTTGTTGTATAATACAAATGCATTTGTAACTATTAGTTTTGATTTTAAGCTTATTTTGAGGTTTTCAAGACAAATGTTGATAATGTCAACCTGCAGTTACCCATTTACCTGTCAACCTAACTACTAGTTGACAGAATTCGTAATGCTATAATAACAGAATCACGCCTTTAATACACATGATACAGGAATCAGTCCTCTATCCTTCAGAGAGAACCACATTTTAGTCTTAGACACATGATTGTCGAGCCTTTGACTTTTGTCGAAAAAGCGAGACATAGCGATCCTACATTCCGTCGGCGTCGTCACAAATATTCACTCTGTGGTTAAAGTTTTGAAATTTTAATAACTTTCTTAAACTATCCTGGATTTGTACCAAACTTGGACAGAAGCTTGTTTATGATCATAAGATAGTATCCAGAAGTAAATTTTGTAAAAAATATCCTGTTTTTCCGTATTTTACTTATAAATGGACTTAGTTTTTCTGCCAGGAAACATTACATTCACTCTGTGGTTAAAGTTTTAAAATTTTAATAACTTTCTTTAACTATCCTGGATTTCTACCAAACTTGGACAGAGCTTGTTTATGATCATAAGATAGTATCCAGAAGTAAATTTTGTAAAAAATATCCGTTTTCCGTATTTTACTTATAAATGGACTTAGTTTTTCTGCCAGTTAACATTACATTCACTCTGTGGTTAAAGTTTTTAAAATTTTAATAACTTTCTTAAACTATCCTGGATTTGTACCAAACTTGGTCAGAAGCTTGTTTATGATCAAAAGCTAGTATCTAGAAGGAAATTTTGTTAAAATTTTGTACCTGTTTATCCGTATTTTACTTATAAATGGACTTAGTTTTTCTTCCAGTTAACATTACATACAGTCTGCAGTTAAAGATTTAAAACATTTATTAGATTCATAAACTATCCTGGATTTTTACCAAACTTGGACAGAAGCTTCTTACAATCAAAAGATTGTATCGAAAGGAATATTGTTATTATTTTTTCCACATTTTGTTGAGCCTCGATTAACAGCAAAAGTAGGCGAAACACTGGGTTCCATGGAACCCATACAAATTTTTTAGTAATTATTGTAATTGGCTTCAACTAGTAGCTTTCAGTAACTTGAGAGTACTCTCAGATCTGTACGTTGTGTCTTTTACAGTGTTCTCCCAGGATTTTTGATAGCGCTGTGGTAAGCGCGATATTAGATTGATTCACCATTTTACATAATGTTACATTTATTTATAACAACCACGTTGGTTATATTATATTAAATAGACAAAGACCTGCATTTTTATACATATGCTTTCACAGAAATGGAAAAAATATTGAGTTTTAAAAATTAAAATGCCTAGATAATTTATATAATTTGGTTTCATTAGCACCCTTCCAATCATTTTTGTAAGAGTAAGTATGCACTTTTAGTTGTTTCACTTATAAACTAGTTATATATCCTTTACAGCTTCATAATTTACTGACACATATATTACAGAAAGTTTTCAATTACAAGATTGGAATTTTTCATTAACTTTTATTTACATCTATCAAATTACAACTTTGCAATCAAAATCAGTATATTATTTCAAATGAAGAAATGGAATTACCCTTTCCATAATATTTAAGTGTTATTAAAGACTTGTTTCAATATAAAAGGCTAACATAAAGTCATATTCCAAGATGAATATGATAGAAGTCCTATATATTTTTTTTAAAGATTGTTTATTAAAGGTTGATTATCAATTAAATAAATTATGTTTGCCAATTGAAACATTACTACCACCTTTGAAGGTTGTGTTTGATAATTTCATAAACATTTGAATACTGGCCACCAGAAATATTTGTCAAGATTTGACAATACTTGTTTTAGAATTTTCCCTTCGAAATTGTCTCCCTTACTGGCTTGCATAACTTCCTGTTTACACTTGTGGCTTTATGCATCATTTAATGCCATTCCCTATCCAAGCCATCCTCTGTTTACATTTTTTTAAACACTATTTAATTAATATATATTGACATTTGGATGACAAATATCGATTTTTATATATATTCACGCAATTTTTTTTTCGTTTTGTTTTATTCTCTATTCGATTTTGAAAAGAGCAATGCAAGGACAGTTAACGTAAAATACGGGCTTGTAATGAATCCCTGGACAACAGGAATGCTTTCCTAAAAGCAATACAGGTTCAACAGTTCAGTTGTAAACGCGAAAAAATAATGAAATAATCGTAGTTTGTTCAAAAAATGTCTGAGACTACGTTGTCACAGAAGGGGTAAAACTTCCCTTAAATAATTTAGGAATGAACTTTTCAGCACTATCCATCCCTTTCATGAAGCTTCTGCATCTTTTTAAAGCGACAAACTAGGGGAAGGAAAGTTTTTTTTGACAGTAAAAGTATTGCAAATGGCGCCATTTTATTCATATATTGAACTGGCCCCTCCGATATTTGACTTCGTTAGGTGAATAAAAGATCTCTCAGACAAATCAACCAGTCGACCACGTGATCGGAATTGTGCAGAATAATACCGGAAGTTTGAAAATTCAAAAACGATAGCGCTGATATTTGATTGGATAGCGCTGCGGTCTGCTCAATACCAACGCTGAAATCGATAGCGCTGAATACCGCAGCGCTAAAACGGCCTGGGAGAACACTGTTTTATGTTTTGTCAGGGTTTTTATGTGCTTTGTATCTGATGAGTTAAGCCCTATTCAACTGATTTTTATAGTTTGTTCTTATATTGTACTGTTACACCATTGTCCCAGGTTAGAAGAAGGGTTTGGCGTCAGCAAACATGTTTAACCCGCCACATTCTGTATGTACCTGTCCCAAATCAGGAGCCTTTGATTCAGTGGTTGTCTTTTGTTGTTGTATATTATATTTGTTTTCGTTTATTGTTTTGAACATTAATTCGGCCGTTAGTTTTCTCCTTTGAATTGTTTTGCATTTGTAATTTCAGGGCCTTTTATAGCTTACTACACGGTATGGGTTTTGCTCATTGTTGAAGGCTGTACCCATAGTTGTTAACTTCTATGTTGTTTGGTCTCTGGTGGAGAGTTGCCTCATTGGCAATCATACCACATCTTCTTATCTTTATACACATGTCTGTATACTCCACTTGAACCGAAACACTTTCTATGGTGATCCTTGGATAAACTAACCATATTACTTGGACCCTGTTGAAGCATAGGAACAGGGAATCTTATGTAAGAATGTATGCAATATATACCAAATGAAAACAACTGTTTCACACTGTATCTTTCATTTGCTAATTTATACTGTACTGTGTATAGCACAGTACGTTCTAAAAATATAAGATTCCGAGCCCCAGTGGAGTGTCAGATGTAATTTCGTCATGTTCATATATCTAGGCAGTAATTGGTCATTTTAGATGTTTTACCTTCTATGAATGAAATGAGAAATGACAGTAAATACATGAAATCATTTCACTGGAAATGAACGCCATGGTGTCGGTAACGTCAACCTTTATGAAAACTCTAGAGAGTAAATACTGGAATTCCCCGCTTCCGGTTGAAACACGTGAAGTATTTTCATTGGTTGGTTCGGGAAAATACCTTTTCTAGTATCTTAAAACCGAAAAGATAAGAATGTGCAAAGCAGGAGAAATTAACCAATAATCAAAATACTATCCCGAAAAACTTCACACGAAGATTGCACACATATTGACAATTCGAAACCGGTATAATTGTATGGGGCAGTTTAGAGAGGATTCAACATACAGTTTTCAACATGGGCAGGTGTCTCTTTATTTAAAATGCCGAGGCTCCCAATTTCCTGATACACGTTAAGAATTATTCACATTCATGAGAAAACTAGTGCTATTTCATGTTTAGTAAAATGTATTGAATATTTTGACATGAAACTTTTAGACCCTTTTCATTTCATGACTATAAGTATTGACATTTTCCTGACAAAAATCAATAAAGCCTCAGAGTTTTCTTCAATTTCGTGAACATTTACAAAACTGTGGTGTCGATAATTGCAGCTCGATAATTGAGATTATAGATCATATATAAGAAGATGTGGTATGAGTGCCAATGAGACAACTCTCCATCCAAGTCAAAATTTATAAAAGTAAACCATTATAGGTCAAAGTACGGTCTTTAACACGGAGCCTTGGCTCACACCGAACAGTAAGCTATAAAGGGCCCCAAAATTATATTATTAGAATTAATGGGTGTCACGAGTTAAACTATTTTATTCCGGCACTCAATCTGTTCAGTTTAATCTATATCAGCTCCTAAAAGCCGACTCAAAATACTTAATATGCTGATATGGAAATCATGCCTTCTTGTAATGTCATCAGTGCCTGTACTCCCAACTATATTTTATACATCAACGTCGTAATAAAGTGCAAGAAGGTATGTGAAATCTTGAGCAATTCCAAAGTTAATCTGCACAAAACTTCATTACAAAATATTAGAAGAAAAGATACAGAAAGAATAATGTTAGTTTTGTTTCAAACTATATCATGTATATGTAAACGACTGTATATGTGTTAAAAAAAATTCCAGACACAATTATATTGTAATTATACTGAATTCTCATCAATATGTCAATAAAGTCAATAAAGTCAAAACAGAAATTTGCGAAGTCCCATTCCTATAAAGTTTGGAGTCAGTGACATATCACTTTTATATTTTTGTCAGTATTTCGCCATTATAAAGCCCAATATTTACGTATTCATGATAAGATTTGGTCAAAGTAATGAACCACATATTACACAGTCATTTGGGGAGGGAATAGAAATTTTGCATACATTGTATAATAAATAAATTTGGTGTATTTACTGTCTTCTGATTGGTTAAAAGTATTACCTTTATTTTCAATGTTGTCAAGTTCTATGGTGCATGCCCACTCTGACGTTGTATATTCATACGCCGACATGTGTGTACGTTGTATTGTTAATATAAATAATATAAAAGTTCTTTGAGCCTTATTTTGATAGAAATTTATTTATAATGAATGGCAATAATTTATTTTGAATTTATTGAACCATAAAATTAATTTTGACTCTTCACATTTTACATAATCCGCTTTATTTTATCCCCGGCTTAGTATATTTCTAGGATTCTGATTGGTTAACACACGTCGTTACAAAACCTATAGCCTCTGGGTGTTGCTAACCCATATCCCCGGACGTTGCTAGCCATTACATCGGGGAATTTCACGCGCGTTTTCCTTAGTTCCATGGTTGTTCCTTATGAAATATCGAATTCTTTAGATTTTCCATGATGTCTATATAATTAAATATTTTATCCACTAACGATTTTATCTTATTATATCGATTATTTGCACTCATTTTAGTAAATGCATCACTATGCAGCCACATTGTCAATGAATGGTACTACTGACCTAGCTATGCAAATGACCCACGTTGACGTCACACCGTTTATGATGTAACTCTCACAACATTGCGCGCCAAATTAGACCCATTTCAGTTTCTCTGTCTCTAGTTTAAAAACGTCTTATATTTGTCTACCTGTAGGGTTCTACCAAAGGTAGTACCCTACACCCCGTTAAAAATATGTCAAATTCCCAAATTTCAATAAAAGATATTTAAAAAATGAAAAAAACGTTGCTTTCACGTTTAACTTTGTGGTCGAATTTCTCTAAAATCGCCTCAGGGTGTACTTGGATACTTCAGGGTGTTAAAATATCCATATCTACGGATATGAACGTAGATAACTTATAGTATACCAAAACAGCTGCAATATGCACTCGATAAGGAACACACGAAATATCACCACTAAGGAAATGGTGTAAAATTACAACGATCAGATTTTACTTTTGACTAAGTAAGAGTTCATTCATGCGGACATCATTGATTTCTTTAGAACAATCTAATTTATCTAAAGAATATACGTCATCTGTGACTGTTGAAAATATATATCAAGTGTTGTTTTATTGAGGCTTTATGTAAATTAGTGATACATAACAGCAAAAGAAGAAATATGTGATATGAGGACAACAAATAAAAAAAAAAAAAAATTGAAATATTCTCAGAATGATACTTTGTATATTCTGTCTCTTTGTTATTTGCTTTTGTGCTTATTATCGTTCAAATGAGTTAAACCCTTTCCTATACGGATTCTTACTTTTCTTTTGTTGTTTAGTTACACCACTGTCCCTTCATGCATGTTTGGGGAAGGGTTGAGTTCACAAACATGTTTGATCTCGTTATTTTCTATATGAGCCTGTGCCAAGCCAGGAGCCAGTATTCCAGTGGTTGTCGTTGGTTGCTGTTTTCGTTTATTGTTGTAGTAATAATTTGGCGTTTGATTTTCTGAATTCACTGAGATATATGGGGTACCCCTATGTCATTTATGTTATTTTAGGAATATTATTTTTAGTTTTTCTTTTGCCACATACTACCTTTTAATGCTATGGATATGGGAAATTGAATATAACTATATCTTTTGATGTTATTCTAGGGATATTGATTTTTAGGTTTTTTATGGATACGGGAAATTGGACTGGAGTTTTACCGTTTACATGTAGGTCCGTGATTTCAGATAATTTCTGGAAATAGTCAGTGGTAAGATATATTAGATCGAAAATCGAATAATGAGGGGCTAGGAGGGTCCGATCCCGAATTGAAAGACACGAAATCCGTAGTCCCGAATTAGAAAACCCGTTTTAAAGGTCCTATCGTCCCTCAATAATGTCAAAATTGGATTACGGGATGTTCTTTTAAATTTTAAGACCGAATAAAGTTGGGGAAAACGGGAAATGAATACTCAGACAGGACTGCTCCCGTGCGGTGCCCCAGTACTCGATGTGTCAGTCTATTTATAGTTTTGGATTAGTTCCAATGTAAATATATTCAATACTGGAACTCTTAACACCTGTTGTGATCACAAATAACATCCATTAGTTTACTATTGAATTATTCCTTCCTCACCTTCAGTATCGCTTTTCCTTTTCTGCAAGAGCCTGTTTTAAACAGAGATCCATAATGATTACCGGTTACTAGGTTAAAGTAATCGTCAGTGGCGGATCAGAGGGGTTCCGGGGTTGGAACCCCTTTTGGACGATCAATGCATTTGAATGTGGACATATAGTTGGAACTCCCCTTTATCCTGGGTTGGGAACCCCTTTTAAAATGGCTGGATCCGCCCTGAATCGTGAAACTTCAAGCGGTGTCTGAGATGCTGAGTTATATCTGAGAAGAATGATTTAAAAGGAACGATGCCAAGTTATAGAAATTAAGGTTGAGACAGAAAAACAAATGACTATATTTTGTATTTAAATTACCATAAACAAGTACTCACAAAAAATTCAGTGTCGAAATTTTAGTGAGGGCAGGCAATGCCTCACTTGCCTCAATGGTAGTTACGGCCTTGTTTTTGTCGATTATATGTTATGGATTCGTAATATGTTAAAAAATCGTGCATAGAGGACTTAGTTTAGTATATATACATGCGTTGGCTCAATAATTTCTTTAATATTATAATTTCAAGAAACTCGTTATTATGACTTTAATTGCATGGGTATACATATATATCGCTCTCGTCTAGTAGCATAATGCACGGTGCTGGTATACTTTATTGAAATGTGGAAGTAATTGGAAACAATCTTGTAACTAAATTGAAAAAATCATTCGGAACGATGGCTAATCCTCCCGCATTCACAACTTTGATCCGACGTGTTTGGAATTTAAAACAAGTTTTGTTGCTGGTTCATCTTTTAAATAAACTCATCATAGATACCAGATTAAAATTTTGTATGCCAGACGCGCGTTTCCTCTACAAAAGACTGACCAGTGATTTTCGAATCAAAAGATGTTTGATTAGATATTGAATTCCAAAATGAGTCAGCATGGAACATCATACATTGGCAAAACATTAATTGTCGATATACCCATTAAGAACATTAAATATTTTATTCACTATGTATTTACTTTCAGGTATCACAGATCGAATTTATTCGTTCATAGTGTGTTAATTTACGTTTTTGATTGAGTTAAGCCTTCCAATTGATATTTTATCGTGTGTATTTCTATGTTGTGATGTTATACTATTGTTTCAGAAAAAGGAGAAGGTTTGGTACCATTAAAACGTTTAATCCCGCTGCAAATGTTTGCACCTGTCCTACGTCAGAAATCTGATGTACAGTAGTTGTCGTTTGTTTATATAAATTATACGTGTTTCACTTTTCTCGTTTTTTATATAGACTAGACCGTTGGTTTTCCCGTTTGAATGGTTTTACACTGTCTAGTAATTTTGGGGCCCTTTATAGCTTGTTGTTCGGTGTGAGCCAAGGCTCCGTGTTGAAGGCCGTACATTGACCTATATTGGTTTACTTTTATAAATTGTTATTTGGATGGAGAGTTGTCTCATTGGCACTCACACCACATCTTCCTATATCTATAATTTAATATGACGATTTAACGACTTTTAAAACATACATTATCTCCGTTATATAATACATGTATTTAAAAGACGAAATTATGTTTATTACATGTTCTTCCTACGCTGGTAATTTAAACACAATTGAAACATTTGAGTAGGAGTTTTAAACAAAGTGACATTCATAATCTTTTAAGCAATCGCCTAAAATGATAGATAATTGTATAAATTATATAATGTAATCATAGTTTTTGTAAACCTTCATATCAATCCACATTTTCATAACATATCTCGATGCACACATATTTTTGCTTTAAAATATTGGTATGATAATCCCACCTGTTTTCCCCACTATAAATATATGTCACATGTATTCACTATAAATATGTTTTACATGTATTGCGAGGATAACAATCCTGTGTTAAAACAATGGCACTACTCTGGATGTTAATATATTTTACATGTTGTGTATGTGGAAGTGGACAATGTATTAACATTGATGATAACTGTTCGATTGTGTTTGCCACCGAAGTACATGATGTCACTTGTTACGTAAATGAAGACGATACTTTATGTTTTTCTGATATTCTCAAGACCATTAACAAGCACAAGATGGCCACGGAAGACAATGAATCAGCAGTGAGCTTGCGCATTAACTGCAAAAATGGCGCAAAAGTCAGTATGAAGCAACCAATCAAACTACAAGGATTGACGATGCTTGAAGTTCGGAACTGCTACATTCAAAACTATTATGATTATGATTTTTCACCAGAAGTATCATCCATTGAACCAAGTCTTCGACATTTGACATTTTCGAATTGCATTTTTGAATACAGAAATTCTGTGTTCACAAGGAACGTTTTAAATCACTACAGTGAAGTACTAAAGCAAGAAAGATGCGAATTTCCACAGAACTTGGAGCACTATATACTTCGGAATATCTCATTTGCATTCCCGGAACCATTCGTAATAAACGATCCGTACTACAAAGAGAAAGAAAAATATGAAAAACAAAGGTTAATCACTAGATGTATCTATGACAACCTGACACTCATAGAAATATCATCTTGTTCCAGTATTACTACAGAACACACCATTAATGCAATTTTAGAAAACGGAATATTTACCGCGTTGACGGAAATCAATTTAGCTAACAATAAACTGTCGAGGGTTCCAACTAGTTTATTTACCGACGTTATGTACAAAACAATGAAAAAAATAAAGAAAATTGATCTCTCCAGAAACTCGCTTAGGGACTTACGATTCCTGTACCGGCCGTTTACTTTCTCTTCGTCTCTTTATGAAACTTTTAGACCCTTTTTCATTTCATGACTATAAGTATTGACATTTTCCTGACAAAAATCAATAAAGCCTCAGAGTTTTCTTCAATTTCGTGAACATTTACAAAACTGTGGTGTCGATAATTGCAGCTCGATAATTGAGATTATAGATCATATATAAGAAGATGTGGTATGAGTGCCAATGAGACAACTCTCCATCCAAGTCAAAATTTATAAAAGTAAACCATTATAGGTCAAAGTACGGTCTTCAATCCGCTTTATTTTATCCCCGGCTAAGTATATTTCTAGGATTCTGATTGGTTAACACACGTCGTTACAAAACCTATAGCCCCTGGGTGTTGCTAACCCATATCCCCGGACGTTGCTAGCCATTACATCGGGGAATTTCACGCGCGTTTTCCTTAGTTCCATGGTTGTTCCTTATGAAATATCGAATTCTGTAGATTTTCCATGATGTCTATATAATTAAATATTTAATCCACTAACGATTTTATCTTATTATATCGATTATTTGCACTCATTTTAGTAAATGCATCACTATGCAGCCACATTGTCAATGAATGGTACTACTGACCTAGCTATGCAAATGACCCACGTTGACGTCACACCGTTTATGATGTAACTCTCACAACATTGCGCGCCAAATTAGACCCATTTCAGTTTCTCTGTCTCTAGTTTAAAAACGTCTTATATTTGTCTACCTGTAGGGTTCTACCAAAGGTAGTACCCTACACCCGTTAAAAATATGTCAAATTCCCAAATTTCAATAAAAGATATTTAAAAATGAAAAAACGTTGCTTTCACGTTTAACTTTGTGGTCGAATTTCTCTAAAATCGCCTCAGGGTGTACTTGGATACTTCAGGGTGTTAAAATATCCATATCTACGGATATGAACGTAGATAACTTATAGTATACCAAAACAGCTGCAATATGCACTCGATAAGGAACACACGAAATATCACCACTAAGGAAATGGTGTAAAATTACAACGATCAGATTTTACTTTTGACTAAGTAAGAGTTCATTCATGCGGACATCATTGATTTCTTTAGAACAATCTAATTTATCTAAAGAATATACGTCATCTGTGACTGTTGAAAATATATATCAAGTGTTGTTTTATTGAGGCTTTATGTAAATTAGTGATACATAACAGCAAAAGAAGAAATATGTGATATGAGGACAACAAATAAAAAAAAAAAAAATTGAAATATTCTCAGAATGATACTTTGTATATTCTGTCTCTTTGTTATTTGCTTTTGTGCTTATTATCGTTCAAATGAGTTAAACCCTTTCCTATACGGATTCTTACTTTTCTTTTGTTGTTTAGTTACACCACTGTCCTTCATGCATGTTTGGGGAAGGTTGAGCTCACAAACATGTTTGATCTCGTTATTTTCTATATGAGCCTGTGCCAAGCCAGGAGCCAGTATTCCAGTGGTTGTCGTTGGTTGCTGTTTTCGTTTATTGTTGTAGTAATAATTTGGCGTTTGATTTTCTGAATTCACTGAGATATATGGGGTACCCCTATGTCATTTTATGTTATTTTAGGAATATTATTTTTAGTTTTCTTTTTGCCACATACTACCTTTTAATGTTATGGATATGGGAAATTGAATATAACTATATCTTTTGATGTTATTCTAGGGATATTGATTTTTTAGGTTTTTATGGATACGGGAAATTGGACTGGAGTTTTACCGTTTACATGTAGGTCCGTGATTTCAGATAATTTCTGGAAATAGTCAGTGGTAAGATATATTAGATCGAAAATCGAATAATGAGGGGCTAGGAGGGTCCGATCCCGAATTGAAAGACACGAAATCCCGTAGTCCCGAATTAGAAAACCCGTTTTAAAGGTCCTATCGTCCCTCAATAATGTCAAAATTGGATTACGGGATGTTCTTTTAAATTTTAAGACCGAATAAAGTTGGGGAAAACGGGAAATGAATACTCAGACAGGACTGCTCCGTGCGGTGCCCCAGTACTCGATGTGTCAGTCTATTTATAGTTTTGGATTAGTTCCAATGTAAATATATTCAATACTGGAACTCTTAACACCTGTTGTGATCACAAATAACATCCATTAGTTTACTATTGAATTATTCCTTCCTCACCTTCAGTATCGCTTTTCCTTTTCTGCAAGAGCCTGTTTTAAACAGAGATCCATAATGATTACCGGTTACTAGGTTAAAGTAATCGTCAGTGGCGGATCAGAGGGGTTCCGGGGTTGGAACCCCCTTTTTGGACGATCAATGCATTTGAATGTGGACATATAGTTGGAACTCCCCTTTATCCTGGGTTGGGAACCCCTTTTAAAATGGCTGGATCCGCCCTGAATCGTGAAACTTCAAGCGGTGTCTGAGATGCTGAGTTATATCTGAGAAGAATGATTTAAAAGGAACGATGCCAAGTTATAGAAATTAAGGTTGAGACAGAAAAACAAATGACTATATTTTGTATTTAAATTACCATAAACAAGTACTCACAAAAAATTCAGTGTCGAAATTTTAGTGAGGGCAGGCAATTGCCTCACTTGCCTCAATGGTAGTTACGGCCTTGTTTTTGTCGATTATATGTTATGGATTCGTAATATGTTAAAAAAATCGTGCATAGAGGACTTAGTTTAGTATATATACATGCGTTGGCTCAATAATTTCTTTAATATTATAATTTCAAGAAACTCGTTATTATGACTTTAATTGCATGGGTATACATATATATCGCTCTCGTCTAGTAGCATAATGCACGGTGCTGGTATACTTTATTGAAATGTGGAAGTAATTGGAAACAATCTTGTAACTAAATTGAAAAAATCATTCGGAACGATGGCTAATCCTCCCGCATTCACAACTTTGATCCGACGTGTTTGGAATTTAAAACAAGTTTTGTTGCTGGTTCATCTTTTAAATAAACTCATCATAGATACCAGATTAAAATTTTGTATGCCAGACGCGCGTTTCCTCTACAAAAGACTGACCAGTGATTTTCGAATCAAAAGATGTTTGATTAGATATTGAATTCCAAAATGAGTCAGCATGGAACATCATACATTGGCAAAACATTAATTGTCGATATACCCATTAAGAACATTAAATATTTTATTCACTATGTATTTACTTTCAGGTATCACAGATCGAATTTATTCGTTCATAGTGTGTTAATTTACGTTTTTGATTGAGTTAAGCCTTCCAATTGATATTTTATCGTGTGTATTTCTATGTTGTGATGTTATACTATTGTTTCAGAAAAAGGAGAAGGTTTGGTACAATTAAAACGTTTAATCCCGCTGCAAATGTTTGCACCTGTCCTAAGTCAGGAATCTGATGTACAGTAGTTGTCGTTTGTTTATGTAATTTATACGTGTTTCTCGTTTCTCGTTTTTATATAGACTAGACCGTTGGTTTTCCCGTTTGAATGGTTTTACACTGTCTAGTAATTTTGGGGCCCTTTATAGCTTGTTGTTCGGTGTGAGCCAAGGCTCCGTGTTGAAGGCCGTACATTGACCTATAATGGTTTACTTTTATAAATTGTTATTTGGATGGAGAGTTGTCTCATTGGCACTCACACCACCTCTTCCTATATCTATAATTTAATATGACGATTTAACGACTTTTAAAACATACATTATCTCCGTTATATAATACATGTATTTAAAAGACGAAATTATGTTTATTACATGTTCTTCCTACGCTGGTAATTTAAACACAATTGAAACATTTGAGTAGGAGTTTTAAACAAAGTGACATTCATAATCTTTTAAGCAATCGCCTAAAATGATAGATAATTGTATAAATTATATAATGTAATCATAGTTTTTGTAAACCTTCATATCAATCCACATTTTCATAACATATCTCGATGCACACATATTTTTTGCTTTAAAATATTGGTATGATAATCCCACCTGTTTTCCCACTATAAATATATGTTACATGTATTCACTATATATGTTTTACATATATTGCTAGGACAACAATCCGTGTGTTGAAACAATGGCACTACTCTGGATGTTAATATGTTTTACATGTTGTGTATGTGGAAGAGGACAATGTATTAACATTGATGATAACTGTTCGATTGTGTTTGCCACCGAAGTACATGATGTCACTTGTTACGTAGATGAAGACGATACTTTATGTTTTTCTGATATTCTCAAGACCATTAACAAGCACAAGATGGCCACGGAAGACAATGAATCAGCAGTGAGCTTGCGCATTAACTGCAAAAATGGCGCAAAAGTCAGTATGAAGCAACCAATCAAACTACAAGGATTGACGATGCTTGAAGTTCGGAACTGCTACATTCAAAACTATTATGATTATGATTTTTCACCAGAAGTATCATCCATTGAACCAAGTCTTCGACATTTGACATTTTCGAATTGCATTTTTGAATACAGAAATTCTGTGTTCACAAGGAACGTTTTAAATCACTACAGTGAAGTACTAAAGCAAGAAAGATGCGAATTTCCACAGAACTTGGAGCGCTATATACTTCGGAATATCTCACTTGCATTCCCGGAACCATTCGTAATAAACGATCCGTACTACAAAGAGAAAGAAAATATGAAAAACAAAAGTTATCCACTAGATGTATCTATGACAACCTGACACTCATAGAAATATCATCTTGTTCCAGTATTACTACAGAACACACCATTAATGCAATTTTAGAAAACGGAATATTTACCGCGTTGACGGAAATCAATTTAGCTAACAATAAACTGTCGAGGGTTCCAACTAGTTTATTTACCGACGTTATGTACAAAACAATGAAAAAAATAAAGAAAATTGATCTCTCCAGAAACTCGCTTACTGACTTACGATTCCTTTACCGTCCGTTCACTTTCTCTGGGTCTCTTTATGTTGATGTAAGCCAGAACAGAATAGCTGAAGTTTCAAATGAGGATGTGAGGACGCTGAAGTCTTTTTCTAAGTTTTCATATAATGCTGTAAATATCTCCGATAACCCCCTCCGGTGCGCACGTGATCAACAAACTTTTTACGAATTCGTAAAATCTGCTAATAATTCAAGATGGTCATCATATCGATATTTGAATTCGATGACATGTGTTCATCAAAATCAACAGGTGGAAACTCTCTCCAAAATTTCTTATCAGGACGACGACGAATTCGACCTTCTTCCGATTTCCCCTGCTTGTATCCTCAGTAAAGATATTAACAGTGAGAAAGAACAAAACGCGACAAATGAATTAAGTGATCTGAAAAGTCTAGTGGTAGGATTGACGGAATCTATGAATACATTTTGTGATAAAATTACGAAACGTATAGATGATTTTGAAAGAAATATACCCAGGCAGATTGCTAGTATAATTGAAATAAAAGTAACTGAAGAAATAAGAAAAGTGAAGGATCAGTTTCAGAAAGAATTGGAAACCCTTTCGAAATAAATTGGAAAACATTATTAATTTAATTAACGTCAAAAATGTATTCCTGTGGAAGTAAAATTAGATGATGGTTTTATTTCTTGTCATAAAGATGAAAATTTGAATTAAAATGATTTATCAAATATGTTTAAGAAATGTTTTGATTATTTTGTTAATTTATCCGAAAATGATATTATATATGTTGATATGTTAGAGTGTGAAATATCTTTTGATAAAGTGTTTAATGTTCTTAAATGTTAAAAAATGTAAATGACCAGGATATGACGAAATTCCACTTGAGTTGTACACGAACCAAACTATCTATCCTGCTGAACTGACTTTCAATAAAACTTATACTAACAATGAACACTGCCCTTTGCTCTATCTTGATATCTATATCTTTAACGGGAAGCTGAATACTAAGATTTACGATAAAAGAGATGATTTTCATTTCCTATTGGTAATTATTCATTTTAGATGTTAACGTTCTCTCGACACCATCGTATGGTTTTATATATCTCAACTTCGCTCGATTCGCTCGGGTATGTAACAACGTATCTGTTTTGAAGAAAGAAATCCTGTATCACTTAAAATTATTACATCAGGATTTTCGATGTCACAAACTTGAAAAACATTTACTGAATTTTAACATCGGTACAAGGACATCATTCGTAAATATAAATCAACGTGCAGACATCTTATACGTTCAAGTATTTCACATCCAATCTTTTATAGTAATATTCTATACAAAGCACAAACATATCGTCATTCACCTCAAAAGCTAACCAAACCTTTCAACAGACTTATTCAGAAGGATATAGCTACAATACCGTTGTCAGGTCATTTAAGGTGGCATTTTATTTTTTATTTTTGGAATTAAAATTGATTCACTCATAGAGTCTTTGCATCGGAAATAAACACATTTATTCTAAAACCAGTTGTTGGCATGATACGGGTTATGTTCTTCTCGTATATTTTATGATGGTACGATACTAAACCCCTAACGGGAGGGATTGTGCTTGATTTTCATATGATGAAGACATTATCTTTAAATCAGTTTAATTGAGGTCTGGAGCTGGCATGTCAGTAACTGCTAGTAGTCCTTTGTTAAATTATGTTGATCATTGTCATTTTGCTTAGTTTCTTCTGTTACCTATTCTAACATCGGACTCGGACTTCTTTTAAACTGAGTTTTACTGTGCGTATTGCTGTGTGTTTGTTTATTCCACATTGGCTAGTGGTAAAGGGGAGGTTGAAATCTCACATTTTGCGCCTGTTTCATGCCAGGAACCTCTGGCTTTTGGAAGTCTTGTATGTTTCTTTTCAGTTTTGGTTCATTTATATGTTATGGAGTTTAGTGTAACGTCAAATTTCGCTGAACTAGTATACATTATTGTTTAGGGGCCAGTTGAACCCCGCCTTCGGGGCCGGATTTGCTCGCTTCGTTGAAGACTCATTGGTGGCCTTTGGCTGTTTTCTGCTCTTTGGTTGGGTTGTTGTCTCTTTCACACATTCCCTGTTTCCATTCTCAATATTATGTTAAATGCTCTAACTAGAATATTCAAAGTTTGCTTCAGTCTGGTAGAGTTCTAAAATGTGTTTGAATTGAATTTATGATACCAGTTTTATTGCACCATATGCGCATTTCAACAACAAAGATCTCTTCAGTGATGCTCAAGGCCAACACATTTAACAATCCAGAACCAAATACAAACGTTTTGGATATTTCATGTAGTTTCTGTTGGTCATATAGCTCCTCAAATCTTCAAGTATATATACATCTTTAGCTTTCATTTTTTTTTTTTTTGGTTTGAGCATTCTTGCTAAAGGTAAATCACGAACAACAATGAAGACGGTCTGCTTAAGTTATAAAGTGTTATTTTTATTTTTAAGAATTATGCCCAAACACAGTCGTGAATTTGATTGAAGGAGCACGACCAAAACCGTATTCTGTAAAATATCTCACTCATGTCTTTATTTTAGGAAATCTGTTCAGTGAAATACTAGACTCCCTGTTTTAATTAGTTCAATACTGTAGTCAATTAAACCTTTTATCTATATGCAGTTGTATAACAACTCTACCATCTTATAATATTGGCTAAATAAAAGATGTTATGGACAATTTCCATACTTTCTTGCTCGCTACATATATTTTCAAAAGAAATGGACATAAGATAGCACTGTGACCGGAAATGCTCAGGTCAACTTGTATAGCAAGAATAATGTGTTTCCGCTTCCAAAACGTTTTGGGTTACATCTAACTATATATTGATGGATTTTTCTGTATTTTGCATAATGAGATTACATTTGCCATACGTTGTTCCGCTGATTTACATATGCTATTTAGGGAGAAGCGAACATGAAACATGTCTTAAGAAGCACGACACCTGTGTAATGAAGTTCATATTTATGTCTTTAATCACTGTTTTTCTTTGAATTCAAACTTATTTAATTGCTTTGGAGTGAAAACTTTACACGCAATTTGATATGTTATTTGCCTATATCATAAACAAATATTTTTCTATCTCGAATAAATTAAAATTAGATGAAAAATTCAGTGACGGATATATTAACTATGTATGTTGAAAAAGAGGAATAACATATTAATCTATTTAACTTATTTATAGATCGATAGCAGAGATAACTTAAATCATCTGTTATCATAGAGTTGGTAAAATGTCCACATATAAATTGTTTTTATCTCGGAGATGACTAAGGTGACAAATTTATCCATGGAAAAAAGCTGGAATTTTATCAGGACAATGGCCACTGAAGGGTATGGTGAAGAACTGAAAATCTATCAGGACACTGACCAGTGCAAGATCGAGTCGACGGAAATACAGCAGGTTAGACGTATATACAACATGAAATTATAAAAACAATAAGAAATGATAGTAAGGAATATCAAAGAATACACAAAATCATTGGCAATGTGAATTTCTATGAAAACAATATAGAGTAATATCAGGTGATATGGAATAATAACGCAATAAATAACCAATTTAAATTACATTATGTTTTTAACGAGTGTGATACTATATTGTTTTCAGAAACTTTCCAATTTTAAGTGTATTATAACAGCTTTGTGTCACCATAGGCTGTTCCTCGGTTTGATAAATCAAAAGATTTCTAAATATCTAATACATTAACAGAGATACTGATTTTGTCAACTTATCTAGAATTTTTAATGCCTCTTCCGTTCATAACGTTCATAAGTCAGGAATATTGCAGTTGTTATCAAATAGTCCGTTTCTATGTATGTTGGCGTTTTTGTTGTTGTTGCAGTACAGTGTTTCTGTTGTTGCGTTGTTTTTCCTGTTATAGTTGATAAGTTTCCTTCGACTTAAGTTTGTATCCCGGATTTGTTTTCGATTAATCGATTGATGACTATTGAACAGCGGTATACTACTGTTGCCTTTATTTTCTCCCTTTAATGATAACATAGAACAACTAATACGTTCATAAAAGTTTTAACAAAAGTAAATTTTATGCCCCACCTAGGGGCATTATGTTTTCGGTCTGTGCGTCTGTTCGTTCGTCCGTTCGTCCGTCCGTCTGTCCCGCTTCAGGTTAAAGTTTTCAGGTTAAAGTTTTTGGTCAAGGTAGTTTTGATGAAGTTGAAGTCCAATCAACTTGAAACTTAGTACACATGTTTCCTATGATATGATCTTTCTAATTTTAATGCCAAATTAGAGTTTTGACCCCAATTTCACGGTCCACGGAACATAGAAAATGATTGTCCGAGTGGGGCATCCGTGTAATATGGATACATTCTTGTTAATTATATGTTTTAAATCATCCTATGTCGTATTTTCATTAGTTTTCTTATTTCTGATTTGGTTGCTAGTACCTTTTATATTCTTACATTTGTTATATACAATACTTATAGAGAAGACTTGCTTTTCGTATGTCGTATATCCTCATACTAAAAAAAATAATGAAGATTACTGTGTCCTGAAGTTACTATAGTGTGTGATAACATTTTGTGATGGAATTCGATGTTTGCAATACCACGGTTCATTTCAACGCACTTTATTACAATACCACTATACCAATCAGAATAAAAAAATTACAGTGTTTTAAGAAATTAGTTTACTTTGTATCCATGTATTATTTGTGAAACATTAAATTTTTAAAAGGGCGAATTTTCGATATAAAGTCAATCATTATGTAGACTTTTGAAGCCCAAACTTTCTATTGCCTTAAGGATGTACTTAGATGAAATTAAAAGATCTAGAATTTAAAATTGATACTTTAAGTCAGAAGAGCATTAGTTAAAGAACAAATTAAGCTAAAATATTGATAGGATAATGGAACTCCTTTTGAAATATTTGATATTTTTGTTAATGGCGGAAAAGGCTGACTCGGACTTTTACCTTATATTTTTATTGGTAGTATTTGGGTCTCAAATCGAAAGAGAAGAAATCTAGAATCTGCTTTAATTTGGGTAAATGACCTTTATGAAAATGGGTGTTATGGGGCAAAATATTTTACCCTTTTCGTAGGAAAAAACCAAGGAGTCCGAACATCTAAGAAATATTCCTACACCTGACCTAAGTACATCCTTAAATATGCAAATAAAAGACCCGAAAACTATACCAATACAGAACGACATGTTTTTTAAAATATAGCAAAACTTTTGGTTGATAAAGTTTTATTCATTATTGCAAAAATGAACTTTAAAAAATATCTGTCATTTTCTCCTACCCAGTTTACCCTATTACTTATGTGGACCGGTCATTGCTATTGAATCTTACGCAATTTGATTGGATTAAGTTATTATTAGTTACCCTTCAAATTGTTTATTTTTTCATACATGTATATTGATTAAATCAGAACGTGCATGAATGTGTACAGTAATTTAAATGACCTTCAAACTGGACACTGGACGAGTGCATATTATTTTTATCAATAAAACTAAAGGTATGAAAGGTAGGAATTGTCACTTCTTATATTTTCACAAAATTTTCCACATATAAAATAGATAAATTATTTTTAATAGCCTATTTCGGAGAAAAGAGCGAAAGTTTACAAATTGGAAGTTTTATTCCATTAACAAGTCATTTTCGAAGAGAATGCAGAAATACATTTACGCACGGCTACGCCAGGTAAAATTTTGTTTATCTTCACACTAAAATCATTTTCAGTCTCATTATAATGTTATAATTACAATGAATCCCAAACTAAGGTAGTCAGTAAATAATGTCAAAATATGTCCGATCTGCCTATTTTTGGACACCATAATTCAATACGATCGTCTTACGGTCAATTTCGTCTACCTCACAAAATCTTGTTAGGCACTATAGTAGCATTTACATTTTGTAAACCTCACTTTTCATTATTTTATTTGAATTATCCATGTTATCTAGGAGAAGTATGGAAAGAAAAAGATTTTCAAAAGTCCTTACAGCCAGCAGATTACGATTTATGCAAAATCTCCTATTTATACGCCCGTTTACGGACGGTAATATGGAATACCGTTGTCCGTCTGTCCGTCTGTCCGTTTGTCCGTCCGTCGTCAACATGTCGAACAATAACTCAAAAACGTTTTAACCAATTTGCATGACACTTTGGTGAATTGGTTATATCTATTGACGTGAGCTCCAATTCGATTTTTATAAATTTTAGATTTTACGTTTCCGTTTTATTCGTTAAAAGGGGATTTTCCAGTTTTCGGACAATAACTCAAAATGCTTTGAGCTGTTGTCATGAAACTGGTGAATTGTTTATATCTATTGATGTAAGCTCCTTTCGATTTTTATAAATTGTTGATTTTACGTTTCCGATTTATGAGACTTATTTGATAAAAAGGGGGTAGTTTTCGGACAATGACTCAAAATGCTTTGAGCAGTTTTCATGAAACTTTGGTGACTGGTTTTATCTATTTTAATAACCTCCTTTAGTTTTTTTATTTATTAATTTCTGATATGACATTGAGGAGTTATGGAACTTTATTCTTTGAAAAACCACGGGCGTATCATGCACTCATGGCACAGCTCTTTATTTCATTTAGGTACTTTTTCAGTAAAGATAAAATCCAACACACCTCAACGTTCGTGAATGGTAATAAAATTGGCCTTGGAATAGCAAACTTGTGTCCATGACAAAGGAAATATAAATTGAAATTGACAAAATGGTAAACGTCTTTCAACATAAGAAATTACTACATTGCTTATTTCAGCTGAGAAGTTTATTTTGATAATAAACAAACGAATCCAAGTTCGTGGTGGTCTTCTAGTAATTTACTATTCATCCAGCTATAGATAAAATTGAAAAATTCTCACTTTACTCAAACGTTGGTATTCCGTACGGAATTATTCCAAAAAATCCTTAACTTTTACACATGTTAATTAAAACTTAAGCAATAATAACTAAAACATGTGAAATGCAGTATACATATATATAATCCCAAGTCCACCCGTCCAGCCAAGGTTTTAGTTTGTAACCCGGATTTGTTTTCTCTTAATCGATTTATGACTATTGAACAGCGGTATATTACTGTTGCCTTTCTTTATCTTTCAATGCACTCCGATTTCCTCTATCATAAGAACTGACCACAATGATATATTAAAGAGTGCTGGAAGTGGCGTTAACCACGATAAAAAATATACCCCATATCTTATAATATTACAGGAAAAGGAACAATTGCGAGAAGACGATGGATTATTTAAAGAAGAGGATCACGAATTACAAGACAATAAATCTGGGAGAATTTGGAAATTCCAGGACAGCAAAGACATGCAACTCAGTAGAAATAGATAGAGATTTGGAACGCTGTTGTTTATAATAACAACAGTTTTGTGCTTAGTGTTGACTATTTATTATAGTTCATCCAGTTCTGAGCACATTGAAAAATCACAAGGTATCATTTCAAAAGTCGGGGACAAAATAAAAGTAACAACTGAGAAGGATTTCATACAAAGATAATGCTGTATCAAAGTATGTAAGCAATATTCCACAATTTCTATCGAATTTGGGGATATTTTGTAATTGTTATGATTGGTTTGAAGGCTTTTGTAGGTTAAGAAGAAAAGTTTGTTTTGCATGTCTTCTTCAATAATTCTGCTTACAAACAATGCAAAACTAGCCGGAAGCTTCTAATTATGGTTATTTTTTTTTTTTGGATGGAAAGATATTGATTTTTCTTAACTGTTTCCTTGATAAGACATTACTTTATTACAGAAGACGCATGTGTCAGTTCTCCGTGTTTAAATACAGGAACTTGTATAACAGCCGGATTAAGCTACTACTGTACATGCCCAGAAGGTTACTCGGGATATCATTGTGAAGGTCTTGTTAAACCCGTTAAATGAGATATTTGTAAGAATAAAACAAGAAACAATTGTATTTTGGTTTCTTATTTATTATTCCACATATTTGGAAAAACGTTTTAAAGAAAAATTGATGGATAACCACATTTTGCAACTCCACCGAAGGAAATAAAGGATCTCTGCAAGAAAAGTATTTTTTTTTATTATTTGGCAGGCCTAGATCGATGAATACTATTCAATGTCCACATGATTCATCTACAAGTATGTAATTGTCAGGTGACAGTTTAAAGATGAATGTGTGCGAACGACTCATCAAAAACACCAGAACAATAATTTGGTTCACAAGAGGCGCGTTTTGTCTACATATGACTCATCAGTGGCACTCCAAATACAAAGGTTAAGAGCCTGAACTTCCAAAAGTTGTGCCAAATACGAATAAACAGTCTATGCTTCGGGTAGACAAACATTAGTGTTTTGGATAATTCAACAGTAAATTTAAAGAAAGTGAGCATATCAATGGTATTTCATGTCAATATAAACGTGATGACCACTAGGATGGTGATAACCTCGTGAACGAATCCGACAGTGGCTTCATCACTAATCATTAGACATTTAATAAAAATGTATTCGTCAATTTTTCTAGTCAAATGTACGTTAAATTATATTTATAATATGGTCTTTTGTCTCATGGCCCTTCAATGATGTTGGTTTTTTTTAGATACACCATGTTCTCTGGAACCTTGTATCCCCATTGGACATGTACAGTGTTTGGGAGTTCATTTAATTGTGCTTGTCAGGAAGGATACAAAGGATCCAAATGTGAAGGTTGTAAAACTTGTTTTCATTAAGCGCTTGTTTGCAAGATTTTCAGAACTTTGCCTGTTAAATAGCAAGTTATGGAATGTAAACATAGAATTGAGACCAAAATTGTTCAGCCATCTTCCTATAAATATAAGAATGAGGTAATTGCCAATTAGACAATCCACTACAGACTAAAGGACAAGAAAGTAAGCAACCACAGGTTACAATACAAATTTCAACAATAAACAATACCTTCAAAATGTCCCGCCATAACTAATTGTAAAAGGATATCGTAGTTGTTTAATATATTTTTGTAAACTGTTTATTCAAAACTACCATGGTTGACATGCACCTTCAAGATTGATAATAGAAATTTCTCCTAATATGTTTGATGTTTTAAACTAACTAGTATTTCTACTTCCTGACAACCAATCTGTTGACATCTCAGGACTATTATATATATTGCATTGAAAACGTTCAGGCCAATCATAATTCTTTGTCCTGTCCCTTAAAATAATGGCTACACTCTCGTTTTTTCCATTTATTTTCGTTCACACGGTGCGACAGTTCACACCTCGTTTGAATTGGGTTACATGCACACCGACATGAAGAAGATAAATTTGAAATAAATTATTTATACATTTGAATCTGGATTTCGTCCAATTATTGATGGTATGAAATATGCATTAAACTTATACTAATGACCGTCTGTCGAGAAAATTAGTCGGAAAATAGCATAGCTATATAGTGATGAACGAACGTACACATTGATATTACATTAATTTTGATAAACATGTTAAACGCATATAATTCAGCACAATTTACAACAATCATTCCATTTTATTTTATTAATTTTGATAAACATGTTAAACGCATATAATTAAGCACAATTTACAACAATCATTCCATTTTATTTTAGTTATTGACAATATCTCTATTCCATCCTAAATACAAATATTATGAATTATTTTTCTACACGTATTTTGTACTAACGATTTTATTTTTAACATGCGTTTTTATTGAGCAAAGTATAGGCATTTTTTCAACATATAATTTGTACTTCTAAGAGGACACTGTAATATTTTTCCATACAAAATACTGTGTTGTCATTGCAAATCTTTACTCTACACTTTTTAAAAAGGTACTTATAGGACATACTCTGAATAATATTACATTAATGGATTTTTCTGCATGATGTCTCAAGGGTTCTTTTCTTCAGAAACACCGTGTTCTAAAGGCCCTTGTATCCACAATGGAACATGTACTGTATTTGGGAATTCATTCAAATGTGATTGTACGGACAGATACAACGGGTCAAGATGCGCAGGTTTGTTGGTAACAAGATTGTTATGCCTGAACATATTTCGTACAACTAAAACAAACGGTGATGAGAGAATATCGCGGGTGATAAATACAATTCGGTCGGATTGGAGACCTTAAATACAAAATGAATTGTGAAAAATTTGCCTATGAACTTGCATCAGTCCTTCATTATGTCCTATGCACTACTATAAAAAGAATATTTTAATACATTACTTGTCTTCACTTAGTGTTTTTATTTATTACCAGTCACACCGTGCGTCAGTTCAACTTGTTTGAATGTGGATACGTACGAACCAACCGAAAATATACATAGTTGAAGAAGCCAAATTTATGATGGCAAGAACGGACATGAATCTTAACAGGTTCTGGGTGTCATTTTGTAGAAATGGGCAATACAACGAACTCATTCGTTTAAAAGACTTGGGGATAAAAATGCAACAAAAAATGTGTACGCGTGCTTAGTTATATGGTTCTGTTTGATTTAGAATTTTCTTTCTTTTTTTTTTTAACTTCTCTGATCTTCAGCTAATTGTATTTGTTTTGTTAATGAAATGCATTTTACAGTTCAACTATCATGTCCCTCTGGTTGGATGAGGCATGAAAACAACTGTTACTACATCAGCAGTATTGACAACAATTGGAGTGATGCCAAGGTTGTATTCAATTATTTTAATTTGATATATGAAATAAACAAAATTAAATATATTGAGAACAATAGTTCTAGCTAATAATAAGAAATCAGAAACAACTGCGAACAAAGTTCTTAAAGTTTCCATTTGTTTGTTAGTCAGTGTTGAGGGCCACTTTAAACTACTTTAGCTATATTTTGGCGGATAGTTTGTTTTAAACGTTTCCAAAACCGGAGTACCCGACGAGAACCATCGACAGGAACACTGTTTATCTCTGTCAATTTAGATTGGAGTCAAACAAACTTGGTAAAAGCGGGGTTCTTACATATACAATATCAGGCTAGTTGTTTTAGCCATTTGGCAAAAGGTCTCTTCATAAATTTTACGGACGCTATCCCAAGTTAGATGACGACAGATATGTTTCAATTGTCGAAACCACAAAACCTCCTTTTTACTCGAATGTGACCGACCGGCACTCATCACCGGGTTTATGGTTACATGAGCACGACGGTTGCCACATACGGAGCAGGATCTGCTAAGCCTTCCGGAGCACTTAACATTACCTACAGTTTTGATGGGGTTCGTGTTGCTCAATCTTAAGTTTTCTTTCGTGTTTCTTAATTGTGTACTGTTGTTTTTCTTTTCGTCGTTTTTCGTTGTTTTGCCATGGCATTGTCAGTTTGATTTCGACTTATGAGTTCGATTTTCATATGATGAAAACATAATATTTCAATCAGTTTAATTAAGGTCTGGAGCTGGCATGTCAGTAACTGCTAGTAGTCTTTTGTTAATTTATGTATCATTGTCATTTTGCTTAGTTTCTTTTGTTACCTTTTCTGACATCGGACTCGAACTTCTTTTAAACTGAGTATTACTGCGCGTATTGCTGTGTGTTTGTTTATTCTACATTGGCTTAAGATATTGGGGAGGTTGAGATCTCACGAAATATGTTTAACCCCGCCCCATTTTGCGCCTTTCCCAAGTCAGGAGCCTCTGGCCTTTGTTAGTCTTGTATGTTTTTTCATTCTAGTTCATTTATATGTTTCGGAGTTTAGTGTGACGTCCATTTTCATTGAACTAGTTCACATTTTCTTTAGGTGCCTATTGAAGCCCGCCTCCATAATCATGTTATAATAGATAAACAAGACACATATACAAACAAAACAATAATAAACACTGCATATCAAATAGTACTAGCAGTTACAAATAGAAATGTTGTATACAAAAATAAAATCATCATAGATAACAGGATTAAAATTTTGTACGCCAGATGATCGTTTTGTATACAAAGATTCATCAGTGATGCTGGAATAAAACAAATTAAAATAGAAGAAATAAAATACAAAGTTGAAGAGCATTGAGGATCAGTAAATTCCTAAAGGTTTTGCCAAATTCAACTAAGGTAGTCAATCAATGGGGTAGAAAATCCTTAGTATTTCGAAAAATTCAACGTTTTGTAAACAGCAACTTTATAATTATGACCATATCAATGATAATTCATGTCAACAAAGAAGTGCTGACTTCTGGGCTTGTGATACCCTAAGAGAGGAAACCACCACCAGTAGTGGCGTTGACCCAATGCTTGTAAATATACTCATCATAGATAGCAGGATTGAAATTTTGTACGCAAGACGCGCGTTTCGTCTACAAAGACTTATCAGTGATGCTCGAATCTGCTGCTATGAAATCATGCTTCCATTCATTGTAATATTTGTCTGTACTTCAGCGTATATTTTCACAGAAACGTCTAAACAAAACATTAAACGAAATAGTCAATAGATAAGCACTGAATTTCAATGCAGCAAAATAACTCCAAACGTTACTTCTGGCTTAAAATTCGACCAACAGTAATTCACTGATTTTCAATTTTCACAAATCGATTAAAAGCTACTAATCATGAACACAAACAAAATCTTAGGGAATCGTATCATCTCCAAAAGTTTAAAAGACCTGCTGCGTCGATAGGGTGAGCGTAACCTGCTATGCGTGCATCAACCGTCATGCTAATCCACGTTCAGACAAAAGCTTCAATTGGTAAAACTATAGATCAGAAGACTGCTTTTGTATATATAGGGTATAATACTGCATAAACATGTCGCTTGTGTGTTATGGTGACCGCATATCTTCTGTAATGTCGATTTCAGTCGTTTTTCCCAATAGCTCTATGGAAACCGTTTTTGTGTAAGATGCATATCCCTGTTAATAAAGTCAGTATAGTGTGATGATCAACGGGCGTAAGTTTTATTTGAAATATGTAAACGCTCTACTTATGGGACAAAGGGTATGTTACTACTATTTCAATTAAAGAATAACATAATTATAAATGCATACAACATTCTTTCAGATTGCTTGTAAAAGACAAAATGCTTTCCTTGCTGAACCCAGATCGTTAAGTGAAATCCTATTTCTTAAGACATATTCGAAAAATTATTTGAAAGGTACGCACATACGCAATTTCAAAAGAAACAATCGTTTTAGTTCATTTAGGCCATGTAAGCTATTGGTTGCACTTCTGTAAATATAGACAATGCAATCTCTCATAGGAACTCCTTTTACGGCTAAAATGTGCCTTTTTACAATGATGTTTCGTTGAAAATTATATCCTAAAATGGAAAGTTCACATGCACTACTTTGTTTTGCAAATGTCAAAACATAGGATTGTGCAGCATATTTTCAATATTTATAAACCTCGAACTTCTAAGAGTTTGAACTTATAATAAAATTCTGTACTACCCTCCCTTTACTTTGAGTCTTCCAGAGAATTCTTAAGACCGCTACTACAAAATGCAGCCTATATCTATTACTTAGCGCCAGTCGTCCACCCGTCTGTCTGTTCGTCCGTTCGGCGCAATTATTTTTCAATATTCTCCTCTGAAACTACTGGGTAAAATGTTACCAAATTTTACTTGAATGTTCTTTTGAATTTATTTTGAAATTGTATGCAGGGATTTGATTCTTTAACAAACATGGACATTGTTGCTTAAGATATACGAAGGGGTACAACAGGCTTAAATATATATAGAGAAGTAAAATAGAATATCAATTCCTGTAAGAAAAGATCTACAAATGAGTTTAATGGCTGAAATTGTCATGAGACATCTTATAGAAGTTTTTGTCCTTGAAAGCAATATGGTACATTTTATGTCTCTGCAGGATACAGAAGAGAGGACGGGATTGTGGTTACGACAATTGAAACATATCTGTCGTCATCAGTGAAACAGATATTCCATAACGGTCAACCAACTCGTAATGGTGTCAGTAAAATTTTCGAAAGGATGATTTCATCATCACCACTTCGAAATCTTTGTTTGAATCTTCCTTGTAAATAGCAAACCTCTATCAAGGAAATCATGATAGGACATGCAAGCTTTTGAATACCGTATCAACTGAAAGATATATACCCATATACAGGCGCTGCTGGAATGTTGCCACATAAAGATGAAAGGTTTACAGTTCGTAACGTTTTCTTCTCAACCGACCCTCATTGTTAGTTTTAGATGTTAATCAAGATATGTTGCAGACTTAACTGTATCTGTTGTCTCCTTTATTGCAAGTTCGATGGGATAAATGCGTTCAACATATTCACCAAACTTCGAATTATTTAGTGAGAGGACATCATCTTTATAGCGTAATGCGAAGTTAAAGGATAATGCTAGCTTCTTTTCATTCTTTCTAAGAAGCTTCTATTTGAAGTCAAACTCATATACATAAATGAACAAGTCAGCAAGAAGACTTGTTCTTGAATAATGCGTCCTCCAAACGTAACAAACAAGACTTCAAGCATCTGATAATGTTAGTTTCAGAGATTTTTGTTTGCATCAGAGTGATTTTTACAGAGTTCGATTTATCCCGCAGGACCATTTCTGTTAGTTTGTCATTTAGTTTGGAATGGGAATACTTGTGTGAAGTGTAGAATAGTCAAATGATTTAATACTATTGCAAGAGGAAAAGACTTAGATTGTATGTACTCTAACAGTATGAACAATTTAACTTTAGCTAGCTAAACCACCCACTGATATGATAGTTGTTCATAATTCCATTATGTAGACAAAATTGGGTGAGCACACAAAACGGTGGTGTTTGGAACTTTATCTGAGGGACAACACCATATTTGTCATGGAGTAGGGATAGGCGCTTAGCAACATTTTGTTCTATAAAGATCGATGTAGCATGTGAATTCATAGACATATTCAGTTTTCAATCTAATTTGTATCAACTACCTCACATTTACAAAGAGTATCCGAAATGTTCAGCAAAACAAGATCCACAAATAAGTTAACATAGCTGAAGTTGTCAATTAACTCCTCATATGCCCTTTGTGTTTTATCTAGACAATTCTAATAGATGGTTAGAAAATGAAAACTGCACAAATTATCAAGTAGTTCAGAATGAAGAGTTAATATATTTGTACTGTTACTGATGAAATGGTTAGACCTACTGATCCATCGAAGAACTCTCATACCTGTTAATAAAAGAACAAATAAAACAATAAGTCAGAAATACAATCGGTATTAAAGATGCTCTTAATTCCGTTTCATTACAGAAAAGAATTCAGATATCTGGCTTGGTGGGTCAGATCTTGCTAAAGAAGCTGTATGGGTCTGGAAAATAAGCAAACTGAATTTCACAGTAACTGATTGGTCTGGAGGTGAACCAAATAATTTTAATGGAAAGGAAAATTGTTTGGAGTTATGTTTCGCTCTGGGCTATAAATGGAACGACGACAACTGTTTGAAGAGGAACAAGTATATTTGTGAAATATCGTAAGTATTTAATCGATATGAATGCTTAATATTGAGATAAGAGAAGAATGCCAAGGCAACAATTTTGGCAACCTGATCTCCAAAATCAGAAAGTATTAAAAATAATTCTATCAAATAGCATTCTTGAAATTTTCACCAAATAACAGTCTGTCTAATTATCGATTCTAGTAAATCAATTTAGAATATACTAATCAATTTTAGAATATTACTAAAGGGAATAACATGAAATCCAAATTGCGCTAGACAGAGTGCGTCTTCTGCTATATAAAAATAAGATGTGGTATGATTGCTAATGAGACAACTCTCCATCAGAGACCAAATTACGTCAAAGTTCCCAATTATAGGTCGCCGTACGCCCTTCAACAATGAGCAAAACATGACAAATGTAAAACAATTCTAGCGAGAAACCTTACGGTTTAAGACAAGCACATACAAAATGTGGCGGGATTAAATATTTTTCTGGCCCCCAACCCTCTACTAAACGTTGACAGTGATGTAAAAGCACAACATAAGGACAAACTCAGATCGATACAAAGCACAAAAAACTAATAAGAATACATAATTAATGGTCATAAAACATGATATTGTGCAATGCCAAAATGTAGGTATCGACAGAATGTAGGACCGTGAATGTTCATATGTGTTTAGTAATACTTTTATTTGGGTTTTACTTCATTGATCACAAAAGAATTTTTATACTGATAAAACAATATTAAAGATCTAACTACAAAGATAAATTTGTAACCTTTTAGAACTATTTAAAGTTTACCCGGATCGTATCTTTTTCACAGTTATTGATGTTTATATTTGATTCATCTTAAGTTAGTTGCTTTGGGTAAAGTTCGGCAGTATATCTAGAGAATTCTTGATTATATAACGAAAAATATTATCAAGAAAACCGCACGTGTTGTTGAATTTATTAATTAAATTGAATTTATACGGGTCGTCAGTGAGCTTGGCCATAAACTGTGATTCATAACAGTACAGGAACAAGTCTATTTTAAGGAGCGCAATTGGTACACATATAACATACAACATGTAGATACACTTTATTCCCGAAACGTACATAGATGTTGTCAAGCAGAAAATTTACAGCTTTAATATACACACAGTTAAAAATTCACCAAAGGGATTACGACACAATTGGTAAATAGTAGATCAGGGAATATTCTGAAGATCTTAGACTGCAAAAATATGTCAAACTCTAGAAAATCTACTTTGTTATCTATATCCGAAGAGACACCTTTCACATATTGTACAAAATGGAAACACGTATGACAAACGGGAAGATTTCAACTTCCCAATTATCAATTTCCATTTCTCAGCAGTACCATACCCTCTGCCCTATCGTATGGTGTTTACATATCTCAGCTGATACGTTATGCTCGTTCATATTCTCACTATACGGACTTCATAAACAGGAGTGTGCTCCTTACGCAGAAACTACTCCAACAGAGTTATGAGGAGGAAAGATTAAATATGACACTCCGTAAATTTTATGGACACCATCAAGAATTGGTTAATATATACGATGTGTCTATGTCTAAACTAACTAACGACATTTTACCACATCTTAGATTGTGGTTTACCATCTACGTCGTCTGGTCTGCTAAGTACCGAACGTGACCTATTCCCGAATATGACTGTTTTGCTGAGTGTGAATTCGCATTGCTATTAAACGTTTCTCGGTATTTACACATCCAACATTCATGTATTAGTTATGATGTTTCTTTTGTAAATCTTGTAAGATATTGTGTTATGTCTTATCGTTTGTTGTATGAATTCTATTTTAATTTTCTATATATATGTAAAAGTTAAGATAATTAATCAGCTAGTTCATTTATATGATTTTTAGTTTAAAGCAACTATATGCATAGGATTTATTTGTTTTTACACAGTTTTGATTTAGAAGTAAAACCGACATGGTTAGAAAAACAAATAATTACACCATTACAAACACAATTCTATATTAATATTCTTGTTATAGTTTTAAAATACATAAAATAACACCATTACAAACTCAATCCCAATTATATATTCCTTTTATAGAAATTTACCGGTGATAAAATAAACGTCACAAAGAATACGTCACGTTTTGTGGCGTTGATACATTCGTGTGACGCACTGTTCATAATTCTATTGTGGTGTGCTAGTGTACTGTCGTAAATCCATGGGAGATGTCCGTTGTTATTTTGTGGTTTACATGTTGTAATGTACTATTATATTAATTATTTATGTATTTCTCTGTCCTGAGTGTTCTTGCGTTTATTTGTACTGTACTCCTGTCACGTAATGTTGTCATTTTAACGGTATTTTAACATTGCCATATAATCGAGAGGTTTGGCTACCCATAAAACCAGGTTCAACCCACCATTTGTTCTTAAAATGTCCTGTACCAAGTCAGGAATATGGCAGTTGTTATCAAATAGTCCTTTTCTACGTATGTTGGCGTTTTTATTTTGTAGCTGTTCAGTGTTTCTGTTGTTCCGTTGTTTTCCTCTTATAGTCGATGTGTTTCCCTCGGTTTTGGTTTGTGACCCGGATTTGTTTTCGCTTAATCGATTTTTGACTATTGAGCAGGGTATACTACTGTTGCTTTTATTAATCACCACCGGATGGGAATCTCTGCTGGTGGACAGTACTGTCCCCGAGGATTCTACCAGTCCGGTAGCCTAACAGCATGAATACAAGTAGAATAAATAATTTTCTACTGGATAACACGTCGCCCAGGATAAAGGTGTCGATCGGATGTTGGCAAGGACACAACAACACCGATTATATCAGGTTTCCCGGATCATCTTAAAGGATGAAATGAAACGACAGATGTGCAATTCTTCGTTGTACTATAAAAATTCAGACAAGTTTGTTTATATTCGGCCCTGTACTGTTCAACTTTCAGATATTTTAGATTTCAATGACAACTTGCAATATTGCTCTGATGTATGATTTTTATTATTAATTGTATTTGGCTTTTAACTAGCTTTCTGTAACTGCGAGTACTCTCAAATCGCACTTTCGTGTTAATTTGACCTGTTGATACAATTTATACTGTATTTTTGTTATTTAATGTTTACTTTTTCAGTGTTATATCTAGTCTCACTATTTTTAGTATACCACCTTTGATCAGTGTTTAGTATGACGATAAATTTTCATCTTTGTTCTCGTACTAGGAGCAACAAAATTATTTATTTTGTAAAAATTATTTCCGTATTACCTTACAACAAAACTATTTTTATTTACCTGTGTACGTTATTTTATTTGGCGGCATTTTGTCCAAAGTTATGGTTGTCTTTCTGATATTGTTAAACATCTAACCTCCTTGTTTTATTAATTTTGTATTTACACTGTGTCGTAGATCAAATTTATTCGTTCAGTGTATATTCACTTGTTTTTGTTAATATGTCTTTTGATTGAGTTAAGCTATTTCAATTGATATTTTATAGTGTGTCTTTCTATGTTGTGATGTTACACTATTGTTTCAGGTAGGATGAAGGTTGGCACTTATTAAAACGTTTAAACCCGCTGCATTTGTTTGCGCCGGTCCTAAGTCAGGAACCTGATGGTCAGTGGTTGTCGTTTGTTGACGTGGTTCATAAGTGTTTCTCGTTTCTCGTTTTTATATAGAGTAGATCGTTGGTTTTCCTGTTTGAATGGTTTTACACTAGTCATTTTGGAGCCCTTTATAGCTTGATGTTCGGTGTGAGCCAAGGCTCCGTGTTGAAGGCCGTACTTTGACCTATAATGGCTACTTTTACATATTGTGACTTGGATGAAGAGTTGTCTCATTGGCATTCATACCACATCTTCTTATATCTATGATCTATGTCGGGGAAACTCGACAAAGACTCAATTCAGAATGAATGACCATCGGTTTAATGTTAATGATCCTAATAACAACAAATTTCTCTATAAACATTTTAATCAGCCTGATCATTCTATTGTTTCAATGAAAGTCCGGATTATAGAGAAATTTATCATTCAACAAATGACCCCATATGGAGCACACCATATCGGTTACAAAGAGAAGACTTTTGGAACAGCCATTCCCTATGGATCAATGACAAAATTGATGGTGTAGGTATTTTGTCTAGTCCCAGGTGTAGTACTATCAATACATTACAATTATTTAATACTTCTGCTCGACGAAATAGAAGTAATGGTCACAGAAATTATACACCACCTGCTGTTCACACCGCGACAATTGATAGTCTGTTATCGTCTGTTCAAAACCTTTAGGAATTCACCATATCAGAACTAATTTATACTCCACTCCATTATCTAAACTTTATTTACTATTTCAAGAGGGCCATTACTATTCAAACCCGTATCCACTACTTCCAAAGATGAGGAAAAACGTAATTTTTAAAAGAAGAATTTGTCAATAAAGGTTTAGATGCTCTCAATATTAGCAATATTTTCAACCAGCAATCTGTACAAAACTATACCTGATTACTTCAAAATAAAGCTACACCTGTAATTTCATATACTTACACCAAGCCTATTGCATCCAAGATTTTCAACAATAAAAGAGTTTTAGAGGCATTTAACCTCCAAACCTCCGAGTTGCTCATGTGCATCGTCAAAATACAATTATAGTCCAACTGGTCATGTTATTACTGGCGACCTTGGCATCGTAACCAATGAACCACTAAGAGAGTTGTTAACCAACGGACCAAAATATAGAATTCCCAGCTTATCAACTGGAAAAAGAACTTCAGGTTACTGATGGATGCAGTTGAAGACTATGCTAGAAAATGGGTAAAGCGCGAGCCAGATGAACCAGAACTGGACACTTTATCTGAATGAATCAAAGCTATTTGATCATGCATTCAGAAACGTATTCAGAAACTACGATGTACTATAAGCAAAAGGGTTTCCTCTTATAGTCGATGTGTTTCCTTCGGTTTTGGTTTGTGACCCGGATTTGTTTTCGCTTAATCAATTTATTACTATTGAACAGCGGTATACTACTGTTGCCTTTATTTATCACCACCGGATCGGAATCTCTGCTGGTGGACAGTACTGTCCCCGAGGATTCTACCAGTCCGGTAGCCTAACAGCATGAATACAAGTAGAATAAATAATTTTATACTGGATGACACGTCGCCCAGGATAAAAGGTGTCAATCGGATGTTGGCAAGGACACAACAACACCAGTTATATCAGGTGTCCCCAGAATCATCTTTAAGGATGTAATGAAAACGACAGATGTGCAGTCTTCTAATTCCTCGTTGTACTATAAAAATTCAGACAATTTTGTTTATATTCAGCCCTGTACTGTCCAACTTTCAGATATTTAGATTACAGTGACAACTTACAATATTGCTTTATTTCCAAATGTAACCGTAAAATTTGTAAAACCTGTGCCATACTAATATCCGATGACTATTTTCAAAGTAACTTGACCACCAAAAGTTACAATACACAGTCATGAGAATTCAAATTGTACTGCTTCCAATATTTTGCATGGTATTGAATATGCTTTTGTGGACTCAAACTCAGAAAAGACATGTCATTGTTACATTTGGTTGATACATTCAACAATACCTACCGTTATCTTGATGATATTTTTCGTTAAATAATCCAGAATTCTCTAAATATACTACAGAAATTTACCCAAAGGAACTTACTTTAAATAAATCTAACATAAACAGCAGTAGTTGTCCTTTTCCAATTTTATATTCTATTTTTGTCGAGTCTGCGACTTCTGTTGCAGAAAGGTCGACATAGGATAGTGATCCGCCGGGGCGGCGGCGTTAGCTAACTTCTTAAAAGCTTAATATTTCAGAAGGTAGAAGACCTGGGTCCTTCCTACTTTGTATATAGATGCCTTATGTTACGAAGTTTCCGTATGTCATATGTCCATTGTCCTTGACCTCATTTTCATGGTTCGGTGACTACTTGAAAAAAAGTAAAGATTTTAGTATTCTTAATTTCTCTCTTAATATGAGTAATATGATAACTATATTTGGTATGTGCGTACCTTGCAAAGTCCTCATGCCCGTCAAACAGTTTTCACTTGAGCTCGACCTCATTTCATGGATCAGTGAATAAAGTTAAGTTTTCGTGGTCAAGTCCATTTCTCAGATACTATAAGCAGTAGGTCCACTATATTTGGTGTATGGAATGATTGTGAGGTGTACATGTCCAACTGGCAGTTGTCATCTGACCTTGACCTCATTTTCATGGTTCAGCGGTTATAATTAAGTTTTGTGTTTTGGTCTGTTTTTCTAATACTATATGCAATAGGTTTACTATATTTGATGAATGGAATGATTGAAAGGTGTACATGTCCAACTGGTAGCTGTCATCATACATTGACCTCATTTTCATGGTTCAGTGGTTATAGTTAAGTTTTGTGTTTTGGTCTGTTTTCTAATACTGTATGCAATAGGTATACTATATTTGGTGAATGGAATGATTGAAAGGTGTACATGTCCAACTGGCAGCTGTGATCTGACATTGACCTCATTTTATGGTTCAGTGGTTATAGTTAAGTTTTTGTGTTTTGGTCTGTTTTTCTAATACTGTATGAAATAGGTATACTATATTTGGTGTATGGAATGATTGTAAGGTGTACATGTCCAACTGGCAGCTGTCATCTGACATTGACCTCATTTTCATGGTTCAGTGGTTAAAGTTAAGTTTTTGTGTTTTGGTTTGTTTTCTAATACTGTATGAAATAGGTATACTATATTTGGTGTATGGAATGATTGTAAGGTGTACATCTCCTATTGGCAGGTGTCATCTGACCTTGACCTCATTTTCATGGTTCAGTGGTTAAAGTTAAGTTTTTGTGTTTTGGTCTGTTTTTCTAACACTGTATACAATAGGTCAACTATATTTGGCGTATGAAAATATATTACGATGTACATTTGGCATGTTTTATTTTACCTTGACCTCATATTTACGGTTTATTGCTTAATGTTAAGTTTTTGTTTTTGGTCAGTTTTTCTTGTACTTTAAGCAATAGGTCAACTATATTTGGTGTATGGAATGATTGTAAGGTGTATATGTCTGTCTAAAATTATCATCTGACAATGACCTCATTTTCATGGTTCCTTGGTTAATTTCAAGTTTTCCTGGTTAAGTTTATTTCTTAGATACTATATGAAATAGGTCAACTATATCTAAAGCATGTAATGACTGTAAGGTGTACATGTCTGTCTGACAAGGTACATCTGACCTTGATCTCATTTTCATGGTTCATTGATCAATGTTAAGTTTTCCTGGTTAAGTTTGTTTCTTAGATACTATGTGCAATAGGTCAACTATATTTAAAGCATATTTGGTGTATGGAATGATTGAAAGGTGTACATGTATTCCAGTTTGGTTTATCTGACCTTGCCCTCATTTTCTTGGATCTTGTTAAGTTTATTTGATAGTAAAGCTTTATATTTAGGACTATCAACATTTAATCAGTGGTAAGTAAAGAAGGCGAGACATTTCAGCGTGTGCACTCTTGTTAGAAATTTACCTGTGATGAAATAAACGTCACAAAAATACGTCAAGTTTTGTGGCGTTGATACATTCGTATGACGCACAGTTCATAATTCTATTGTGGTGTGCTGGTTTACTGTCGTAAATCCATGGGAGGTGACTGTTGTTATTCTGTGGTTTACATGTTGTCATGTACTATTATATTATTTATTTATGTATTTCTCTGTCTTGAGTGTTCTTGCGTTTATTTGTACTGTATTCCTGTCACGTAATGTTGTCATTTTAACGGTATTTTAACATTGCCATATAAGCGGGAGGTTTGGCTACCCATAAAACCAGGTTCAACCTTCATTTTGTCTTAAAATGTCCTGTTCAAAGTCAGGAATATGGCAGTTGTTTTCAAATAGTCCGTTAATATGTATGTTGGCGTTTGTTTTGAAGCAGTTCAGTGTTTCTGTTGTTTCGTTGTTTTCCTCTTATAGTCGATGTGTTTCCCTCGGTTTTGGTTTGTGACCCGGATTTGTTTTCGCTTAATCAATTTATGACTATTGAACAGCGGTATACTACTGTTGCCTTATTTAATTGATGTCTTTATTTCAGATTGATGTAAGCTATATAACCAAGCAAGAACAGGCCTCGAGATTACAAATTACATAATTACATGATTAACATGTATCACAACTATAAACATTAAACTGATAGTTTTGATTGTACCTCCTATTTCGCTTTATCCATTTGAAAGCAATTTCAAAATGATATTCAGGTATGAAAATTTCTTGCAAAATAACTTTGAAATCAAGTCATTCACCAAAAGCTCATGTTTGATTAACAATTAACTCCAAAAACATTTTTTTCAAAACTAATGTTCTACAATAAATATATATTTGCACGTGAGTTGTATTTATTGGGCTATTAAGTCAGAATCAAGTCATTCTCCAAGGCTTTTGTTTGAATAACAGTTAACTCCAAAAAATATTTTTAAAACTAATGTTCTGCAACAAATACATATTTGCACGTCAGTTGCATGTATTGAGCTATTAAGGCAGTAATTGGAATAAATGAAACCGTCAAAATAACAACAATACCGTACTGCTAAGAACGAAGATATAATACCTTAAATATGAAATAAGTTCAAAGGTTCTTCCAATTCTTGGCTTATATATTCAAAGCTCTAGCATTCAGTGTTGATACCGGTTACCACATTACATGTTATCAACATTGTGTTTGTTTTTGAGCTTGTTTTATATTGAAATGGTGCTTAAGTGTACAATAATAAGAAAATTCGCTTTTACTCACAGGAATGAACTTTCATATGGTAACATGAAATACAGGTATAAAAATACCTAATTACACAAGGGTCCTCATGTTTCGTTATGATAGTATCATTGATGAATATTTGAATGTACAGATATATATGTGTTGTAACTATTTAAAGACAGTACTAACTTACATACAGTAAAACCTGATATGGAAATCATTCTATTTAATTTTCAAACATTTTCGTCACTTGTGAACATATATTCGATGGTGGTCAACCAATTCGTGATGGTATCCTTTTACATTTTCGAAGTTGTGACCTTATCTTCACCACTTCACCACTTGGAACCCTTCGTTTGTAATAGCTTCCTTTAAATCATCATCCCTCTATCAAGAAAATTATAGTAGAAAAGTAAGCTCTAAAATATAATATCAACTTAGAGATGATACATATGCTATACGCAGGCACTTCTAGAATGATGCTAGATAGAAATTGGAAAATTCACAATTGGGAACTGAAATCATCTCCCTTGTCGTAAATTTTTGTTATCATTGTCAGTTTGTAACAAGTCAAGATATGGGGCTGCTTTAATTGCATCTTTTGAATCCTTTACACAACAACGTCATAATAGTACAGGTAACACGATATCGTGCATGCCTTGAATTAATATTCTTCGGAAATGCCTATACCAAAACATGAATATGACAGTTAATTCATTCGTTCCGTGTGTTGATAACGTTTAATTTTGTCAGTTTTAATGGACTTCACCTTTTTAATTTAACTTGGAGTTATTTGTTACACCTTTTTGTATATGAATAAATTCTTTATTTTAGAATACACATAATTAGACCTGTGAGATATTAATTAAGGGTAAATTTGTCCTACATCTCTATTCAAATTGCATCATTACGTATTTACTTGACTGAATATAAGACTTTTAACGTAACATTGAAGGAATAAATCAAATATACACTCATATCACATTAAGATGCAGCTATTGACAGAATTCGTTTACACTCAAAACGACTTCATATCCGCAATAGTTCTTTAGCATACTTTATTATTGAAATTGACAAGATTTAATATACTAAACAAAAGTCGTCAAATTATTATTGGTTTATTCAGACCAAGGGTAGATCTTTGTATAATGATATATCTGATCTTATCGTATAATTAAGTAATCGTGTTAAAATATAATTCGGATACGGATATATTTTAACGATTTAAATATATAATTGTTAATCTATACATTGTTTCACATTTTAGCTTATTTTTTATTGACACCCATTTTGGTATTTCGTACTCCTTTTATACCGACTGTCACCCGTTGTGTTTAATAGGTGAACTAAGTCTCCTTCGAGTGAGGCTTCAACTCCTGAATTTAATGAGACAAAATAATCGTAACAGTTATGAAAATGATATTTTATTCATAAATTAAGTAATTCCTATAAACAAACAAATGCAACCTTCCCCAAATACAAAAGTATGGTATGATTTTCAACACGTACAAGGTATGAGGTTATGGAACAACTTTCATCAATATCCTTGACACTGAAAACACCAAAGTAAAAATATAGTTCAAAATAAAATTTAGTACATAATAAAAACATGTTACATGATTTCCTTGCATATGTGTTGTTCTAGAATAACCTTAACAGGGTACGCTAGAAAACAATACCCTCTCCCGGCTGAAAAATAATACAATAAAGAGTAGAAATGAATTCAAACATGATGGTACCATTGAAATTGTTTTATTCAATTTTATTAGAAATTATTTGAAATAATAAACGTGCTTACGCTTCTCTTATCAAATTTGTTCTGCCAAATGTTTTATGACGAATGCTGTTGAGAAGAAGTGTCCATGAGAGTTGACATATGAAAATAAGAAGACGTCGTATAATTGCCAATGAGACAACTCTCCACAAGAGACCAAATGACACAGAAATTCACAACTTTAGGTAACATTATAAAGCCCATACCGCATAGTCAGCTATAAAGGGCCCCGAAATGACAAATATAAAACAATTCAAACTAGAAAACTTACGGCCTAATTTATGTACAAAATAATGAACGAAAAACAAATATGTTACACAGCAACTAACTACAACCACTGAATTACAGGCTCCTGACTCGCGACAGGCACATACATAATGTGGCGGGTTTAAACTAGTTTGAAGGCGCCAACCATCTCTCAACCTGGGACAGTGGTGTAACAGCACAACACAAGAACAGATTATGCAGCACAATAAACGAATAACAACTATGAGAAACAGCAAAAACGACAACCACTCAATAGCAGGCTCCTGAATTGGGACAGACACATATAGAATGTGGCGGGGTTAAACTCTTTGAAGGCGCCAACCCTCCCCTTACCTGGGACAGTGGTGTAACAGTACAACATAAGTTGACTGCCTGGTTCATTGCGTACTTTCAAAAGCAATATATACATCTAGGTTGTTGTCCAATTTGTAAATATTTTGTCGGTATGTTGGTATTCCTGATGCGATAACCAGAGTTGATAACCATATATCTCACCAAAATCAATATTATATTTTGTTTTCTTAACAACCGAAGTAAACATCTTTGCAATTGGCAATATTTCATACGGTGAACTCCAATACTCATAAGAAAACGATATAGAATATAATAAAAAGAAATCTAAAATACCGACGGTTATATCATTGTGATGACAGAAATGAACATATCGTTTACGTTCGGCGAAAGTAAGATATACAGAAAGGTTAAGTCAACATAAAGACAAAACCTGACGAAAATAAAACTAAAGGATGTTCGCTCCTCTGTCATAAAATAACAAGCTTCCTAAAAGAGTGTTTTAAATTGATAGTATATAAATAACGTAACTTAAAAACAGAAACAGTTAAAGGTCCGTGTCCTTGTTTTTGAGGTATAAGCAATTGAAAATTTGGCGGGAAATGATTTTCTCTAGATTTTCATTCATTTAACATAGGGACCTATTTGAGAACAAACCGGTATCTTTCTATGCATAGCGAAAATAATCAGACTCAGTATAATCCCAGTTTACATTATGTTAAGTTCGCGAAAAGAAAAACATCGCGAATAAAAAGAGAGGCAACAGATACTAAGGGACCTTAAAACTTATAAGTCGAAAACAAACTGTCAACGCCATGGATAAAAAGTAAAACAACAGTACACAAAATACAACATCAAAACTCAAAACTGAGCAACACGCAACAAACCAAAAACCGGGGAACATCTCAGGTGCTCCGGAAGGGTAAGCAGATCATCCTCCAGATTATAACACAATGTTGACTGTTGTACCCATATTTTGACATTTTACCTATTATGAGGGTGGTAAAGAGGGGGTTTGAACACGGAAACACGTGAAATAAAAATCGCAAAAACGTTGCAGGGAAAATAAAAATCGAGGTAAACGAAGCACGAGAAATAAAATCTTAAATATTTAGGGAAAAAGTACTAGAAGTTATTACTCAGCCGTTCTTGGAGATCACACACAGTAGTTATTATAAGACATGAAGACTCTGTGGTCACCTTTTAGCGTCCGCTAGTTTCATCTGATTTGAAAAATATTATTCATAGTAATTTGAGGGACTTTATTACATACCATACATACATAGTGTATAAGCCGAAAGTTGATGAACCAGGGGTATATGATCAAACAACGTCTCGTCCTTTTTCTAAAAGAGTTCATCGGAAGATACCAAAACCTTGATGATAAATATTCCGTATCAACTTCACAAATAATACACGATTGTTTTGAAGTATAGATTCTAGGTACTGACGTTGTTTATCATGATCTTAATTTTACTGTTTAGTCTATTATTGGTAATATCCATTTGACGTGGCTCGGTACTGTGTTATTGTGCTGTGGTAAATTTTTGTATTTTTGTCTTTCGTTTTTGCTAATATGCTTTGTCTATATGCCTATTTTGTTGTTTTTTTGTTGTTGACATATTTGTTTGTTTTTATAGTGATTAAGATTATAACACGATGTTGACTGCTGTACCCATATTTTTGACATTTTTACCTATTATGTCTGTTTGTTTTGTTCACACATTGTTGTCAATATAATGGAATTTTATGCGACTGTCATACAAGTGAGAGGTTTAGTTAGCTGTAAAACCAGGTTTAATCCACCATTAGTAAGAAAATGCCTGTACCAAGTCAGGAATATGACAGTTGTTGTCCATTCGTTTAATGTGTTTGAGCTTTTGATATTGCCATCTGCTTACAGACTTTCCATTTAGAATTTTCCTCAGAGTTCATATAATTGCAAAAGTAGAATGGTAACAATATACATCAAGTTCTATTAGATTACACAAGTTTCAGAAGGTATTATAACACATAAAAATTCTCGCGATGGTACCTGCTTTGCATATTCGGAAGAAACCACTAAGCATTTGATTGCATATCTTGGGGTATTATTTTGTACACTCATAGTTGGCCGCAATATGTACAAGGGAACCATGCAAAAGTCAGCAAAAAACTTGATCATAGCCAATTGGAAGTTTTGTTTAACAAGCCTTACGAGGTAACAATAATCCTTAAATTCAATCAGATTTTGGGGAGACCCTTAAACATCTTCCACTTCTAGACCGAAAACCAAGCATGAATGAAAGACAATCGGGTCTGCTATTGAGAAGGTCAGTTTCAGTAACTGGCAAAGTTTCATCCTCGTCAGATTCGTACTCAGAGTCAGAATCGTATTCGGGTGCTAAATCATGGTTATTTTCGTCATCTATTGGATTCCTTGTTTTATCATCTGTGATCTTCGCGTGAACGTCTAGGAAATGGACATCGGATTTTTCTGTACAAACTTTTCAATCAAATGCGGGACAAGCACGAGAAATTAAGAGTACAGACACGAAACACGGAAAATAAATAAGGAAACACGAAGCACGCACATCGAACAAAACACGAGAAAACGAGAAATAAAATGTCATTTTGGGGCCCTTTATAGCTTGCTGTTCGGTGTGAGCCAAGGCTTCGTGTTGAAGGTCGTACTTTGACCTATAATTGTTTACTTTTTACACATTGGGACTTGGATGAATAGTTGTCTCATTTGCACTCATACCACATCTTCTTATTTATATGTAATATACATGCACCAACGTCTGGAACATTGCTATATAGAAATGGAAAATTCACAATTGGGAATTGATTTTCTTTTCTTCAAATAACCCTCATTGTCAATTTGTAGATGTAAGTCAAGATATGAGACTGATTCAAGTGTTTGTATTGTATCCTTTCACACAACAGCGTCAAAATAGCTCAAGAAACACGATATTGTGCATGCCCAGAGCTAATTTGTATATAATTAAATTTTAGAATTGGTCTAAAATCTCTGTTCACATTGCATCATCCCGTAATTATATGACTGATAATAAAACTTTTAAACGTAAAATTAAAGGCATTAATCAAATATACACTAAAACGACATTAAGATGGTTAAATCCGTTTACACTCAAAACGTTAACGATTTTATATCCGTTATAGTATCTATAGTACTCTATCACACTTTATTATTAAAATGAAAGGATTTAAAAACTCAAAGTCGTTAAAATATTATTGGTTTTCCCAAAGTTTAAACTAGTCGTTATCGTTTTAGGAGCAAAGCGTATTTAGGTAACTCACCGACTTTGCAATTCATCAGACCAAGTGTAGATCTTAATATTATTGTATATCTGATCTTGTCGTATAATTGATAATAATAGTGTTAAAATATAATTTAGATGCGGATATATTTTAACGATTTAAATATATAATTATTTCACATCTTTATCTTATTTTTTATTGACACCTATTTTGGAATTCGTATACCTTGTATACCGACTGTCAGCCATTGTGTGGAATAGGTGAACTAAGTCTTCTTCGAGTGATGCTTCAAGTCCACAGATTTGAATAAGACAAAATACTCGTAACTGTTTTAAAATTATATTTCTATTCATAAATTAAGTAATTCCTATAAACAAACAAATACAACCTTCCTCAAATTCAAAAGTACGATATGATATTACGTACAAGGTATGATGTTACGGAACAACATTCATCAAATATCTTTGACACTGAAAACCCAGAAGTAAAAACATAGTTCAAAATAAAATCTTACTATGAAAATTTAGTACAAAATAAAAATACAATAAAAACGTGTTGCATGATTTACTTGCACATGTGTTGTTCTAGAATAAACCTTAATAGGGTACGCTAAAGAAACAATACCCTCTGCCCGGCTGAATAACAATACAATAAAGAGTAGAAATGAATTCAAACATGATGGTACCATTGAAATTGTTTTATTCAATTTTATTAGAAATTATAAAATAATAAACGTGCTTACGCTTCTCTTGTCAAATTTGATCTGCCAAATGTTTTATGACGAATGCTGTTGAGAAGAGGTGTCCATGAGAGTTGACATATAAAAATAAGAAGACGTGGTATGATTAACAATGAGACAACTCTCCACAAGAGACCAAATGACACAGAAATTAACAACTTTAGGTCACCGTACGGCCTTCAACAATTAGCAAAGCCCATACCGCATTGTCAGCTATAAAAGGCCCCGAAATGACAAATGTAAAACAATTCAAACGAGAACACTAACGGCCTAATTTATGTACAAAGTAATGAAAGAAAAAAATGTTACATAGCAACTGAATTACAACTATGAGAAACAGCAAAAACGACAACTACTCAATAACAGGCTCCTGAATTGGGACAGGCACATATAGAATGTAGCGGAGTTAAACTCGTTTGAAGGCGCCAACCCTCCGCCTAACCTGGGACAGTGGTGTAACAGTACAACATAAGTTGACTGCCTGGTTCATTGCGTACTTTCAAAAGCAATATATACATCTAGGTTGTTGTCCAATTTGTAATAATTTTGGCGTTCTGTTAGTATGACTGGTGCGATAACAAGAGTTGACGGATATATCTCATCAAAATCAATATTATATTTTGTTTTCAAAACAAGCTAAGTGAACATCTTTGCCGTTGGCAATGTTCCATACGGTGAACTCAATACTCATATGAAAACGATATAGAATATAATCAAAAGAAATCTAAAATACCGATGTTATATCATTGTGATGACAGAAATGAACATATCGTTTACGTTCGGAGAAAGAACACAATTTTGTAGTCAATATAAAGACAAAACCTGACGAAAATAAAACTTAAGGATGTTCGCTCCTCTGTTATAAAATAACAGGGTTCCTAAAGACTGTTGTAAATTGAAAGTATATAAATAACGTAACTTAAAAAGCAGAAAAAATAAAAGGTTCGTGTCCTTCTTTTTGAGATATGAGCGATTGAAAATTTGGCGGGAAATGATTCTCTCTAGATTTTTCATTCATTTAACATAGACATCTATTTTCTTAATGAACGCAATGAAAAATAACAAGGATTTTTAGGATTTTCAAAAATATCTTTTTAAATATATGTAATGAAATTATGAAAAGAAAAGTAGGGTAAGTGGGCAAAATTTTTAATGACACTACATGGATAAAACTAGAGAATTCCGAATATCTGACAAAAAAGTCAAAAACAAGAGTAGCGGACATCCTTAAGTGTAGAAATTGAGAACATTACAATAAACCGTTCTCTTTCTATGCATTGCAAAAATAATCAGACTCAGTGAGTATAATCCCAGTTAACATCAAAACATCGTGAATAAAAAGAGAGGTAAAAGATACTAAGGGGACTTTTAAACTTATAAGTCGAAAACAAACTGTCAACGCCATGGTTAAAAATTTAAAAAAACGACCAAAAGTAAAACAACAGTATACAAAACACAACATCGAAAACTCAAGACTGAGCAACACGCAACACACCAAAACCGGGGACGATCTCAGGTGCTCCGGAAGGGTAAGAAGATCATCCGCCACATGATGCGCTTTATTATGTAAATACAAGTACACAAACTGTTTAATAGAAGCGTTATCTTACGCATCAATTCTATCTATTTGATTTGTATTTTGACAGCTGGTTTATTATATTTAGACAAAATTTGTTTTTCTCTGCAAATTTGTCCAATAATGCTAATGTATCTTTAACCATCACCAGTTAATCAATTAACTTATTTTATATCAATTTAAATGCATAGGCAAATAATTGCCTTTTATCTTAAGAGGCCATAGAAGTTTACTGAAAGTTAAAATTTCGTAAATCAATGTTGAATATACAAACTAAAAACAAAACCGTAGGAAATCGTTTGAAAATGCTGGTTGATTAATAAACACCATTATTAAAACATTTGTTTGTTCTCAAAACAAACATTTGCCATGTACGGATTTGCTTTACTTTTTGTTTTTGTTTTTTTTTATTTTATGAACTCCTGACCATTTGCATTAGGATTTAGATTTTTGAAAAGTTTGGTCTCGAGCATCACTGTAGGGATATAAATTGCCGAAATGCGTATCTGGTGCAATAAGGTGGTGTTGTAAATGTAAATCTCTGTTTTATATGTATGAACATATGGAGATATTGTATGGTTACTAATTAGAAAATAGCTAAAAGATTAAAGATAAATATTTTGAAGGTGTTTTCAAACGAAAATTTCCTACAAATCTGCGGCTTACAATGGGGTTTGATGCACTTTGCCTTGTATTGTTTTATTCGTTTTATTTATATTTCTGATTTTGTTACGTATTCTTATAATTATAAACATTAACTTCCTATTCATTTAGACCGTCGTACAATTGGAAATTTTACACTCATTCAAATCGTTCAAAGGTTAATATTTCGTAAGTACATATTTTGTCAATTTCTTAATGTATTATTAAAGTATTTGTTCACAATAAGAACAATGTCAACCGAAACACATGTAGCTTACCATACATGTACTAACGATTCCAAATATACCCAGTATAATATAACATTTCAAGAAAAGGAAACCTTAAATGAAGACGACGGATTATTCAAAGAAAGTGATAATAAATTACAAGATGATCAATCTGACAAAACTTGGCAATTCAGGACAGCAAAGATATGCAAACCAGTAGAAATAGATGGAGATTTGGAACGGTATTGTTTATACTAACGACAGTTTTGTGTTTGGTGGTAACAATTTATTTTGCTACATCATCCAGCTCTAACAAAAGTGACAATTCACATGGTAAGTCAAATGATATTCAGTCTCTACACTTTTTCTCCTATTTATGCAACTATGGATTGTTCATTCCTTCCAAAACGTTATGACGGTTCTTCTTGTTGATCACTATCAAAGTCTTCATACACTGCCTTAACTCTCAAAATAAATTGCTCATATCTAAATATAATAAATGGCACCAATTTTCCTGCGCCAGATGCCCATATAAATGACTAGATCTCAAAATGAGGCTATTGTGGCAGTTTTGTTGATTTGGACTAAATATAAGAACTTGTAATCCCTAATGCCAATATACAAGACAGAATTCAGAAATGTGTATAAATTTTATCAACATCTGAAGGATTCATTAAACTTCATCATTTTTGAATTTAAAGAGCCAAAAAGTGACCTTATTATACGTTCTCTTTACGAAGAAAACAAAGGTTCTAATTCCCACTGGCAAAATTGACCGTAGTTGAATTTGGCTAATTATTAAAGGTCTACTTTGCTGATAAAGTTTTGAAGCGTGTCACCGTATTAATACACCTTCAGCTTTCAAATATTTAGGTAAAAGAGTTCCACGGAGAAAATTTCTTAAGACAAGCGCTTCGGACGCATCGACATTTATTCAGTTTTATTTATATTAACATCAAGGTGTTCAATCTTTCTCCCATAACTTTGCATACAAAATGTCAACTCTGATGTCCTTGATAAAACAATTTTGCCTTTCTTCCATGAAAATATATTCTCCTGAAATCTATCTATAAATAGTGTTATGGCCTTTCCAATTACATTCTATATGTACTGCAACGCAACCACTTGCATCAATCACATATTTTGTTCTGCAAGAAGGGGCGTTGTTAATCACAGACCAACACTTTCGGATTTTAAAATTAATTATTTTTTTGTGAAAGGACACTCAAGTTTACAACAAAAGACGGAAGATCTTTCCAACACTAAGGGATTTACAGAGACGAAAGGTTATACAACAAAAGGTATAGTATGAAGTACATTATTTGAAATGTTCTGTTCCTTCACTTCCAAAATTGTGTTAAAAGAAAACAACTAGACTGAATTGTTTTTGCTTAGTCTCATATTTCTTTCATTGCACTGTATTAGTCTCATATTTACAGCTGATTGATTAATTATTGTTTCAAATGACAAAATAAAAGCAAATGATACTTGTAAAACTCCATAGGCATTTAAATATGACAGCTGTTTTCCATTCGTTTGATGTATTTGAGCTTTTGATTTTGCCATTTGATAAGGGACTTTCCGTTTTTATTTTTCCTTGGAGTTCGGTATTTTTGTTATTTTACTTTTTTTTTAAACATGGTCGACTTTATAAACTTGTTCTAAGAGTAATTTTCGAAAGATGTTAGATGACTTTTAGTTGTCAACAATGATTGACAGCATCATGAAAACTGAATTTATTTGAAATATCAAACACAATGCAAAGAATTCCTCAATTTATATGGTATCATCGTTATGGTGTTTCATCGGAACAGGCTTATCCTTTGATTGAGTTAAGCTATTTCAGTTGATATTTTATAGTGTGTCTTTCTATGTTGTGATGTTACACTATTGTTTCAGAAAAAGGGTGAAGGCTTGGTACCATTAAAATGTTTAAACCCGCTGCATTTGTTTGCACCTGTCCTAAGTCAGGAATCTGATGTTAAGTAGTTGTCGTTTGATGATGTGGTTCATAAGTGTTTCTCGTTTCTCGTTTTTATATAGATTAGACCGTTGGTTTTCCCGTTTGAATGGTTTTACACTAGTAATTTTTGGGGCCCTTTATAGCTTACTGTTCGGTGTGAGCCAAGGCTCCGTGTTGAAGACCGTACTTTGACCTATAATGGTTTACTTTTATAAATTTTGACTTGGATGGAGAGTTGTCTCATTGGTACTCATACCACATCTTCTTATATCTATTTATCAAATTAACAATAGCGAACGGTTTTAGTTCGTACAGTCATTTTGTCTACTAATAGTACAGAACTAATCGTAAACTTCTAGCGGTTGTCATTAACTTTCAGGCCGAGATCAACGATTAAATGAAAATATCTCCAATTGATCCCTTGAAAATTGTTTGATAAAACTTCCGAATAAATGTGAATATTAAGCTTTTTTCATCACGAATTCTCAATAAGAGAATAAACAAGTAACTTTGTCATTGTGTTTATATCCGCATGTCGGAGGATGTATGCAAATCAATAGGCATTTACCCTGTCGACGAATTCGGTCTCAATCCGAATGCAGGACGTGATCTTGGGCTTTACCTCGTTTTGTATCTTCTTAATGAATTTAGTCGAACATCGGTAAACTACAGTCACATATAATTGATATCAGCTTAAGGAAGTTCGCTACTCAGTTTCAAAATAACAAGATTTTCACAACACTAGTATATATTGATAGGGGATTAATAAAGAAACAAAAGAGCAAAAATAAAATATATATGTCAATGTGCTTGTTTTCGAGATATTAGCCATTGAAATTTTGGCGGAAAATATTCTCTTTGATTTTTCATAGCTTTATCATTGACAAGTTAAAGTTCTCAAAACTATTAAAAAATTAATATTTTATAAGACTTTTACAGATGGCTTATAATTATGCATGTAAAAGATTTTAAAAAGAAAAATAGGGGTCAATGGGCAAAATTTTTAAGGCATTCAAATAGCTAAAACCAGAGGATTCCGAAAATCTGACAAAATTCCAAAACATGACAAGCGAACTTCCTTAAATCAGGCCATTATTTTATTTATTTTTCCAATTTGACGTTTCATAATTAAAAGCATCCTGGGTAACATTTTAAAGGCGTACACCAAATCGTTGTGATTAGTTAACAATGTACATAACAATGAAAAATTCAACCAATGACGAGACGATATTTTCATTTTGAGTTATGAACAATGCAGTTACACATAGTTCTATAGATTCGGAAACGGCGGAATTGCTTCAAAATTTATCATTTTGAGACCTTTATGATTTGATATACAGAATATTTTTGCGGATTGTAATTGACCGGAATGTTTAATGTAGTTTTTAACCTCCTTGCCCTTTGGTGTATGACAGATTATAGTCTCATAATCACATAGCCATTTTTATATTAAATCGTTAATAATGCATTATTCTATTACAGAAGACGCATGTGTCAGTTCTCCGTGTTTAAATGGTGGAACTTGTATAACAGCCGGATGTAGCTACTACTGTATATGTCAAGATGGTTTCACGGGATATAAGTGCGGAGGTAATTCTGATTTAAACCTTTAATCTAATAATTTTACGGCATAAAAGCTAGATTTAAATAAATGCCTGTTTACATTTCTCGTTCTGCCTTTCTGTACCCTGTATGATAGCACATTTGTATACACTCTAGATAACTTCTTATGTTCCTGCCCTTAGACAGACGTTCAATGATAAAAAAGAAAATAAAGTGCAAATGTGTACAAAAAATATTTGAAATTTGCAACAGCAAAAGGTGGCGTAAATAACATTTTTACTCTATGGAAATGTGTTAAATAGTTAAATGTTTTAGGTATATCATAAGAATCTTTGACATTCAAATTCAAACGATTAGACAACTTTAAGATGTTAACCCCGTAATCTAAGCGAGTAAGCAGTAAATTTGTTCTACTTCCTTCAATGACACCAGCACACTAATTCTAGAGATAATAATTTGGAAAATCTTAATGGTCTATCATTTATAAATTTATTATTTTATTGATGTCAATATTCGTAGAAAAGGAAATCAGTGACATTACTACCTACCATATAGGGTATCTTTGAAGAGTTGTTACCATACTGAAACAATTGAATTGGGTCTTGTTTTAGTGAGGTTAGACCTTTATCTTAAAGTTTATGCGAAGTTTTATGTAAATTATTGTTTAATCTCATGATCTTCTCTGTTTCCTAAAATTGTTATGATGTCTTTCTTGGGTGACTGGTATTTGTAAATTGTCTGTTTCTATTTTCAACACGTACTTATCTACTTATAATCTACTTCTTATTATCGACTGTCAAAAGTTTGACCAAAACTGATAAAAAATAAAAATAATTGTATTGGTATTCTTTTTGGGTATTTTCATAATTCGAATAAACAAGAGAGGCAAAAGATACCAAAGTTATATTTAATTGGCGAATTATATTATAAATCAATTGCAATAGTTATACCGATGTTGATGCAATATTCGTTGGTAGGGTCGAAAGCTCACAAACAAATTTACCCCCAGTCGCAATTTTCACTGATATTCAAATCCCATTCGGAAAATACAAATCCAAGAGAAAAAGCAAAACGTGAGGGAATGAAGTGAATTTCAAAAGGAGCGAGACAGGGGGCATCGACAGGAATAATGATAATCCTGATATGCATTATTACCTGCCATGCGAATTTACACTCCGTCAAAATATCACAATATGACACAATCGGATACACGACTATTTTGGTATCTAATGATCTAAGACCGCGAAAACATGTCTCCAGGTAGTTGATGAAAGGATAAAATAAAAAGCACGTCGACCGTTTCTGATCATATCTGCACCTTGTTTTGATTTTTAAGCTATATAGGGAATTAATTGAAAATATTAGACGTACTATTATATTAGATACCAAAGTAATAAAATTAACTGGATATATTTTGTTTGTTATGCGAAAATGAAAATGACAATAAACAGTCATTTGAAAAAAAATTGTCTATTTACTTTTTGAGGTTATTTGTAAGATTATATGACATGAATTTGGAAAGTGAAATACATAAGGAAATCCTCTTTAAACCACTGCTATATGGAAATGTCAAACGATGAAAGACTACTATATAGTATAAGTAATAAATAGGTTTGAACGTTGTTTTCAATTTAGACTTGTTAGTATAAGTAATATATATATATATAGTTATATTTTACAAATACGGTACAAGTGGTAATTTCAACACGATTATGTTACCACTTAGGAATAACAGTTTAACACTTAATGTAATTGAAATGCTCCGTGAGACAGTCTTCTTAATTTAACGCTGTCTAAATACCTCAAGTGTTTACGTGGATTGCATCATTGATACAGAAACAGTAACAAACAGCTTGACACATTTCATCTTGATAACATAAAACAAGAAAAACCAGATGTATCTGTACGTGAAAATGACTAGACCTAGCCTCGAAAAGGATTAAGTGGAACAACTCACATATTTGTTCGAAAAATTCATCGTAGATTTACATTAATATACCAATATTCAGTTCCAGATCATTTTATATCCATCAACGGAAAACCCAAAAGGTAAAATTTTCATAACCTTTTCTAAGTCCAAAGGCTGGTTTTCCATGAAAGGTCGGTCAACCGAACCTCATCAAAACACTAACTGTAAGTTATCGTTATGCATTAATGTACCAACGTAAAAATGGTTATATTTTAGAAAAACGAAAGAACTGACATGGTTGTTAACTTCTACGTTCTGGAGAGTTGTCTCATTGGCAATCATACCACATTTCCTCATTGCTATATGGGTAACACTAAATGCTCACCCACTTACTGATGGAGCCTTACAAACTTTAATTTCTTTTCAAAGAGAACCTTCATATTGTTCAACAACATAAAACAATGTCATTGATTTTTTCAACGTTTAACATTAAACTAATGCTTTGCTCAATATTAAGTTGATTTCAGATCATTCGTGATGATACTGATTGCTAATAAAATTTTGACTTCATTTTATTCCATTTTTGATTTATATCTAATATTAGCTTTCTCCTCACCATAGAAATAATGTTTTATGTTGTTTAATTGAACTTAAAAGAGTAATTCGAGAAGAGTAAAATCCAAGTCTATGGTGCGAAACCAAACTTTGGTTACCCTTCCTTAAGGTCTTCAACAATGAGTAAAACCCATAACGCATAGTCAGCTATAAAGGCCCTGAAATCACAACTGTAAAACAGTTCAAACGAGAAAACTAACGGCTTGATTTATGTACCAGATAATGAACGAAAACAAATATGACATACAGCAACAAACGATAACCACTGAATTACAGGCTAGACTATTATGACCAAGAGGAACATAAAATTTCAAACAGTTTGACATTCAAACGGTGCTTCCGAATGGTAAAATGTTTTCGTAGCAGGTCTGATAAATATTAATGCATACACATGCGAGACTCTGTAATCTATAATACTTTAATTTCAAATTGTTAAACGGAACTTGCAGGAAACTTGTACAATCACGTCAGATTCATGGTTTTGAAAGGTCAGTTAGCTTTTATCGTATTTAAAATACTACTAAACATCCTTCCTCCCATCTAATTTCTGTGACGATATAACCAGTAAATATATTTCAATTCTGAAAACGTATGTCACTGTCGAATATTATGTTTCGCGGTTACAAAATCAATTCTTATTTTAAGATCAAAGAATATTAAACACATGGTTTAGAGTTTTAAATCGAAAGATACACATCAACTGTACAAATGAAAAGTGAATTCTGACACTGAATTATATATTTTTTGGATAAAACAAAATCCTTATTTTCGGAAGAAATCCCGAAATATAGCCTGTTTTAGAAACAATACGGTGACCTATTTTATAACAGTATTTGCTTTCCAAATTCTTGAATTACCTCGCGACAAAACGTTTCGAAAAAATTAACACGTCAAAATTAGTATGCTGTTTGGTCTTTAAAGCCTATTCTAAACATGTTTCTGTTGTCCAACGACCGACTTTATTATCAGAATTTGTTGACATTCAAAGACACTCCGCCATCACTTCATCTGACTCTAAGACATTCTAAGAAATCAGAATCTTGTAATTACTGTTTATATATTTCAATTTAGACTTGTTTATATTTTTTGTTTGTTTTGGCTTGTAGTATATTTACCTTCGAGTTTATATAATCCGTTCATCCTATTTCGACTCTTCAAAATTCAAGAGTCTATCATAAATTGAGGTAAATTATATAGCCTTTCAAATACCGTTTCGATTCCTAAGATCACTGAAGAGACATTAATTGTCGAAATCCGGATATGGTGTACCAATTTCGGCACCTCATGTTTGCGGTATACCATCTTTTCCGCAAGTTTATTGTTTTCTGTTTGGTATTAAATTAATAATTAAGATCTATTTTGTTACATCTGGAGATCATTTATTTCGCAATCGCCATTTCAGTCAGCAGGGTTTAAGAACATCCGTTGGTCGACCTGCTAGTCAAATGCGTTTTGTTGAAATATACTTTTTCACTTTTTTGGTCTTTTGGAAAATGTTGTCTGTGCTGTATTTAGACCCCTCTATCAAGAAATTTGTTTTGCTTCACACGTATAAAAATTGCGATTTTTATCCAACGCAATCATAGGTTTGAACGTTGTTATCAATTTAGACTTGTATATATGTATATATATATAAGAACCTATGCGATGTTATCTGATACACACTATAAAATATAAAGTAATAATGCTCTCTGTTATTATTACAGTGACACCATGCATATGTCCCTAAATATAATATGGTCTAATACAAAATCAAAAATTGTAAGTTACGATGTTCTATGTTACCATTACAGTGACACCATGTACTAGTTCACCATGTTTAAACAACGGAGAATGTAATATACAAAATGATACATACCAATGTGATTGTCCTGTTGGTTTTAATGGATCTGAATGTCAAGGTAAATATACATAAACAGACATATAGCATACAAAATGAAACTTCTAACTGAGATTGTCCCGTGGCTTAATTTTGATCTGAACGTAAAGGCAAATACAGGTAGACTCAGCACTACATAAAAGTATCATTTTCACGATGGCTATTTTGAATCTGAAAGTTAAGTTAGATATATATTGGAGGTGATTTTAAACACCAAATGACATCTATTTCTTCTATTGTCCCTCTGAATAGACAAAATCTAATTCTCCATGTTGGTATAGGTAGAGGAATGCAGCATACATGATCCGATATTTCGCCCTGTTGGTAAATTAGGACCTGATCTTCGAGATATATTAAAAAGAGCTAATAAATGCCTAGCTCTGTTTAACATGAATAGGTATAGCAAAGTCCATGTTTTGCTGTTTTGTTTTTGTGAATTGCAAAAATATAAAACCAGTTGGCACAAAAATATACCAAGCCTGGTCTAGGAGCTGATACAAAGTGGGGATAGACGAATTTACAAACGAGAACAATAAATTAAGACGGCATTAGTTTTCCGATGTTCGATTCTCGTAAAACGTTTAGGAAGAGGTATATCAAGGTAAGAAACAGGAACTGCATTTATTCCAAAAGGAGCAAGAGCTAGTGCGTCGACAGGGAAAGCGTATATTGCTATGGATGCATCCGCCATGCAATTTCACATTCCGAAAATATGTCTCAATCGGTAATAGGACACAATTGGTAAAATTACAGATCAGATGATTATACTATTATCTTTAATATAAGACCGCGAAAACATATTGCGAGAGCGTTTAGGCACCGACAGATCGTATCGGTTAACCAATTCATTGAAATCCGATTAAAAACCAAAGATTTATTGTCTATTACAGTTAATTGATACTCGAGTAGAAGAGAACGTTGTTATGATGAATATGATATATAAGAATGATATGCATTTCTAACACAATTAAAACCACATGTTTTTTTCTCATTTAATCATAATTAGTATAATAGACCTCGTTGTGCCTTCTTATAAGCATGCCTAGTCATTACTCGTAGGTAACTGCAACAGTTTCCAGAACAATTATTGTTATACTTTTCAAAATTTTAGGAGGAATTTAACGGTAATATATTTAATGTTCATACTTTGAATTTTATCTGGAAAATATCTATTGTTTTGTGATAGATTGTGTTTTTCTTTCAGAAACACCGTGCTCTGTGGAACCCTGCTTCTACAATGGCACATGCACTGTACTTGGGAATTCATTCAACTGCGAGTGTATGAATGGATACAATGGATCAAAATGTGAAGGTTGTAAACAATTTTATAATGCCTAACAAGGTTTAGTGAGGTAAACAATTCTGGCCTTAAAATCATCAAATTGAGTTTTCTGTACACAAATAGGCATATTGGTCATATTTTCACCTCACTGCTTTCAGTTTGAATGCTAAAAGCTTAATAAGACTGAAAAATACTATTTTCTGTAAAGTCTCACTAGCGTTTTACCTTGCATACACGTGCATACGATATATTGCAATGTTTTCTATGAAGTTTTAACATTTTATCGAAAATTTAAAATGCATCATCTCAAATTTCCAAAGAATGCGCTATTTTATACAGTATCATTCTCTTTATTACGAAAATTTTGTGACAAAGTAAGAACTGCCAAATCGAACCTTTCATAGCTTTTATGTGATTCATGAAAATAACATGAACTCGTCAAGTGTCCAGTTTATGGTTAATTAAATTACTGTACATGTGTGAATAAAAATAAATGCAAATTAACTTGTTTTCAGATATACAGAATATAACTATATTTTACAGCCATTCAGATTAGGAACTGTCCAACAAAGTAACAGTTATGACTTATTGAGTATGAGGGTCTTGATTGGGATTCATATTTCTGTCTTCTTTGATTTTGTACTTCATTTTTCTATTATTTATTTATCTAACACTTTATTCTCTACTCTTAAAACCCCATTAAGAGCCTCAGATATAAGAACATTGTTTTATCATATTTATATGACTTTAACGTTTAGTAAAGAAGAAGGCCAGAAAACTAAAGACAAACCATAAGTAAAATTGTTTATCCACAAGCAAGAGGAATTTCATAATTTCCTTCAGAAATTTCAACTTCAGATCTAGAGTTGTCATTCCTGTCTTTATAAACAGTTATTGTTACGTTATACAACTTCACGTTCTGATCTAAATACAAGTAAAGGTGAAACAAAATTAAAGTTTTCCAATAAACTCGATTGATATGACAATGACCGGTCCATATGAGAATAAGTGTTAGGGGTGAATTGGGTAGGGAGAATTATAGATGTTTTAATACAATTTCTTGTAAATACTACAAAACAGTAATCGCCCAAACCTTTATCGGAATTGTAAAAACCTGTATGTCTGTGTTGGCATTTGTTTTTCAATATGTCGTTAGCGTATTTAAAGCAATAGAAAGTTTGGGCTTAAAAAATCAATAGATGTGTTGACTTCACATAGTAAGTTCGCCTTCTTAAAACGTTAATTTATAAACACATAATACAGTCTACGTTACAATATCATTTCTTAAAGAACTGCAAACACTTTTATTCTAATTAATTCAGTGGAATTGGTTATAAAAGGTGGTTAAGTGAATCATGTAATATCAAACATCAATTTCCCTCACAAAATCTGATCACAAACTATAATCGAAATGCGTTGATGTCGAACTTGGTTTGTAATATGATGTATGTCCGGACATCAACGTTCAGTTTTCGTACAAAATATTATGTAGCATAACGAATATATTTACATAACAGACATGATGATAGCTTATTGAAAAAAAAAGACCATATTTATTTTGTTTTCCGGATGTTAGTTTTTTTTACCCTAGTTCAAACTTTTAACAGACGTGTTACAACAATGCCCTATGAGAAAGATTCCTCTTATTGTTGTTTTGGTCAATCGGTCAACTGTCAAGTTCAAATCATCTCTCCGTTTAAATCTAGTACATTGATTTCACTTTTTACGTTTAGTGCAGTAATGAATGAATGTATTCGTATTACCAGGATATAAGACCATAACGAATGAATGATTGATGTTTCTATATTTTCCGATTGGTGCCTGCAAGTTCTAGATGGAAATAGAAAAAGAGATATACCAACCAGTACGATCTATATTTTGGAAAATTCGAATAATGAGACTACCATTGGAAAACTATTAACCATGGTTAATCCAGCACAAAATTCTTTCCCTGGTTTGTATGGAATAAGAATAATTTGGCATTTTCAACATGTGTCTATGTTTAAGTTCGAATTTGACTTGGCGTATTTATAAATCGCAGGGTTATTTTAATGTCTGCTAATAACGGATAGAATTGTCCTCGGAAGAAGTCAAAGAAGCAACAATTCGATTTCCAATAGATCCTTGGATTTTGATAGAAAGATTCCACTTCATTACTTCTATTTTCTTTTGTTTAGTCACACCATGCCTCAGTTCACCATGTTTGAATGGGGGAACATGCACACCAGCTGGAAGTAATTATATTTGTTCTTGTCCAACTGGATACTTTGGAAACCAATGTCAAGGTGTGTTACGTATGAATATTTTATCAATATTTTGGTCAGAAGAGGGATTGATTGAATTCACGATGGGACAAAATATACAAACACGAACTTTATAAGAAATGGATTATTAAAAACAGCAACTTCAATTTTGGTTTTGATTAAAACAAATATGACACTGTTGTTAACAAAAAGCAAATAACAACAAGTGGTAGTAGGTACCAGCAGTAGGTAACTTTTGTACGTGTGCAAAGTTATATAAACAACTCATCAAAGGTACCAGTAATTATAAGTTCATAACTTATAGAAAGAAAACGAGGAAAGAAAGAACAGTTAAAAAGAAACTACCTAGAAATCTTAAGATTGAACATTACGAAATAAAAAACGAAATAAAAAAGAACAAAAAGACATAGGTATGTTATATTCGTCTCCTTGGTTCATGCTAAATACGTTAAAGTTATTGAACAGTTAACCGTTTTGTTAGATTCTTGTTAATACCCATACAAAAAAAAATCACTTCATTTGCTTAATGTGATCTCATTGCGTGAAAAGATATTTCCATTTTTCAATCCGTCAATAATAATAGCGTTTTAATTTTGATATTTATGAATTGCATTTTACAGTTCAAACTTCATGCCAATATGGCTGGAAAATGCATGAGAACAAATGTTACTACTTCAGCAGTATCAACAAGAATTGGAATAATGCCAAGGTGGGGAAGATTTATTTTTATTAAGTATATACAAATAAACGTTTGAAAAAATCTGTATCATCATATTTTTATTGGTCGCTTATATTCTCATACGAGTTTCTATTTGTCGCACAGAAAAAAAAAAAAAACCAAACAAAAATGAATTTATACCGGAAATAGGTAATTCGAAAATCTTTATTTACAAACCAATCTTATGAATTGTGGTTTCAAAAAAACTTAAAATTGCAGCCATCATATCCTGACTTTTGTGTGACTGTATCTAACAATTCGGAAGTGTAGGTCATTTTTTTTAAATGATGGAAGAACACTGCAAATCTTTGAAATAGTGTTGTGTTAAAACGAACGATTGTAAAATGTGAAAAAGGTATAACCACAAAGTTACCTTCATTTATGAACCAGGTGTATTGTCTGCATCATTCAAGGAACCGCTGTTGGTTTTTGTCTGTTTGTCTTTTTATGTGAACTATGTCTCTCCCACGGTTAGTTTTTTTTAAATGCAATGAATTTATCCCAGTTGTTCAATATTGGCGGGCAATTATTCTCTCTAGTGCTTTCATACATTTAACGTTGGCAACTTTTTTATCATTCGAAATCCAGTAAAATATAACAAGGATTTTATAAGATTTTCGGAAATGACTTATCGTTAATAAAATAATAAAAAGAAAAGAAGGGATTAGCGTGACGTGAAAAATTGTTTACGGCACTTAATTAAACCAGAAGATTCCAAATATTTGACAAAAAAAAAAAAAAAAAAAAAAAACAAGATCAGCGAATATCCTTAACGTCTTTTTTTCAGATTAGTTGTAAAAAGCTCAACAGTATGCTTGCAGAACCAAAAAAGATGAGTGATATTAGCTTTCTTATCTCTAAGGCGAAAAAGTATCGGAAAAGTACGTATACTTTAGATCTTTTTTGGTGTGAGATAGCACTCCAACTATTTTGGTTCTTATAAATCCATGGCTTTCAAATATTTGGCGTTCAGCGTTCCTGGTGAAGGTTAATCCAGACAAGCATGTTGGACACATGACATCTATGAAGTGTTAACATTGTTTTAGTTGTTTGATATCCTTATCTCCATATCGACTAGTTTCGAACTTTTCTATACACTTTTATTTCTTATACGTTCATCAGTTAAATTTTCTTTCCATTTGTTTTCGATTGTTTAATGTCTAGTGGCAAATATCTGATGAATAATGACAAAAGCATATTAAAGTAAAGAAAAAGATTAGCAAGGTACAATCAGAACACATGTACAGTGGTTGCTTGAATTTTATTTGATTATTGATTGTTGCACAACGCCCAGTTTAATATATTTCTTGGTAATCAAGAGGAACACACATTACAAAAACCATTCAATATGTAGGTTCTGAAAAGTGGTTCGACCGGGATGAAAGCGGGAAATATGGACAGCAACTGGAAAACTTAGTAAATCTTCTGATATCGTTCCCCAGATCAAAATGATATTTATTTCGAAACTAAAATTATAACATATTTTTCTATATATTTATTTGACTTTCAAACTTTAGATTTACATGTAGAGCGTCTTTGATGAATAAACAATCAAATATAGCTGATTTATAATCAAGTACGCTAAACGCGAGTTTCGCCTAATAAAACTAACCAGTAGTGCTTGAATCAAAACAATTAAAAATCCAATGTTATTCTCGAAACACTTTTGTGAGTACCGAAATTGATACCATACGTTCATAACACTACCGCTGGGTCGGTTCTACTGTTGGTGGACAATCATTCATCGAGGACATCATACGTTTATAACACTACCACTGGGTCGGTTCTACTGTTGGTGGACGGTTATTCATCGAGGACAATATACGTTTATAACACTACCTCTTGGTCAGTTCTACTGTTGGTGGACAGTCATTCATCGAAGACACCATACATTTATAACACTACTGCTTGGTCGGTTGTACTGTTGGTGGACAGTCATTCATCGAGAACACCGTACGTTTATAACACTACCACTGGGTCGGTTCTACAGTAGGTGGACAGTCATCCATCGAGGACAATATACGTTTAACACTACCTCTTAGTCAGTTCTACTGTTGGTGGACAGTCATTTATCGAGGACACCATACGTTTATAACACTACAACTTGGTCGGTTCTACTGTTGGTGTATAGTCATTCATCGAGAACACCATACGTTTATAACACTACCACTGGGTCGGTTCTACTGCTAGTGGACAATCATTCATCGAGGACAATATACGTTTATAACACTACCTCTTGGTCAGTTCTACTGTTGGTGGACAGTCATTCATCGAGGACACCATACGTTTATAACACTACCACTTGGTCGGTTGTACTGTTGGTGGACAGTCATTCATCGAGAACACCATACGTTTATAACACTACCACTGGGTCGATTCTACTGTTGGTGGACAGTCATTTATCGAGGACAATATATGTTTAACACTACCTCTTGGTCGGTTCTACTGTTGGTGGACAGTCATTCATCGAGGACACCATATATTTATTAGACTACAACTTGGTCGGTTCTGCTATTGGTGGATAGTCATTCATCGAGGACACCATAAGTTTATAGCACTACCACTTGGTCGGTTCTACTGCTAGTGGACAGTCATTCATCGAGGATACCATACGTTCATAACACTACCACTTGGTTGGTTCTACTGTTGGTGGACAGTCATTCATCGAGGACACCATACGTTTATAAAAGAGTAACGAAAGATACCAGAGGGATAGTCAAACTCATAGATCGAAAACAAACTGACAACGCCATGGCCAAAAATAAAAAGGCAAATAGACAAACAGTAGTACAGATGACACAACATAGAAAACTAAAGACTAAGCAACACGAACCCCACCAAAAACTGGGGGTGATCTCAGGTGCTCCGGAAGGGTAAGCAGATCCTGCTCCACATGTGGCACCCGTCGTGTTGCTTATGTTATTACAAATCCGGTAAATAGTCCAATTCGGTAAGTCACATTCGTGAAAAAGGAAGGGTATTGTAGTTACGACATAAGGAACATATCCGATATCATCTGTGAAACGGTTATTCCATAACGGTCAACCAACTCGTGATGGCGTCCGTAAAATTTACGAAGGATGATTTCAACTTCACCATTTGGAACTCTTGGTTTAATAGCTTCCTTGTGAGCAGCAATCCTCTATCAAGGAAATCATGATAGGAAACACAAGCCCGGGAATATCGTATCAATTGGGAGATATATACTCCGTATGCAGGCGCTGCTGGAATGTTGCTACATAGAAATGGAAAGTTCACAATTGGGAAGCTGAAATCATCTCTTTGTCGTAAAGTTTTGTTTTCAACCGACCCTCATTGTCAATTTCTAGATGTAAGTCAAGATATGAGGCAGACTTAACTGTATCTGTAGTATCCTTTATCTCTAGTTCGTTGGGATAGATTCGTTCAACATAGTCACCAAATTTTGTATTAATTAGTGAGAGAACATCATCTATATAGCGGAACGTAGAGTTAAAGGATATTGCTAACTTCTTATCTTTCTTCCTAAGAAATTCCTGTATGAACTCAGCCTCATAAGAATAAAGAAACAAGTCGGCAAGAAGAGGGGCACAATTGGTTCCCATTGGAATTCCGACAGTCTGTTGAAAACACGTCCTCCAAACGTAACAAATATGTTGTCAATCAAGAAATCAAGCATCTTGATAATGTCAGTTTCAGAGAATTTTTGTTTGAATCAGAGTGATTCTTTACAAAGTAGGATTTATCCTCCCAAGACAAGATACTTGTATCTACGTTCGCCATTCTTTTAATGAAACAAAGTAATGCCAACTCTTTCAATTTGTCTTTTAGTTTGGAATGGGAATACTTGTGTAAAGTGTAGAAAAGTCAAATGTTTTAATACTATTGCAAGATGAGAGAGTCTTAGATTGTATGTACTCTAAAAGATCTTTGGAATTTTTAGTGTCCACATCTGATTCACACCACCTCTAGAATAGGCAGTTTCACAATTACTTTGGAGCCCGGCTTTGATTGCTGATAAAATAGATGTTAATAATTTAGAAAGAGGTTTCGTGGAGCATTTGGAAGACCCAGCAATATACCGTTGTTTGTAACGACACTTATGTAGTTTAGGTATCCAATACAGTGATGGAAGATCCAGTTCTTCATCTTTGGTTGAAATTCCAAAGGAACATAGAACAGACCTATGATTATCCAAGATTTCCTCTTTGGTAAGTGTCGTGAGGGTATATGTTGAGTTTCCAAGTGAATTGTCAATACCTAATTCATTTATCAAGCAGTTTATGTATATGATATTTACACACAAAAACGATGTTGTTTGGGTCTTTATCTGCGGGGACAACAACATATTTGTCATGAAGGTAGGACAAGTGCTTTTCAACATTTGGGTCTTTAAAAATTGATGTAGCGTGGGTATTGAAATGCCCATTTAGTTTCTTAATTCGGATTTGTATCAACGACCTCACAGCCTTAATCCATTCGGAAAGAGTATCTACATCTTCTTTCTCGCGTTTAGCCCATTGCCTGGCATAATCCTCGACTGAATCCATCAGTATTTTGAAGTTGTATTTCCAATTGATGGATTTAGGCTCGCGATATTTCGGACCTTTGGATAACAAATTTCGCAGGAGGTGTTATTGACAATGTTGAGGTCTCCGGTAATAACGTGGCCAGCCGGATTATATGTGAATTGGGAACTAGCACAGGTGCAATCAGGAGGTTTAGACTTGAAGTTGTCAATGTTGAGATCCTGCAAAACGTGTTTGTAATTGAAAATTTTAGTTGCAATTGGTTTGGTATAGGTATAAGAAATTATTGGTACAGACTGATCTTTAAAATAAGGAGGTATTTTCGACTGAACTAATTTATAATTTATGATGAAGGATATTGCCTAAGTTGACGCCATCGAGACCTTTGTTGGCAAAGGAAAGTTTTAGAAAAGATCTTTTCTCTTTTTCATCTTTTCCAATGCGAACTGGTTTGAAAAGTCTGTGACTTGCAATATCCGAAATAATAGCTGTAAGTTTGTATTGGTTTGAATGAGGGTTTGTAACAGTGGTTTCCAAACATAAATTGAACAGAGAATGAAGTTTTGAAAGGGGTAATGAATACAGTTTCGTGCGAATGTGATGAATACCTAACGGCTTTTGTATAGAGTTGAAAATATTCATCACATTCACCGAGCTACAGGAAGGACTATATCATCAATTTTGTCATTGCAACCATATGGTGTCGCAGTTCCCAATTGTCGAATCCAGTAGTCCTCTTTTTGTCTACGGAGAGGCGTTGCAAGTTGAGGATTGTTAGTCTTGTGGTATATTTTTTCGATTATACGAACTGTCATAGAAACGATGGAATGATCAGGCTGATTAAAATGCTGGTACACTACCACTTGGTCGGTTGTACTGTTGGTGGACAGTCATTCATCGAGGTTACCATACGTTTACAACACTTCCCATGGGTCGGTTCTACTGTTGGTGGACAGTCATTCATCGAGAAATACAATACTCCAGCACTTCGAAAATTGAAATGACGAAATGTTATGCTAAATTAATGTTTTCTGATCAATATTTGCCGCTACCGTAAACAAATGTTATGCTAAATTAATGTTTTCTGATCATTATTTGCCGCTACCGTAAACAAATGTTATGCTAAATTAATGTTTTCTGATCAATATTTGCCGCTACCGTAAACAAATGTTATGCTAAATTAATGTTTTCTGATCAATATTTGCCGCTACCGTAAACAAATGTTATGCTAAATTAATGTTTTCTGATCAATATTTACCGCTACCGTAAACAAATGTTATGCTAAATTAATGTTTTCTGATTAATATTTGCCGCTACAGTAAACAAATGTTATGCTAGATTAATGTTTTCTGATCAATATTTGCCGCTACCGTAAACAAATGTTATGCTAAATTAATGTTTTCTGATCAATATATGCCGCTACCGTAAACAAATGTTATGCTAAATTAATGTTTTCTGATCAATATTTACCGCTACCGTAAACAAATGTTATGCTAAATTAATGTTTTCTGATCAATATTTACCGCTACCGTAAACAAACGTTATGCTAAATTAATGTTTTCTGATTAATATTTGCCGCTACAGTAAACAAATGTTATGCTAGATTAATGTTTTCTGATCAATATTTGCCGCTACCGTAAACAAATGTTATGCTAAATTAATGTTTTCTGATCAATATTTGCCGCTACCGTAAACAAATGTTATGCTAAATTAATGTTTTCTGATCAATATTTACCGCTACCGTAAACAAATGTTATGCTAAATTAATGTTTTCTGATCAATATTTACCGCTACAGTAAACAAATGTTGTCACTTTTCAACGTTTGTATTAGGTTTTGGACTTTTCTATATTTTTGCCTCATTAATGAAGAGACATAAATTATCAAAATGCACATCTGGTGCAATAAAATTAGTATCATTAATGTTATTATTAAGTTGATCATCGTAGTAAAACTGATCAGTATCATATCTTTTATTTAGTTCACATTTTCTTTTGTAATTAATAAAAACACGGTCAATGGCCAATATTGTATGCGCTAGTGATGAACTGTCAATCCCCGAGGGTACCATTCGCTGGTAGCCAGTGCTTTGGTACCGTAAGACAAAAACCCCAAGTATTTCAGTTAAAATATTAGGCAACTGTAATAAAAAAAAATAGATGTATTAATCTCCCAGCAAAGTTCACTCTTTATGAGTTTTGCTGTTCAAACAAGGTCTCAATTATTGTTACCTCTTACATGTTTTATAATGTTGCCCTCTCAAACAATTTTATCTATAACGAATTTGCACAATTTTATCAGTTTGTGTTATTATTATCACCTAAACAACTATATTTTTGTGAATATTGCCCAATAGGTTTCCATACTTTCTGACATACCACGTATGAGACACTTAACTGTAGACTTTCACATCAGTGCACAACTCTTTCCATAGAATTATTGCCATACAGAAAATAAATAGTTGAACGTTCATTCTTAAAACAATCTTTCAGCTTTTTGGCTTGGTGGATCAGATCGTGATAAAGAAGGTGTATGGGTATGGACAACTAGTGGGCAACAGTTTACAGTTACTGATTGGCACACACGTACTATACGTGAACCAAACAATCAGAATGGAAACGAACATTGTCTGGACATGCATAAAAACTTGGACTATGAATGGAATGATGACAATTGTTGGAATAGGAATAGATACATATGTGAAAAAACGTGAGTGTACTCTAAATTCATATATACGTTACATTTGGTAATTACATACTAGGTTATATTTTTTTTCAAAGTAATCTAATCAACAAATTAAGACAATTTACAATTTTCATTTCTATATTGTTTATGGAGGTCAACATGGTGCAAAATTATTGATCAAGTACTCTGTTTTTCAAATATTCGTGTACTCGGTCGGAAAATATCTTCAAAAAGAACACAATTGGTTTGTAAGTCGCTGCTTATGAACGCTAGACATTATATTTTATTATCTTAATAGTTCCAAGAATTATATATCATACTTAATAGCTCATGATCATTAACTACCTGTAATCATTGAGAAAACACTAATCTAATGAACAATTGATAAATACCTATTGAATATAAATGACTACATAGACAATCCAGATCAAAGAGTAATTACATTTCATAAACGTACTGAAAACAAATTTTTAGTGGCATGATTATTGAAGTCACTTATGCGCTGAATCATTCAAATATCTGGGAACTTCATTAGTTTTTCAAACAGAATATTTCGGAGGCATTGAAATTACAATTTAGGACAATCATACAAATCGTATATGACATTTCCAGGCTTATGAGAAAACGTCGATGTAAAGTCATGCAACGTAATCGGGGCACCTGTTATTGAATGTTAAATCATATCATGCGGTAAAGTTGTATTTTTACTTCACTTGAGGAAATTTAAATCTTATATTCAGATAAAAAAAAATGTAGATTTTTTACGTTAAATTAATAGTTAAGGATAAAATCCAGTTTAGAATTGTGTTCTCAATTCACACAGTGCATTGATCTGAATCGAAAATAATTTTCAAAGGGCATTTCAAAGTGCAGTTTTATATTTTCTCTAATTTATTACCAATACAGATTACAGCATCATCATTAAGTTTTATAGTAAATCTTATTGTTTCACATTGTTAGAAAAATATGAACATATGATGGACATATACCGGTACATGTTCATCAAGCAAGTTAGGACCCCAATAGTGTCTCATCCCATGTTCGTTCCTTTGTTGTTTTTTTATCTATGTCTGTCGTAGAATTACATTAACAAGATTTACAAGATTTATGTGTTGTTGAAAGTTTCCTTACAACCCCTACACTTACATGCCCTAATCTTGTGGATCATGCTGTTTGACTGTCTACTCTTACTCTGCATGAACAGATCTTTTATTTAATATCTTCGTCTGGATACATGTACAAAATGTACTCACAATAAGATTATAGATGAACATTAGAAAGCATTTTAATAATACACAGCTCCTTGATGGTTTATTTTATATCTAGGTAATTACTTTCTTAGCATTGATGTAGTTTTCCTTAAGAGAAATAAAACGTTTAAGTAATTATTATTTAGATTGCAAATTCCGGGTACATTGTTGCCAGGGTGTTTAGAATCTATGTGTATTCATAGAAATGCAATAAACTCAATTTGACCCTGGTACCTCCATAAGCCTAAAAATCGCATGGTTTGTCACATATTACCTATGATAAATAAAAGCAACAGTAGTATACCGCTGTTCAAAAGTCATAAATCGATTGAGAGAAAACAAACCGGGTTACAAACTAAAACCCAGAGACACACATCAACTATAAGAGAAAACAACGGAACAACAGAAACACTGAAGTGCAACAAAAACAAACGCCAATGCAACATACAAAGAAACGAACTATTTGATAACAACTGTCATGTTCCTGACTTGGTACAGGACAATAGGATAAACCAATGCTTACTTTTTAATTCTATGAGAGGCTTTTGTAGACGGACTAGAAGGACATTAATTTCATGAAGAAGGAAACCAATAGTTTCGTATTCGACACTTGGTATTAACTAGCTTTGCTAAGTATTCGAGTACTAATTGACAACCTTTATATTTTAAATCAAACTTCATGTTATCTAAAAGTTTTCACAAAAGATATGAGCTTTTGGATTTTCTAATTCGCTTCGTTTTGTGTTGATAATTGACATTTTCATGGGTTTACTAAGAATTCCACAGAAGCACGCATCATGCGCGCCTAATTTGTAACTTTTCATATAACCAAAACAGAAAATTGTGAAGGAAAACATAAACTGCAAACGAATATACACCATTGTATTTGCCTATTGCATCACCCACCATTCTTTTCCAAAACCTCATGACAGCTACCATAAGACAATCGGTTGATAATAAGGTTAGACGGCTATTAAGATATTACACTGCAAAATATGTCTCACTTGAGTTAATTTCTAAAACAATACACAATAAATACACAATAAATTCACAATGAATAAACGCCTATATCATTATAATTTTTATTTCAGATTGATGTAAATATGATTGCAACGAAAGAACAGACCACGTTGTGACATTTGATACAACAATTGTACATGTTACTCTAACAATGAAAGATATTGCTTTCGTTTAGCTTTTATCATGATTATCTTTATCAAACAATGTAATAATAATATTCATGTATATATATATATGTATGCACACCTCTAGTATAACGACTTTGAAATGGGATCACTCATATCAAATATTTTACTGCTAAACAATTATTATCCCAAATAGTGGAGTGGCGGAGAAGACAATTTTAGAAATTTAGATTACCTTACTACCGAATAGCGTATGATAATTCATTGGCAACTTAAATCGTCTACTTTTGGAAAATATGTGTCGTGAATATAAAACCTGGTGCTTTCATGTTTTAAATTTATGTCAAAGGTCATTATTAAAACGAATTCATGTTTTCTTCTACTGAAACAAATCACTGATTTCTTGAAAATTGATCATCCATTCAATACATTATACAAGTAGTATTGTTTATCAATGCTCACGATCCGATTTAGATGTCTTTATATTTGTGCATGACGTCAGAATAACAATGTGAAGGGTTACAACGTGGAGTCACACAACTGAAAAATCACCGTCCGTCAGCTTTTGAGCAATTTCCGATTCTGCTTTGATGTTATTCGCGGCTTTGGGCGTCGACAATAGAAAAGCCGATTGCAAATGATATGCTCGTTTTATCTTGTCTATGTAAAGCAAAGAACGCTATGACGTCTCTACTGATTTCAAATTCTATTTACTTGTGTAGCTTTTAAACAAGACTACCTGTGATGTCCAAATATAGTGGAATCAGCTTCTGTATCAAAACAAAATCATTTAAAAATTAATTAATTAATTATCACGTCTCATTGTTGCAGCATTTAGCACACTTTTACCTTTAGATTATGTTGTTTCACTTTCATCAACTACATAATTGCAGATAATGCATTTGTCAGCTCAATGAAAGTGCCTTTTCCTGGCATCGGACGGAGTAAGTTTTATCAAACTAAACCAACTGTCCTTTTGCGTCAATATGCAACAGATCGGACACACCTGACAACCAGACGCAACCAACAATGATTGTCACTTTCATGGTTAAATTCAACAAACACGACTAAACAACAATAGCTTATAGCATAAATATATCGCAAAGCTTCAGAAATTCTAAAGTGAATAAGAAATAGGCGTGATAATAACTACAAATGGCCTGCACAAAATCGCTAAACGTAGGCTATAAATAGAATTAGAACAGTGACGGTTCATATGTATCAAATATCCGGAACTGTAATTTTTAAAATGCAGATGTTTAATCAATTATTTTGCTTATTACTAGTAAACACCATATAACGGCTTCACGGCTGTATCTTTATAATTAGGAGATTAATCTAACTTAACAGCAGTGTGATCTTCGATGAAAGGTCGTTTTAACATTGTTGGCACCAAATTTAAAGTTTACGACAAAGATTTTCTGCAGTTGAATAATCAATAGACATTTAAAGACATCAAAATTCCATGAGATATTAAGATAATTTCAATTCGAAAACTTTTTAAACATTTGCGACTCCACTAGAAAGAGTCATGGTTTAAAGAAACATGCATAACATCGCTTGTTTTGTCGGGATAATAAAGAAACGCAATACTTAGATTACTGTGAATGAGTTGAAGACATATTATCATTTAACTATAATAATATTTGGTGATAAGTATAATTTGGTAATGTAATTTAATTTTAATATATCGTTCATAAAAAGACAAACTTAACATCAAGTCAATAAGAAAGAATATGCAAGTAACCGTTTCACAGATGATATCGGATATGTTCCTTATGTCGTAACTACAATACCCTTCCCTTTTCACGAATGTGACTTACCGAATTAGACTATTTACCGGATTTGTAATAACATAAGCAACACGACGGGTGCCACATGTGGAGCAGGATCTGCTTACCCTTCCGAGCACCTGAGATCACCCCAGTTTTTGTTGGGGTTCGTGTTGCTTAGTCTTTAGTTTTCTATGTTGTGTCATCTGTACTATTATTTGTCTGTTTGTCTTTTATTTTTGGCCATGGCGTTGTCAGTTTGTTTTCGATCTATGAGTTTGACTGCCCTCTGGTATCTTTCGTCCCTCTTTCACACAGATAAATTTGAACTTTCGCTGGAAAAGAAAGTATTTAAGTAATTAATTGAAAAGCATATACATGAACTGTTTAAATGTACACTAATTTACCAAACCTTTTGTGTACTTTTATTTCATGTGCTTCCATACGAATGTGCATGGTTATCAGTCATAACAGGAACGGTTCATGTTTCTCAACACACCTGTCCATAAGCAATTTTATAACATTTTGTCCTGATTTTTTCCAGAGGTGCGATTCGGACGCAAGAGGTTTTTACAGTGTTGTTTTCATCTTGTTAACCCTTGTCATCAAATTTTACTTAATGTGTACTATAACGAGAAATTGTATTCTATATACTGTATGTACTTTCGACTTCAAAACTTTTATGTTGACGTTTTTGTCAAATTTATTATCAACTACAAAGACGTTTTTGTTGGCGTCTTTGTAAGATGTATTACTATGTTTGTTTGAATCTTTTGTCAGTTCCGTTGTGTTTTTGTGATGTATGAGTACACAGTTTAGGATGCTTGATCCCAATTATTGTCACATTAAACTATTATTTCTGTTTTGGTTGCTCACCCAATTTTGTCAATAAAACGGAACTATACACGACTGTCATATTAGAGAGAAGTTTACCTAGCTTTAAAACAAGGTTAAACCCACCATTTTCTTCTTCTACCAAGTCAAGGATATGATTTCCATTCGTTATGTTGCACGAGTTGATAAAGTCCAAAGTTCGATTTTGTCTTTTTATGGATTTCCTTTTTTTCGAATGCATGGAGTTTGATATTTTTGTTATATTTTTTCATTTCATTTTACAATAGTAATCATTATTGAATTCAATACAAATATAAATACGGAGATAGATAAGAAATGATCAATGTAGAAAGTGATGGTTTATTCACACAAACTTATTGATCTAAATTGACGACGTAGTACATATATATATATATGAGTTGTTGAAGGTGATATCGTGGAGTACAGCACAAGAATGAAGTGAACAGATCGGATTCGTCGTTCAGGTTACTCTTTGTAATAGCAGCATGAAAGGACGCTTTGAGCAATACATTCTAAAACTTTAAGTACGAAATACACTAAAAGAGGTTTTAATGCGTAACACAAAACCTGCAAAATTGTTATATTCACCTATAGCATATGCATTTTTTTTAATTACAAAACTGACGCAAATATCATTTCTAGATCCAAAACAAAATTATTATTTGGTGTTGCTTAGTCTTTAGGTTTCTATGTTGTGTTTTGTTGACTGCTGTTTGTCTTTTGGTCTATTTTGTTTCGGCATGGCATGGTCAGTTCGTTTTCAACTTATGACTTTAATTATCCATTTGGTATCTTCGGCCGCTTTTATAATTGTTTTGTAAGATTTTAATGTCCATTATTGTCGTCAACTGATTAATAATAGCCCGCCTTTGGTGACACTAAGCCGGGTGTTTTGTAAGATTTCAATGTCCACAATTGTCGTCAATTGATAAAAAGGGTTCAACTTTTGGTTACACGAAACAGGGTGTACAGTAATCGACATATCGCGAAGACTTTCACCCAATCCGTTGCAATATATAGGCGTGAACGAGGCTCAGGTTTGAGCTTTTGTTTTGAAACCGTTCCTGTACAATAAAATGAAGATCATCATTAAAAGCGCTCTTAATTTGTCAATTGCAAGTAGAAATGTAGAAATGTGACATAGATTATATTTATATAATAAACTATATGTGCGTATCAAAACCATTATAAGAAACCTTGTTTTCAATTAATTTGGAACTATGTCAAAAAATCACATTTTCAATTAATAACAATGGAAGACAATTACACAATCCCATTTAATGCATATCTGTCGAATAGGGTCTAACGAATAAATAGTCAATTTTCGGTTTTAAGAAACATCGTGCCCCACCCTCCCTTAATTTTCGATTTTTTCATTCCTGCTCCTTCGTTGTATTCTTTATTGAAAAGAAAACGTTTAAACGATACATTCAAAATACATTCCAGAAGGACGCATAATCAAATTAACGCATCTTTTTAAATAAATCAGGATTTAAATCACAAACTGTTGTGACCTTGACTTCCTGATGTTCTCATAGTAGTGCATAGTTTTTATTGATGGAGGAAAAACTCATCAAAGATACCAATAGTTGGTACTCCGGACGCGTGTACAAAACAATCATCACTGGCGATTAAATAAAAATAGTTTAAAGGTGTGAAATGAGTTATGGGAAAAAGATTGTCAGGGATCGAGGAGGGAAAGGAGACGGAAAGGGCGTACTTCAGTCTACAACTTTGAGCGTTCAATGATTCATATTAAAAGCAGACCATATCCCGAAACAAAATTACATCCTACCATATGATCTCGAGACTATCCTAATTCAGGAACAATTTAAGATGCTGTTCTTGTTATATCATATTATTTTCTTTTGCGACAATGGTATTTTGAAGTAACAGATTTTGACATTCTCGGTTTATGTTATCTGAATATTTCTCCTCTACTTGTCTAGACTCAAGTTTTTACGGTTAAAAATAGGAATATTATATGGCTTTTTTTCAATATCTAACCCTTGACGGATACAGAACAATTGCTATTGATTGTATTACACATAAACTGTGCTTGTATTACTGCTAAGTATATGATCAATGGTTTATATAATCTACTTTTGGAGACCGGATGTTGACAACTGAATTTCTTTCTGGTGTTATCTTCATGTTTGGTCTACAGCTTCATTGGTGTATGCTCAAAAGTAAATAATAAATCGGACAAATCGAACAAATTGTGTATAATAGATAACATAGTTTCCAAAGGTTATTTGGTGATGATGATTAAAAAGTAAAAGTAGTTTAGTAAATAAAGAGGCTAATGATATATAATTTTGTTGTATACATTTATGATAAGTAGAAAAGGAAAATCAATCATTGAATTATATTCTATAGTTGTTGTTCACACTTATTATAACTGCGCGGCTGTAGAATAAATCCTGATTGTTGTAAATAGATTAGACCAAAACTTGAATTTGAAATATAAGTTCTGGCTAATAAAAGTAACATGATCTAAACGAGATTGATTTTCTCGCTTGAGCCGGTGCGGCGAAAGTAAGAAAAGCAATCGAGTTGAGATGACCAATGCTTATCTGTTTATCGCTATTTTACCTATGACGACATTGTCAATTTCATGTCAATTTCATTTGCAACGCCACGTGCCGCCTTAGTTTCTAGCGATAATTTTCATATCACTCGACTCCGCTGAGATAGGAAATTATCAGTCAGCAAGATCAAACGAAAATTTCATAAATTAGCGATAAATCATCTTCCCTGACAAATCGGCTTGACTGAGAGACGAAAAGTCTTTGATTTAGATTGCTCGTACTAAGAAGTGAAGCAGTAAATACCAATTTATTGTATTGAATATTTGAATTTCTCTAGTAATGTAAGTCGTGGCCTTTCTTCAAAGCTTATATGTAAAAGAAGTTTTCTTTTAAAAATCGATGACAATTACAAAGGTGAGATTCATATGCCTCTATTTAAAATTGCCAAGGAAAAGGAAGATCATTATCATTTAAACATCAAATAATTTTACTGTTATATATAGATATACCGCTCGTTATCCTCAAAGAAAATCTTTGAATAATTTTTTTTATAAAGGAATTTACGAGGTATTTCATTTCTATCCTTTCATATGCCAACAATAGCAGCTTAAATGTCGTTTTATGAGTCAAATCTCTAGAAGCAACATTTGAAAAAAAAAAAAATTGAAATTATGTCAAAATATCGTATTTTCAATTCATAACAAAGGAAGACAATTATTTAACCAAATCAATGCATATCTGTTGAAAAGTTTCTTACGAATAAAAGGTAGGTTTGTATTCAATCCAAGGCGATAGGTCAGGCATCATTACCATCCATTCAAAAGTGGTAATTGCACTGATCAGAATAGGACAAATTAGGAGAAGAATCAAATGATGCATTACCATGAACATTGTAAATTTTCCTATAAGTTGAGAAGTAAAGCATTGCCAACATGTCTGTAGAATGTACGTCATATTTAATAAAGTGTCCTCCTCCTTGAAACAAAATTTGTTTGTTATGAAAACTTGAGAATTTGATGTTTTTTTGTTTTTTTTTTTATTTGCGATATCTTTATGTTTATATGCAGTCAGACATATCACGTTGAAATGAACATAAAGCATCACTTTGAAACAATTATAAATTGTTATGTAATATACATCTTTGTTTTGAAGTTCTCTGTGTTCTGTTAAAGTACTATACAAACTGAGAGACTATTTATTAAAATACCATATCACCTGTTTTTCGTAAAATTGGCTGATGAAGAGGGTATGTTTGCAGGATCTGTTGCGGTTTTGTCATGCTTGGTTTATACATTATTTCATGATTTCTGATCATATGTTTGATATTCACGCACTTGTAAAATAAGGTAAATATTCCTTTTGATGTCACGTTTAAAATGCCAAAATTAAAGTTGATTCTTACGCGTTATTCTTGTTTTTTTTTTTTTTTTAATCTAACTGTCCAGAATATTGATTACGCTCCTGAGGCGTTATATCATAAGAAAATAGGGTTCTGACATTTAAATATGGGTTTCAATTTGCACACATAAACAACTGAGTTTTATTAATTTAACAATAAAAATACAGCCTACCACATATGAATGATGACCAGCATAAATATTTCTTGCATATGTTTTGAAATCATCGTTTGGTATTTTGAATACGTCCACTGATGTTTTACTAAAGTAAATATTTGATTATCCTTAATGATTGTATTTCGAAACTTTAATACATATAGACATATATGACTATGCGGAATGGGTTTTGCTCATTGTTGAAGGCAGTACGGTGACCTATTGTCGTTAATTTCTGTGTCATTTGGTCTCTTGTGGAGAGTTGTCTCGTTGGCAATTTTACCACATCTTCTTATATATATATATATATATATATATATATATATATATATAATTTGAATATGATGACCTTTATAATGCCGCTTGAAAAGAGAGGGACGAAAGATACCAGAGGGAAGTCAAACTCATAGATCGAAAAACAACTGACAACGCCATGGCCAAAATAAAACGACAAACAGACAAATAATAGTACAGATGACACAACATAGAAAACTAAAGACTACAACACGAACCCCACCAAAAACTGGGGTGATCTCAGGTGCTTCGGAAGGGTAAGCAGATCCTGCTCTACATGTGGCACCCGTCGTGTTGCTTAGGTTATTACAAATCCGGTAAATAGTCTAATTCGGTAGAATCTTCATGTGGTCTTTGTTCACAAAATATAGTAAACAAAAGCAATATTTCTGGCAATATCGATTTCATGTCACGTCACTTTTCTTCACAATATGGGGCTCGTTTAGGGATGGACAAAAAGTTGTATTATGTGTACACATTTTGATAATAGCAGCCATTTTAGTTGCAATATTTAAACAACTTTAAATCAATGTCAGTAAAAAATCAACCTGATAGTTTTTGGAACGAAACTGTTAAGGAGCTCGGTAAACCCCGTCCCAGTTTCCAAGCCTCTCACAAAATAATTGATATTTTTCTGACATAATTTTTATAGTGTATATGTAAATATGTATCAAATGTGTGTCGTATCTAATGGTTTAGACGAGTTTAAAACATGCACGTGTCCATAAATGTATATGAATTACATTGAAATAATAAATGTGTCATCTTGATTCACGCGGGATTTCCATTGTGTAACTTCATGATATCCGTATTTACCACATAAACCCAGGAAAAAGAACATTTCCTTTTTAAAGAGAAAACTACTTCAACTATTTATATGATGTGTGATATTATAAGTGTCAGTTTGAAATAATTTTGTTTCATACATAGAAAATTAATTGATTAAACAAAGTTTAATTTGAGAAGAGAAGAGATACGTGTATAGGATGGCCAAATCATGTTGCAACCGTAATGGAAATGCGTGTTTACCAAAAACAGTTTTTGATGAGACTCAAGCTTATGAACCTTTAATACTAGAGAACTTAGAAATATCAAGTGGCAGTTATGATACCTTGCAAAACATTCAACATAGTGATTTTTTTTATAAAAATACACCCAGTAGAAAAGGAGATCAAGGGGATTGCAAAATGGAGCACAATCAAACATATGAAAGACTGACAAGTGAACGTGACCTAAATCAACACATCTATGATTCAACACATCAAGACCCAGAATGTATGTCAGGAAATCATTTGAATTCAATGCCTACATCAGGAGTTTGCTACAGTCAATATACTAATAGTGAAAAGAAAAGAGCAGAAGTTAAACAAGACGTTTATTATAGTGAATTACAAACACAAATTTCTTGTAGCTGTGACTTATATGAGAGTGCAGATGGAAAGTCAATGAACCTCACTCATTGCTCTATACCAAGTAAACATTTGACAAGAAGTTATAAAAAGCAGACTCCTTTCAAAAGTCAGCGAGGAAAATATTATGCGTGTTTCGTATTTGGTTTTCTTCTAGTAGGTTTCATAGCCGGTGTGACTGTGTTTCTGTTGCTGAAGAACAATTCTCAAGATCTCCACAAGAAAAACATTCAAACTCCGGGTATTTATTCATATTTTATAATACATTTATTTACCACTGAAATACATGTACTCCTTGGATACTCATTCTATCAATATGTAAATTTGAAATTGAAGCAAGGTTTTGCCCGTTTCTTACGTATCGTATCAGAGTTTGCGAAGGCGGTAATACTTCTTGTTTAAAATGTCTAACGTCCCTTCCGTTTTGAGTAGAACGAGTTAACATTAGACAAAATGTGTTTTGATCAGTTTCACCCAAACTTTGAAATTTAAAAAGCTACATAAATAATCTTATTATAGATATCAGGATTAAAATTTGGTACGCCAGACACTCGTTTCGTCTACAAAAGACTTATTAGTGACGCTCGAATAAAAAAGTTAAAAGGCCAAATAATTTTGGGTAAAGCCTCATATCTTGACTTACATCTAGAAATTGACAATGAGGGTCAGTTGAAAACAAACCTTTACGACAACAGAGATGTTTTCAGCTTCCCAATTGTAAACTTTCCATTTATATGCAGCAATAGTCCAGCAGCGCCTGCATATGGAGTAAATATCTTCAAGTTGATACGATATGCCAGGGCTTGTATTTCCTATCATGATTTCCTTGATAGAATGTTGCTGCTCACAAAGAAGCTATTAAACCATGTTCCAAGTGGTGAAGTTGAAACATCCTTCGTAGATTTTACGGACGCCATCACGAGCTGGTTGACCGTTATGGAATATCTGTTTCACAGATGACGACCGATATGTATCAATTGTCGTAACTACTATATCGTCCCTTTCTCTCGAATATGACCTACCGAATTAGACATATCACCAAGTTTGTACCTACTTTAGCATCACGAGGGTGCCACATGTTGAGCAGGATCTACTAACCCTTACGGAGAACCTGAGATAACCCCAGGTTTTGTTGGGGTTCCTGTTGCTCATTCTTTGGTTTTCTATGCTATGTTTTGTTTACTAGTGTTTAAAATTGAGAATGGAAATGGGAATGTGTCAAAGAGACAACAACCCGACCACAGAACAGACAACAACAGAAGGTCACCAATAGGTCTTCAATGCAGCGAGAAATTCCCGCACCCGGAGGCGTCCTTAAGCTGGCCCCTAAACAAATATATATACTAGTTCAGTGATAATGGACGTCATACTAAACTCCAAATTATACACAAGAAACTAAAAGTAAAATAATACAAGACTAACAAAGGCCAGAGGCTCCTGACTTGGGACAGGCGCAAAATGCGGCGGGTTAAACATGTTTATGAGATCTCAACTCTCCCCCTATACCTCTAGCCAATGTAGAAAAGTAAACGCATAACAATACGCACATTAAAAGTCAGTTAAAGAGAAGTCCGAGTCCGATGTCAGAAGATGTAACAAAAGAAAATAAACAAAATGACAATAATACATAAATAACAACAGACTACTAGCAGTTAACTGACATGCCAGCTCCAGACCTCAATTAAACTGATTGAAAGATTATGTCTTCATCATATGAATATCAGGCACAATCCCTCCCGTTAGGGTTTAGTATCATACCATCATAAAATATATGAGAAGAGCATAACCCGTGTCATGCCAACAACTGGTTTTAAATAAATGTGTTTAGTTCCGATGCAAAGACCCTATAAGTGAATCAATATTAAAGCCAAAATATGCAATCTTTAATGACCTGACAACAGTATCGTAACTATATCCCTTCTTAATAAGTCTATTTAAAGGTTTTGTTAGCTTCTGAGGTGAATACTGACATTTTAGTGCTTTATAAAGAATATTACCATAAAAGATTGGATGTGAAATACCTGAACGTATAAGAAGTCTGCATGTTGAGCTATATTTACGAATGATGTCCTTGTACCGATGATAAAATTTAGTAAATGTTTTGACTAGTTTGTGATATCGAAAACCCTGGTGTAATAATTTTTCTGTAATACATAAATTTCTTTCGTTAAAATCTGAAACGTTGTTACATACACGAGCGAATCGTACAAGTTGAGATATATAAACACCGTAAGATGGTGACAAGGGAACGTCACCATCTAAAATGGATAATTAACGATAGGAAATGAAAATCATCTCTTTATCATAATTTTTTGTATTAAGCTTTCCGTTAATGATATAGATATCAAGATCGAGGAAAGGGCAGTGGTCATTGTTAGTATTAGCTTTATTTAAAGTAAGTTCAACAGGATAAATTTCTTTAGTATACATACTGAAGTCGTCATTATTGAGAGCCAATATATCATCCAAATATCTAAAAGTATTATTAAATTTTTGTATCAGATGTTTTTCGATGGGTCTTTGCTGATTTTAGTCATAAATTGTAACTCATAGCAATACGAAAACAGGTCCGCAATAAGTGGTGCACAGTTAGTCCCCATTGGAATTCCGATAACCTGACGATATACGGAATCTCCAAAGCGAACAAAAATATTATCTAGTAAAATTCAAGGGCAGATATAGTATCAAAGCATGTGCAATTGACATAGTTCTTTTGTTTATTGCTACTAAAAATGACCTAAAAGAGTTACAACATATGTATTCATATTCTGACTTTTAAATGCCCATTTAATTAGGTGTGTGAATTTTTCTTAATGAGAATGTGAGGCAATGTGGTATACAGGGTAGAAAAATCAAAACTTTGAACAGAATCAAAATCACCAATATAAACATGCAATTTATCAAGTACTTCCAACGAGTTTTGACACTCCAAAAGTAATTAATTCCACTATTTTCAAAGGCCTTATTTGAACAATTTATTATCAGGTTTTGATTGTACCAAGTGAACTGGTAAGAAGAATAGACAATTTAGTAGTGGAACAATGGCTTGAAGACGAAATAAATCTATATTTGTAAGGTGTTTTATGTAGCTTCGGAAGCCAGTACATAGTTGGGACTTTCATTGTATTTGGTTCTGCTTGTAAAGAGGTAGCTAAAAGTTTATGTTTGTTACAGATGTCGTTTTCTGAAAATGGAGTCAGTTGGAATGTTGGTGAATTGGTGATTTCTTTTTTCAGAACCTCAATGTAAAATTTACGTCAAACAATAATGATATTATTAGCAGCTTTATCGGCCGGGACAAAAACAAATTCCTTGGCTAGTTCTTTAAGTTTATGTTTGATACGAGAAATAGGTTTATTATGGTTGTTGTTAAGAGTAAAATGTTCTTTAAAATGTTGAATACGTATATCAACTATGTTCATTACTGAATTAAAAAAGAGTCCAAAGATTTTTGTCAGCTTTTTCCCGTTTTATCCATTTTAAACAGTAAGTACGGAGTGAGTCGTGGATGATATTACGACACTCATTCCAATTAATGATTGACGGGGGACGATATTTAGGTCCTTTACTGAGGAATGATTTTAACTCTCGGTCTTGAACGATATTAAGATCTCCTGTTATAACATGGGAAATGGGTCCATAAATGTATTCGGAATTACTGCAATTACATGAAGTAGGTGTATTTTCACTGATATTAACATCTTTACACAATTGGCTATAATTAAACACATATTTCCGGGTAGATTTCTTGTAAATATAACAAATAAGAGGAGCTCAGTATTATCAAAATATCCAGGAATTTGTTCTTTAACAGAATGGTCGTTAAAAATACCGGCAATATTTACAAAATCAAAACCTTTATTGACATACTTTATTTTAATAAAATGTTTTTTATGATCTTCAGGGCGATCAATTTTGGGAAACAGTTTAGAATAACAATATGCCATTATAATTTGAACGATTTCATACTTAGGACTGCTATATGAAATTGTGTTGCAATCCTCTAAAATTTTATTTAACTTATTAACCGGTAATGAACAGAGCTTTGTTAACAGATAATGTCTGCCATTGTTTTTTGAAATAGAAATTAGGTCCGAAATATTGGTATGATTGGTCCGAAATTTTCTTTGATTGCGATTTTTTCTACGACCATGAGAACGGTTTTCACGAACAGTTTTAGAAACTATATCCAAAATGTTAACAGAATCGGTTCTTGATATATTACCAATTCCCATGATATTATCATTAAGACCGAGAGGGTAGACTGTCTGTAATTTTTTAATCCAATTTAATTCAATTATTTTCCGTGATCGTACAAACTTTGAATGAGATTCACCAGGCTGCTTATTTACTACTTCTAAAGGTTGAACTGTTAAATATTTAATAGGATGATTGTGCTTTTAAGGTGTTGATAAATGATACTTTTGAATTTATTGGGTCTTTTAAAACGATACAGGTGTTCTTGCGTGCGTTTAGATAAAATCGCCCAGTTTCACCTACGTACTGAATACCGCATCCCGGTTTGTTTCATGTGAGTAAATAAATAATACTGTTTGTTTTCAAGTTATATCAGTTTCAAAATTTAAAGAAAATGTGCGACCATTAAACGTGGACCTTACCGTATTGTTGGTGGAAAGACGGGGACATGTAAGTCATTTTTGGCATGACACTTATCGATAGAAGGGTAACCACGATTTTATTGTTAAAAATGTTAGCGATGGTAGTATTTTAGATAAGCGATTTTGAAGATTGAGACGTGTAGATACCCTTTGAACGAGTTTAGTATTTAATATTTTCCATTTCTAAGCTTCATATTTGTTTTTGTTTGTGGATTTTATTAGAAAGGAGCAAAGACTGGCGTCCAGAATATGAACCAGCATACAATCAATTAAATTATGTAAAATGATAATTCTGTTCGGCTAAAGATGTCAAACGCTATCCGTCATTAATTACCCGAAAAATAAAACAAAAGATAGGGTATATCAGGGTAGCGACTGACGTCTGACTAAATAGTAGAATGGGGCTGAAAATTGAAATACTACTTTTTGATAAATATTCCTAAAGTAATGAACTAGAGAAGTTCTCGCTCGGACACACACTCCATAATCTAGTATATTATAAGAGCATAAACCTGAAGCACGGGAGGCACTATGTTTGTCTTTTTTTAGCCATGGCGTTGTCAGTTTTTTTCGACTCATGAGTTTGAATGTCCTTTTGGTATCCTTTGCCTCTCTTTTACTAGATATATCCATAATGACTCGCTTTCTTTGCATTTTACCCTTCTTCTCTTTGAAGAGCTCGTTCACCTTTTAACAACCGACAGGAAAAACATGTCTCCAAATCCGCACATTTGATTTTGACTCTCCTACCTGTGTTTGTTTTTACCCTTTAAAGCCGTAATCTTCGGAGGAAGCGGAAAATTCCAAATGTGTAAGTAACACCAGCCATCCGCCCTCGAGTATGAAGTGATTGTTTGAAAAAATATATTTCCTACAATACCAGGTAAATATGAACTTGATTTTTTATGTTTATTCTGTTATTCTATATTGGTTTATGCATATTTATTCAACGGACGCTTATTACTGTCAGTATTATATTCGGAGATATTCATATTGATTCATTGTCATTTTCATGTTCTCTGTAGTAGTCCAAGAAATAATATGTTACATAACAAAATGCATTATCACATTGGATAACCCTACACAAATTTATCACATTGGATATGCAGAAAAATCAAGAGTCTTAATGTTGAATAGGATGTGCCCTAAAATAAACATGAATGAAGCAGGAAGATAAAATGAGGTTTCCTTTATAAACATCTCCTTGTCAAATCTATGCCAAATCTATAAAACTAAGTGCATCCTTTTGTTTTAAATGTGTTAAGATAAGATTCAGTTTTACGTGTTCAAATCATTGACATTTAAAAGAGAACCAGACGGAAGGATGTAGTAAAGTAGAATAAAATAAAGCACGTACATTATTGATTTTGATAAAAAGTTGTAATGTAATTCTAATATGACGAGCTTCGTTCGCTTTGTAAATAACACCGTGATAAAATTTCTCGATATATCTATACTTAGCACAGAATGCGAGATGTACATAATAATGGCTGTTAAAACATACCTCCAACGTAAATCTACATGTATCGCTACATATGTGCAAACGCTATGTCGATTTCACCTTTATTCTTATTCTGATGCATAACAAAAGAATTAATGCATTAGAGATCGGAAAATGTACAAAATCAAAATAAATTAAAATTCCGCGAAATTCCATTAATGTTTTTGGCGTATTAACGTCATTTCAAAACATGACGTCATACGAATGAAAACGCTAAAGCTGAAGGTTTTTTATTGTGTTTACCTTCTAAACTCCAATAATATTGCAATAAAAATAAAGTTTTGAGGTAGGTGTTGCTTTTCTATTCTATTGCATTATTCGCACATTTACTGATTTCAGCAAGTCAACATGGCGGCTCCTTGGTTGCAAAATGTCAACAGTGATTTTGGCGGTAGCTTACGAGAAAAATGAAAATTAAAATGGAAAATGTTGGGTTTGAGAATTGAAAAAAATCACATTTTTTGCTAGCGGTTATTTACGAAATGTTTCATGCGAGCTCCAGATTTATTAGATTTTTTTCATTTATCTAACAGTGGGTGAAATAGAACAGCCACACACACGGCATACCCACCCTCGCTTCAGTTTTTAATGACCGTATTTGTCCTATTAGAATCGAATAATTCATGGAAGCCATAGATTTGTTGTAAATTTACACATGGCCTGGGCCGTGATATTTGTTAATTTTATCCTATATAACGCTCGGGATAGAATTCGAATATCACGGCCCAGGCCATGAGTAAATTTCAACAAATCTATGGCTTCCATGAAATATTTCTTAAATAAATACCTTTCATTTTAACCAATAGGGATGGTGTACATGACGAATGCTTCGAAGTCTGAAACATTTGCAACCTGTTTTGATTTTATAAGAGAAAATTAATAAAAACGATGTTGAAAATTGATTAGATTTACTAGTACAGGATTTGATTAAGATTAATTGTTTGATTGATTGTTGTTTAGCGTCACTTTCAACAATATTGTGCTATTTTCGTGGTAGTCAGTTTTTATGGATGGAGAAAGCCGGAGTGCAAAGAGAGATCCATTGACTTTCGGCAGGAAAACTGACAACTGTAGTCAATTAAGATTGCGGTCGAGTGCACCGAAACTCACAACATCAATGTTGACAGGCTAGGAATACAGTTGTTCAGCTATTTATGTTTTCGAGTTAATTTGTTTTGTTTCTAATATCATGTGCTAGTCTTCAAATACCTGAATGGGATTTGTCCATTACAACATTTTCCTTAGTATACTCTTAGAACGACATTTTGCCGAGAATACTTTCATAACCTATGTATACTATGTATACACTGTGTCAAATTCACTTCATTGATATATATAAAGTTTGAACGTTTGAACGTTGTTTTCAATTTAAACTTGTTTATATTTTTTCGTTTGGGCTTGTATTATATTTGCCTTCGGGTTTATATGTTTTCGACTCTTCAAAATTCAAGAGTCTATCCTAAATTGAGGTAAAGTATATGGCCCTCCAAATACCGTTTCGATTCCTAACATCACTGAAGAGACATTACTTGTCGAAATCCGGAAATGGTGTACTAATTTTTGCATCTTTTGTTTGCGGTATACCATCTTTCCCGCAAGTTTATTGTTTTCTGTTTGGTATTAAATTAATAGTTAAGATCCATTTTGTTACATCTGGTGATCCGTTTATTCGGCAATCGCCAATGGCAGTCAGCAGGGTTTAAGAACATCCGTTGTTCGACCTGCTAGTCAAATGCGTTTTTAAAAATACTTTTCACTTTTTTGGTCTTTTGGAAAATGTTGTTTCTGCTGTAGTTAGACCCTCTACCAAATAATTTGTTTTACATGCACACTTATAAAATTGCGGTTTTATCCAACGCAATCATAGGTTTGAACGTTGTTTTCAATTTAAATTTGTTTATATTTTTTCGTTTGGGCTTGTATTATATTTGCCGTCGGGTTTATATGATCCGTTCATCCTATTTCGACTCTTCAAAATTCAAGAGTCTATCCTAAATTGAGGTAAATTATATGGCCTTCCAAATACCGTTTCGATTCCTAACATCACTGAAGATACATTAATTATCGAAATCCGGATATTGTGTACTAATTTTTGCACCTTTTGGTTGCGGTATACCATCTTTTCCGCAAGTTTATTGTTTTCTGTTTGGTAATGAATTATAGTTAAGATCCATTTTGTTACATCTGGTGATCCTTTATTTGGCAATCGCCAATGGCAGTCAGCAGGTTTTAAGAACAGCCATTGTTCGACCTGTTAGTCAAAAGCGTTTTTTTAAATATACTTTTCACTTTTTTTTGGTCTTTTGGAAAATATTGTTTGTGCTGTATTTAGACTACTCTACCAAGAAATTTGTTTTACATGCACACTTATAGAAATTGCGGTTTTATCCAACGCTATCATAGATTTGAACGTTGTTTTCAATTTAAACTTGTTTATATTTTTCGTTTGGGCTTGTATTATATTTGCCGTCGGGTTTATATGATCCGTTCATCCTATTTCGACTCTTCAAAATTCAAGAGTCTATCCTAAATTGAGGTAAATTATATGGCCTTCCAAATACCGTTTCGATTCCTAACATCACTGAAGAGACATTAATTGTCGAAATCCGGATATTGTGTACTAATTTTTGCACCTTTTGTTTGCGGTATACCATCTTTTCCGCAAGTTTATTGTTTTCTGTTTGGTATTAAATTAATAGTTAAGATCCATTTTGTTACATCTGGTGATCCGTTTATTTTGCAATCGCCAATGGCAGTCAGCAGGGTTTAGGAACATCCGTTGTTCGACCTGTTAGTCAAATGCGTTTTGTTTAAATATACTGTTTCACTTTTTGGTCTTTTGGAAAATGTTGTTTGTGCTGTATTTAGACCCTCTACCAAGAAATTTGTTTTGCATGCACACGTATACAAATTGCAGTTTTATCCAACGCAATCATAGCATGCATAGTTTTGAATGTTGTTTTCAATTTGTGTCTTGAATGCAACAATAGTTCAGGAAGAGAGACTTAGGCATGCTGTTGTTGTTGATGTGGGTGCCTACAAAATTGTAACCTTTTCAATAGTTACAGAGGCACCACGTGTATCTTGTGTTAAAATGTTATTTTACTTAATCATCTTGTATGTACATGTATTGTAGTTTTATGAATATCCTCTGAATGCCTACCAACCATCCCACCCCGTTACACCATATCTCATGGCGGTGCTTCTCAGAAAGGAGGCTAAAACAGAGCGTGCATACAGTATCATGAAATAAAAGTGTTTTATTTCTATTCTATTTCAACAGTTTGTACCTCTCAAATCTAAGTAGACCAATTCAGAGGAGATTGTGAAATTAAATGTACTTCCATCACTTCATTATTTAATAAACTTTTTTTTTTTATTGTAGTCGATCTGATCACTACAGAAGCATCAACAACAAGAAAGATGACTTCTTGTCAACAATTAAGATCTTCAACGAAAGATTTCTCTTCCGATTTCTATATTCCTGAATGTACAAAAACTGGTGAATTTGAAAAACGACAATGTGAAGGGAAAGTCGGGTCTAAAACATGTTGGTGTGTTGATCCAAATGGAAGAGAAATACCAGGATCACAAATGACGGAACCTGAAGTTCCAGATTGTCATGAAGGTAGGTGTTATCAAATGGTAAAAAGGTTGGTTGGAAGATAATAACTTATCAAAATTTTAAGTTGTTTTCAGATAAACCTTTAAAATAAACTCTTTAGAATTGTAACGAATAAAATGCATGTATTGTTTGGCTCATTGACAAAGAAAAGCCGGGCTTCTGTTCGTCGATTTAGAAGAAATGGACAAGTCAGTAACCTTATACAATTAAATTTCAACCTAAACCAATGTCTAGGAAAGCACCAAATATTTTTTTATCTGAAGCATTTGCTTATAACTTATAGTCATATGATCCATAAAATTTAACCAGAAAGATGAATATGTTTTATAACTGAATGGCTTGTTTATATTATAAAACACTTGTACATATAATTTCTTCAAGAGAAACTCCTTTGTTTCATTCAAATCATGGAAAGGACTGCCTTTAAATTATTTTTCTCCCATATTCTAATTCGCTGTAATTGCGTATGCCATGACCTAACATGACAAATCTTCGTTAGAATTTGGCAAATGCAAAGTAAAAAATTGTGATGGAAGATAAAATTTTAAAAGCGGAAGGAAGATAGTGCTAAAGATTAAAAAAAACAATAAGAATGCACCAAATCATATAACAATTTTATGGCAAAGTGTTATTGACTAATGTGAACGTATTGGAAATATCAAAAAGAAACAAAATGATCATCGCTTTATCATTTTATTTCTAAAACACATACCGCTCACTTTAACCTCCGTTGTATTCCTATAGAAGTAAAATTGGATAATGATAATATTTCTCGTGATTAAGATGAGGTTTTGAATAATTGAAGTCTGATTTCTCAAATATGATTAATCGAAATCATGATAATACATGTATCTCTGAAAATAATGCTTAATGTTCTTAAATGTTTAAACAAAACGGTTAATCATCCGGATATGACGAAATTCAAGCTGAATTGTAAAAGAAATAAACTATTGTAAATGCTCTAATAAAATATTAATGCTGTTTTAGGCTGGTAAGGTTCTGGCAATGTGGTCGAAAGGGTTATAACTCCTATTCCGAAAATTCCACATTAGATCCAAAAGATTCATTGTCTAACTGTAGTAGTGTTTCAAGATTTCACATAAACTGTACTGTGGTGTATAGAAATCAAGACTTGAGCATACACCTGATGATATTGACTGATTGTGTGATAAACTGATTGGTGTTGTACTGTCGACCATTTGAGTACACTAATTATGACAGAAAGATCTGGAATTGTTCGTAAACAAGGAACTGATGTAGAATTTATTTACCTTTTAAAATTCCGATGATTCGATAAATAGAAATTTGATATTTTGTAAATTGAAACCAATTGGCATTAGTTAAAAGTTACAGTAACTTCATTCTCTTAATAATAATGTTCGGTCTTGTGTTAGCTTAACAGATGGGCTTGATGTAAATTGTGGTCTATAACATTGTATGTGTATATTTTCGCCTCTGATTTGTAACATCTTTATAAATAATCTTGTTGATGAAGTCGAGAACTTAAGGGCATACAATACAATTGCAGGGAGGTAATGACGTTGCTAACGTAAAATGTTATTTTCGCGACGTCAAACTGTGACATATCGGGAAAAGATGCATTTTCGACTGATTTCTAAAGGTGATTAACTTTGTTTTGATGTTTACGGGGATGGGGATGGAACCTGATTCTATTGTTTTGGTTGACTTTTAAAATATTTCTTGCAGCTGTACTTAGAAGCTTCTTTACTATTCTGAATGCACAGATATGTTTCAGAGTGAATCACCTTCTATTATCACCATTCACTGACAATTCACGACCTTAGATGATTTTGTTGTGTCTTGAATGCAACAACAGTTCAGGAAGAGAGACTTAGGCATGCTGTTGTTGTTGATGTGGGTGCCTACAAAGGTTGTAACATTTTAAATAGTTACAGAGGCTCCACGTGTATCTTGTGTTAAAATGTTATTTTACTTAATCATCTTGTATGTACATGTATTGTAGTTTTATGAATATCCTCTGAATGCCTACCAACCATCCCACCCCGTTACACCATATCTCATGGCGGTGCTTCTCAGAAAGGAGGCTCAAACAGAGCGTGCATACAATATCATGAAATAAAAGTGTTTTATTTCTATTCTATTTCAACAGTTTGTAGTTTTACCTCTAAAATCTAAGTAGACCAATTGAAAGAAGATTGTGACATTAAATGTACTTCCATCACTTTATTATTTAATAAACGTGTTTTTTTTTTTTTTTTTTTTTTTATTGTAGTCGATCTGATCACTACAGAAGCATCAACAACAAGAAAGATGACTTCTTGTCAACAATTAAGATCTTCAACAAAAGATTTCTCTTCCAATTTATATATTCCTGAATGTACAAAACTGGTGAATTTGAAAACGACAATGTGAAGGAAAGTCGGGTCTAAAACATGTTGGTGTGTAGATCCAAATGGAAGAGAAATACCAGGATCACAAATGACGGAACCTGAAGTTCCAGATTGTCATGAAGGTAGGTGTTATCAGATGGTAAAAAGGTTGGCTGGAAGATAATAACTTATCAAAATTTTAAGTTGTTTTCAGATAAACCTTTAAAATAAACTCTTTCGAATTGTAATGAATAAAAATGCATGTATTGTTTGGCTCATTGACAAAGACATACCGGGCTTCTGTTCGTCGATTTAAAAGAAATGGACAAGCCAGTAACCTTATACAATTAAATTTCAACCTAAACCAATGTCTAGGAAAGCACCAAATATTTTTTTATCTCAACCATATGCTTATAACTTAAAGTTTATGTAAAGTCATATGATCCATAAAATTTAACCAGAAAGATGAATATGTTTTATAACTAAATGGCTTGTTTATATTATAAAACACTTGTACATATAATTTCTTCAAGAGAAACTCCTTTGTTTCATTCAAATCATGGAAAGGACTGCTTTTCAATTATTTTCTCCCATATTCGAATTTGCTGTAATTGCGTATGCCATGACCTAACATGACAAATCTTCGTTAGAATTTGGCAAATGCAAAGTAAAAATTGTGATGGAAGATAAAAATTTTAAAGCGGAAGGAAGATAGTGCTAAAGATTAAAAAAAAAACGATAAGAATGCACCAAATCATATAACAATTTTTAAGTAAAGTGTTATTGACTAATGTTAACGTATTGAAATATCAAAAAGAAACAAAATGATCATCGCTTTATCATTTTATTTCTAAAACACAAACCGCTCACTTTAACCTCCACGAGTTTCTGTTTGATTCTTTAGCAAAGTCAAGATCGTATGAAAAATCACCGAATGAAGTATTTGTTGTCGATTGTATCGTGTTGATTCGAAAGAAATGTATTTAAGGGATGTGCAGATAGGACCTAGTTACGTATATATAAATGCATTGATTCACTAATTCTATAAACATGAAACACTAAAAATCATTTTATATGACCTGAAGAAATTTATAATTGAAATGTTTTTTTTTTTTTTTTTTCCAGGAAGAAATTTAAAACCTTGTGTTTTTGAACTATTAAAGACCAGTAGTGGTTTATTAGGAGCACGTCAAGCACGTTGTACATTTGATGGTGAATACGAAAAGATTCAATGTCATGTTAGAGAATGTTGGTGTGTTGACAAAATGGAATTGAGAGGATGGGCACACGAGTATTCATGACAACCTGGAAGGAATCACTTGTTTGTGAAGGTATTATTAAGATGATAAAACTATCCTTGTTTGAGTCCATATATGATACAAAAGTTTCTTTTCCTGATATTGTTAAATAGAAGTTCCAACCATCCAGGGTACCAGTTCATGATATAAAGGCATATAAACAGTAATGCAATGTACACGAAAGAGGAGATATTTGCTACTGTTTTATATCTCTAATCAAATTGTTTTACTTAGTTCCAAAGGACAGGTATATACTGGTTGTCTTTATTTACTTTAGGATGCCATGTTCTTTAAGCTTTAGGGTTCAGATGAGGTTAGGGTAAGGATTTAGGTTACAGTCAGGGCTAGTTTTTGTTATGTTCACATAGTGTTATCAATATTGTGGAATTTATTTTGTTCGACTGTCATACAAGTGAGAGGTTAAGGTAGATATAAAACCAGGTTTAATCCACTATTTTCTACACAAGAAAATACCTGTACCAAGTTAGGAATATGAGAATTGTTATCCATTCGTTTGATGTGTTTGAGATTTTGAGTTTGCCATTTGCTTGGGGACTTTCCGTTTAGAATTTTCCTCGGAGTTCGGTATTTTTGTTATTTTACTTTGAAGTATAACCCCATATGGACAGTGTCCACTAAAATACAATGAATACCATACTGATTAACCTTTCTTTGCCAGTGCTTTCTTCTGTCCCTAACTGATTTTTGTCATATATTTTGTCAGTTACTACAAGTTAAACCTTATCCATTTATGTCACCAATCTTGTCTGATTATTCAGTTTTGTGTGACATGTCAACGATGTTTTCAAGTAGTTTATGTGATAAAACAATAAAAAGCATGTCCACTTTTAGGATGGAGTATATAGACACACGAAATGTGTTGCACTCTTTGAGCGCCATTCCAATCATAAAGATGTGGACATGCCATCGTCCCATACTCATCAGACTGACTAAGAGAAGAACAGTCTTTGTCTGAATTATTCATACGTAAGAGTGAGGAAGTAAATAAAATTTTAACTATTTAGTTTGATTCATCCGATATTTTTCTTCCCTAATAGTGAAGGTTATGGCCTTTCTACACAAGAAGTATATATATAAAGAGTTTTGTTTAAACAAAAATCGATGACAATCACAGACTGAAGTGATATTTACATGACTCTATCAAAAGGTACAAGGAGAATCATTATCTTTAAATTATTCAAGAATTAAACTGTTATATAAATATATCTTCTTTTATACATTATCAAAATCTTTTGGTCGTTTTACATATAAAAATATGTACAAAGTATTTCTTTGTTTCCGTTCATGTACAAACAGCACAAAAGTTGGTGCATCAAGTATTTATAGATCAACGGAATGTTTTGATAAAGCGGTTCAAAAGAAAAAAACGCCAATATTGGTATTCAGCACAAGAGGAATTGAGCAGTTCGTGTAAAAATTCACAACAGTTCTGGAGAAAAATTGGAAAATTTGGTTAAGGCGATGTACGCCTAAGTTGTATTCCTATAGAAGTAAAATTGGATAATGATAATATTTCTCGTGATTAAGATGAGTTTTGAATAATTGAAGTCTGATTTCTCAAATATGATTAATCGAAATCATGATAATACATGTATCTCTGAAAATAATGCTTAATGTTCTTAAATGTTTAAACAAAACGGTTAATCATCCGGATATGACGAAATTCAAGCTGAATTGTAAAAGAAATAAACTATTGTATATGCTCTAATAATATATAAATGCTGTTTTAGGCTGGTAAGGTTCTTGGCAATGTGGTCGAAAGGGGTTATAACTCCTATTCCGAAAATTCCACATTAGATCCAAGAGATTCATTGTCTAACTGTAGTAGTGTTTCAAGATTTCACATAAACTGTACTGTGGTGTATAGAAATCAAGACTTGAGCATACACCTGATGATATTGACTGATTGTGTGATAAACTGATTGGTGTTGTACTGTCGACCATTTGAGTACACTAATTATGACAGAAAGATCTGGAATTGTTCGTAAACAAGGAACTGATGTAGAATTTATTTACCTTTAAAATTCCGATGATTCGATAAATAGAAATTTGATATTTTGTAAATTGAAACCAATTGGCATTAGTTAAAAGTTACAGTAACTTCATTCTTTTAATAATAATGTTCGGTCTTGTGTTAGCTTAACAAGTGGGTGTGATGTAAATTGTGGTCTATAACATTGTATGTGTATATGTTTGCCTCTGATTTGTAACATCTTTATAAATAATCTTGTTGATGAAGTCGAGAACTTAAGAGCATACAATACAGTTACAGAGCAGGTAATGACGTTGCTAACGTAAAATGTTATTTTCGCGACATCAAACTGTGACATATCGGGAAGAGATGCATTTTCGACTGATTTTATAAATTCAGACTGATTTAAGTTAGAAACGAGTTCATGGACCCTCTCTTTGAAATAACATTAGTTTTGATTAAGTATGAAGATTTTTGTACCAATTTGTATGAAAAGTCACCGATGAAATTTTTTAAATTAAATAAATATACAGCAAAAATGCCATTTTTTCCGAAATCATGAAATTTTGATAAAAATTAATTATTTCAAAGAATTTTATACAAATTTAGAGCATACTTATGTAAAGAAGATTTTTCAAATGTTTTACAAAATCCGCGTTTGTTTATCTTTTGAAATAAAAGAGTTAGGTATGTCTATCCAAAAGATAAAATGTCCAAAAAAAAAAACGAAATTTTGAGTAAATGTCTAAAATTTCGACCCGATTTATCTCTTAAAGTGGCACACGAAGGTATATTTTTATACATATTTGAATTGACCAGGTGAATAATAGTTTGTATGCAAAATTTCGTAAAAAATCACCGCGGGATCAAAACTATATCGTATGCCCTTAATCTTAGTTATACCTTTTGGCAATTATAAAATAAGCATGTTATATGCAGATGGCGCTGTAATCTTCGGATTTGTTGATATCTAAAGCTAACGTTGATTTTGAATATTGTACATTTTCAAATTTTAATGATATATTGTATTGTCTGTAATATATTATATCGCCTGTATATGAGTACCATGTGAAACAGTGGTAACATCTTCCTTGCTACACTACGTTGACTGATAGTTTAGCGAAGCAACGTCACCGTTTCGGAGTTTACTTTCATGTAGTTATACTGTAATAAATGGTGCCGTGTACCCCTTTGTTGGTGTCGAAAATACACACCATATATATCTTTGTATGATGAGACTGGCTGAATATCATGCATCATCAAACATGTTTTTTTTAAGAAATTGGTCAAGATTTATTAAAAAATTATGATAGAGTTATCAAAACAGTGCAGATATGGGGTAACACATGTGGGTGAGTAAAACAAATAGCATTGTATGGAAAACAATAAGCTGAAAGAACTACATATTGAGTATTTATGTAATGAAACTATTTTGAATAAGACTTTGGTAAGGAATATCCAAACGTATCCTTAAACAAAATACAGAAAAATGGTCTGACAAAAGTATGTCAAATGATAAAAATAAATTACATAAATTTATTGGTTGTTTAAGAATGTGTTTGGTGTAATATTGTTTTTAGTTTTAAATATCCCTTGAACATACAGGAGTTTTTAACAAAATTATGTTGTGACATCATAGCGCCCATCAGAATAGAAAAGATTGATTTGAAAAAGAGTATGTTTTAACGTTTTGTTAGATTGTCTGTATATGCAGATATCAGTAATGTTATTTTTAATTATGCTGGTATTGTTAATTAGACCTTTTTAATATACCTGATAATGAAAAGTTGATATTGTTTTATACAAATGAAAATACGCTGCTTATGCTTCCAAAATCTGCAATGACATTTAGTTAAATCGACTATGTATTTTTACTCATGCTAGTTGACTTGCATTTGTATTACATTAGATCGACTCATAGTATTTCTTATAAAGTTGATCATGTTGTTAACTTGTGATTTTACTATGTTCTGCATTTGATTTGTAAAACTGATGATACTTAAGTAAAATATTTGTCTTTTCTTGTTTTGTCTTATCCTGAGTTGTCAATGATGAAATATCCCGCAGATAAATTAAGCAGTATCTGAAAGAACAATTGTAATATGTGTCAGTATCAAAATAAAAAATTTGATATGATTGTCAATGAGACAACACTCCACCAGAGGCCAAATGATGTAGAAGCAAACAACTAAAGTTCACCATTCGGCCTTCAATAATGAGCAAAACCAATACCCAAGTATAGCAAAATATTAAAAAGTAAAACCACTTGACCTTTGGGTTAATCTGTTGACTTAACAATTTTACGTTTACCTGTTCCTTACCGTTACGTTGCTATTTATTCTATAACAAATGTTTTACCGTACTCAATATTTGTTCTGTCATACAGTGAAAATATAGAAAGGGATGACGTCAAATTTACCACTTAGTAGTTTCAATAGCTTTCTTTTAATTGAGAACCCTTTATCAAGGAAATCATGATAGGAAATGCAGAATCTCTGAAATATCGTAGCAACTTGGAGATACATGATCCATATGCAGGCGATCGGAATGCTGCTTCAATGAAATGGAAAGTTCAAAATTCGATAATTAAAATTGTTCCTTTGTTTTCAACCGATCCTTATTGTCAATTTCTAGAAGTAAGTCAATATATGAGTTACCCGATAACCGTATCTGTTGTATACTTGATTAATTGTCCTCGATTAAAAAAAAATTCAAAGACCAAACGAAGTACCAATTTGATATGAAGTATGACTTATACGAATATTAGACGAAATCAGTAGGAAAAGAAGCACAATTGGTTTAAATAGGAATGCTGATAGTTTGATAACAAAAAATCAAGTATATTGATGATTTCCGTGTCAGAGAATGTTTTGTTTAAGTCAGAGTATATGCTTTACATTCAATTATATTTTCCTTCCATACGTGATATTTATCTACGATTTCCTCTCGTATTACCAAAACAAATCTGATTAATTCTTTCAATATTTCTTTAAGTTTAGAGTGTGGAATACTCTCGTTAAGTGTAGAGAAGTAAATGGTGCTATTTAATTGCAAGAGGAAAGATGCTTAAATTGCATATATTATAACAGATCTTTTGATTTTTTTAACATCCATATCTGATTCACACCGCCTCTAGATTTAGAAGCTTCACAATATCTCTAAAGTCCAACTTTGATTGCTGATAAAATGGTGAAAATAGTTTAGGAAGAGGTTTTGTTGAACACTTTTGAGATCTAGCAATATAACGTTGTTTGTAAGGACATTTATAAAATTTTGATATCGAGGACAGTAAAGGAAGCTTTGGTTGAAATTATATAAAGGAATACAGAATCGACCTATGATTGATAAGGATTACATCCTTTGCAAGTCTCATGGAAGGACATGTTGATATTCTAAGTGAATTATCAATATATCATTCCGTTATCACGCAGTCAATGTAATGTAATTTAAACTCAACAATATGTTGTTCGGGGCTTTTCTGCGGGAAAAATATATTTGTCATGGAGGTAGGAAACGTCGTCCGGAACAAGTATTTGAAGATAGATGTAGCAATAATGATCAGAGACATATTCCTCAAAATGCTGAGGAGATGATGTCCGTGCTTAGAGCGTAGCATTCTGCCTAATTAAGAGGCAATAGTAATATACTGATGTTTACAACCCGTACAGCCATTTTCAACATACAAATAAAGAAAATTAAAAAGGAGAACCTCATAAACTCAGAACGTCTATGCAATACAACAGACCAATCCGTTTTCTATTCCTTAGATCTTTATATTATGATATAGTTGAGTGAAACAGATAAAATATAATTCGTATATATACTACGGATTTATCTCAATGATTTCAAAATTGAATGGTTAATCATATTTTGAGGAAACAATTGATATTATATCCAGTCATTCTACTTAAATAAAATTATTGACACATTCGATTTATTCCGAATCTGTAATTGAAATGGCAAGAGTTCTTTTACAATTTCATGTGTCTATGCTTTGCCAAAAGGATCTATAGGATATATTAACATTAACGAAAGTTTGCATTAAGTGCAATAAGATTGAATCCCATCAACAATAAAAGATATAAATACTGATATCTGACAGTCATATCTTATTAACGTCAGACTTATGTTATTTGAATGTTAGTAATGATTTAATGCTTTATTTTTTTATCTAATTAAAGTGACACCAAATACACTATCATCCTTACTCCTTTCTTTCCTCTTAAAACGTTCTCTTGATCAGTAGCAATCCAAATTAATTTGTCAGTACAAAATATGTTTATACAATTTCCTTAGGTTTAAATTGACAACAAATAGTCTCCTGCTTACAACGTAGCTGGTCCTTTAATATGATATTCTTTTGTTTTGGACCAAACAAAGCTATTTATTACATCAAATGTTCAGTCTTATTTATTTATTTTTTAATTGCCATGTTTACCTTTTTTCTAATACAACTGGTTTCAAATTGACAACTACTCTCCTGCTAAATACGTAGCTGATCCTCTAATATGATTTTCTTTTATTTTGGATTAAAAATCTATCTATTACATCATTAATTTAGTACTAAATATTTTTTTTATGATTTTAATTGCAATGTGTAAGTTTTTTTAAAACAACAACATATGATCATTAACTTTACTGTTGGTCATTTAACTAATTTAATACATAAAATGGATAAAAGAAATTACCAATATTATCGTCCTCCCTTCGCCTATATCACCCTGTTCAGATGCTCCGTAATTCTCGTATCGCGGCTTGAAGACGTGAATAGACATTATCAGCGACCTCACAATGTTTGAGGAGAATGTACAGCTTTCTCGATAGTTCGCTGCGAAAAGGTTCATACTGTGGCAAGCGGGTTATATTTTACTATATCAATGTATAAAACCTGATAATCTATACATACCAAATAGTTCAACAGACCACACTATCCGCAAATATCCTTTTATGCATTATCCACGACTTATTTCTTTTTTTTCTAGAAACATTTTCTTACATTTCATTTCAATCGAATTAAATTACCTTGGAATACAGAATTTATTTTCCTCCAAATAATTGCCTAGCTATATAAACTAGTTTTTTTAATTTCTGTCACAATACAAAGCTACCCAACAAATAACTTTATTTTATTTTAAATGTGGCTTTGTTGTTCCACAGTTACGAGACTTTAGCTGTTAGATTTAAGACAATTTTGGAAAGATTGAAACTATTGTTGCAATGCTTTTCTAAGGCACCAGCCTCCTAAACAGGGAGTAGCCAGGTTAGCTACTAAACTATACACATTGAAATAAAGTTCATGTAATTTATATGAAACAGGGTTCATCGTACATGACATATTGCTAAGACTTTCACTCAAACCGGTGCAACAGAAAGTCTTGAACGAGCGCTGAGGTTTAATTTAAAAAAAGTTTTTAAAATAAAGAAAATCATTAAAAGCGCACATGTTTTGTAAATTGCAAGTAGAAATGTTATGACATATAATGCAACACTTGAAAACTACATGTACTCTAAAAACCATTTTAAGAAACATCGTTTTTCTATTAACTAGTGCTCCTCTCAAATTTTCTCATTTTTCATTCCTGCTCCGTCGTTGTATTCTTTATTGAAAAAACCGTTTAAACAAAAAGTAAAATAACAAAATACCGAACACAAAGGAAAATTCAAATCGGAAAATCCTTAACAAATTGCAAATGAAAAGCTCAAACACATCAAACGAATGGAAAACAACTGTCATATTCAAGACTTGGTACAGGCATTTCCTTATGTAGAAAATGGTAGATTAGACCTGGTTTTATATCTAGCTAAACCTCTCGCTTGTATGACATTTGCGTAAAATTCCATTATTATGTGTGAGCAAAACAAACAGACATTACAGGTAAAATGTAAAAAATAAGTGACAGCAGTCAACATTGTGTTTAAATCTTAATCACTATAAAAACAAAACTATTTCAACAAAGACAAACAGAATGGCATATAGACTCTTTTAGACAAAGTACATAAGCAAAATTGAAAGACAAGACTACAAAATTCACCATAACACAATAACACAATGGCGGGATGTATAAATACCAAGCCACGCCAAAAGTATAGTAAAGGTTAAAATATTCAAAGACAAATAAAAGAATACTATAACACGTAAGCTAGAATCTATACTTCAAGACCATCATGTATTATTTGTGAAGTTGATACGGAAAATTTATCAACAAGGTCTTGGTATCTTCCGATGAACCTTTTAGAAAAAGGACGAGACGTTCTTTGACAATCCTGATTCATCGACTTTCTGCTCAGACACTGATGACGTTTTATAAAGTCTGAGTAGCTGCAAGCTCTTGAATACCGAATGAGTTGGGAAGTATGTATATCCCATACACAGGTGAATTATTATAGATACAATAATAGCGTTGATTCTTGAAAAGAAACCATGAGCCCGAAGGGCGAATGGTTTGTTTTTCATGAATCAACGCTTATTCATTGTATCTATAACTTAAACTGTTGTGTTGATGTCTTTTCAAGATTAAAGCCTTTTCTTAATTAGAAGGCATTGTAAATGAGTATAAATAACCCTGTTATCATGTTCAACGACGCGCATTAACAAATCAAAGTTTACAATTAATTGGTTTGAGAAATACAAATATAACATAATACGTCTGTCTTAAATTATTATGCATTTGCATGTCATCCGTATATTACAAAATAAGACATATTCGAACTTATTATTTTAAGTATATATAATATGTCTGTATTTGCAAATAAACAATTGTAAAGATATGTAGTAAAACAGAATGAATCATGCTATATTCATAAAACAAAATGGACAAATTGAACGTAATCATTTTTTTTCAATACGTGAATTGGCCAATAATAATTAAAAATAAACGGAATACCTCTATTATTACAAAAATATCCCAAGTAATACAAAATAAGAAAAACAGAAAACTAAAGAATAGGGACAAAAAGAGAAAACAGGGATTCGAACCTAAACCGACAAGTCTCTATTTCTAACTTGACTCTATAACTCATGGATCTTAGCCACGCGACCACCAACTTATACTGTACGATTGTCTATTATGTATATATAAAGGTACAAACCCTGTGTGTCCGTTGTACCAATGATTATCATATGTTCAACTATATTCATAAAATAGACATCTAAATTGCAACCCATTTGTAGCCGAGATGTTTCGTCGATGTGTTGATGTCAGTCACAGATAACACATTTCAAGGAGGGTTCGATTCCCAGTGAAGGCATATACAAATTACAAACGTTAAAGGTAAGTTTTTAAACTAATTCCATTAGTGAACAGAAATCAGTAAATAAGACATTTCAAACATAATGAAATAAGGCACACAAAGGAAACAATTGACTATAATTTGGTGCGTCCATTTCAGCGACAGATTTAGGAAGCGTTGATTCTAGAAAAAGAATCCACGGTAAATGAATAGTCTGACGTCACGGCAATGGTTTAAGTTGGTATATTGCTGCTAAGGTGGGGGAAATTTATAATTTCAAAATTAAACTCGTTTGGCATAGATTCTAGTCCTAAGATGACCTCTGATGTCAAATTCGAGGTATAAGTCTAAAATGAGACATAGTAAGTTGTGTCTGTTGTTTCTTTAATTTCCAGTTCTGGCGGATATATTAATGGAGCCCAATCAAAAAGTTCATCAGATTTTCTGTTCAAAGAAACGTTCATTGAAGCGATGAAGGACTTATGATCCGCAAAATCTCATCCTTGTCAAATGATATGTTCTTGTATGTGGGATTACCTGAGTGCTCATTTATTCCTAATTGTTTTACAAGACACTCGTAGTAAAACGATTTCTATACAAAACAATATTGTTTGAAGCTATATATTCAATAAAAACTAAGAAGGATGCATACTCAAATTAAGCATTTTTTGATGAAAAGGATTTACATCACAGACTGTTGGGGCTCTTGTACTTAGTTGCTAGTTTATATTGATGGAGGAAAACTCACCAAAGATACTAAGATACAGACGCGCATTTCGTGTACAAAAGAAATTATCACTGATGCTTAAGTCTAAATAGTTTGAAAGTGTGAAATAAATCAGGAAAAATTGATTTCCATGGACCTGGGAGGAAAAGGCGATGTAAAGGGAATCCTTCAGTCTACTAGTTTAATCATTCAATGATTGAGATTAAAAGAGGACAATATCCCACAAAAATCCTACTATACTATCATGTGTCTGTCCTAATTGAGGAACATTTTCAGATGCTGTCCTTGTTATATCATATTATTTTCTTTTGCGACCTTTGTATTTTGAAATGACAGATTTTGACATTCTCAGTTAATGTATTAGAACATTTCTCCGGTACTTGTCTGGAATAAAGAATTTTACAGTTGGAACTTTAAGAAACTGTATATGGCTTTTTCAATATCGTACCCTTATCAGACCGGGACACGAATCAATATAATCCAGAGAGCTCGGACTGATATCGATATTATGACGATTGACTGATACAGAACAATTGCCATTTATTGTATTTCACATAAAATATACTTGTATTTACTGCTAAATATATAAAAATAGTACATATAATCTACTTCTGCTGACCGCATGATAACAACTGAATGTCTTTTGGTTTTATTGTCATGTTTGGCTACATCTTGATCGGTATATGCTCACTATCATAATCTTTGTATTAAAAGAAAAATCTTAATCACGGACAAATCGTGTATAATAGCCAGCATAGTTTTAAAATGTTATTTTGGTGGTGAGGATTAAAAAGTAACCGTGCAAGAGTTAAGTATTTTGACCAGAAAAGTACTTTAATTAATAAACAGGCTAATGATATATAATTTTGTTTTATAAATTTATGATAAGTAAAAAGAAAATTAATCATTGAATTATATTTAATAGTTGTTGTTCATATTTATCATAACTGCACGGCATTAGAATAAATCCTGATCGTTGTGAATAGTTTAGACCAAAACTTGAATCTGAAATATAAATTATGGCTAATAAAAGTAATATGTACAGTTCGCATGTGTTTATATCACTATCCCTGACAAATATGCTGAACTGAGAGACGAAACGTCTTTGTCTTAGATTGTTCGTACTTAGAAGTGAAGCAGTAAATACCATGCAATTTATTGTATTGAATATGACTCGTATTTAAATTTCTCTAGTAATGTAGGTCATGACCTTTCTTCAAGACCTGGAAAATTTAGCATCAAAGCAATAAGGTAGGATATGAAAATTAGTTGATTGGAATATACAGAGATGAATTTAGACTGTAGCAGGAAAAGAAGTTATTCCATGGTTAAAGCAAAGAGGACTTAGAAAAGGAAAACGTGAACAGGGGCATCTGTTTTAACGTACCTAATGCTATTGAATGTGTATGTGTATTTTAACATCCTACTCATCCAAATACTGACGCCCCTGCACGGAATTTACTCCCAACAGGAAGAACAACAAAAGTATAAATGTATAAATGCGAAGACAGGTAAGGAAAGACAATTGTCGAAGGTGACGATTTATACACACAAGAAATGTTGATTTAATGTGATAACATGCATTTTCAAAACCAAGCACAGAACAAGCACCCTTTATTTTCTTTTCCTTTCTTTTCTATTTTCATTGTTGTTCCTCCCCGATTTTTTTTGGGGAGGGGGGTTTCGATGTCGCTGAATGAATTTTTTTATTCTATATTGAAAACCGTTTTAAATAATAAATATATAATGTTAGAAGGATGCATATTCAACTTAAAACATTTCTACTGAAAAAGTATTTACGTTACACGTTCAAATATCATTATACTAAATATAGAAATATCTATGATGAGTTTTTTATCCACTAAGCACAATTTACTCTCTTTCTACAGAATAAATAAAATTTTAATGGTATAGTTTCCTTTAATGTCTAGTGACAAATATTCTATGCATAGTAAGCTCGACATTAACATGATTAATGGAAACGATATTCGATTTCAACCTAATTAGCATATTTCTATGTAAAAACAATAAGATATGTGACATAAAAGACTATTCATTTAAACACCAAAGTAGAAAAACGTACATAAAGCGAAGGACGTCAAACAGTATAAAGACTTCAATAAAGTTCTATCAAAAGAATAAATTGGACACAAACAATCATGACAATAACTGACTGCCTCTAGGACAGCAGGCCGATTTAATTTTGACACCATCTACGTAGTTAAATTGAGGCAACAGTGGTTTACCGATCTTCAAATCTTATAAATCGATTAGGAAGATAAAATCAAGGTAACAAAATCAACTGAGGGAATTCCATGAACTCCAAAATGAGCGATAAAGCGTCATCTGCAATGCATGCATCACCCGACATGCGAATCTTTCAAAACATCACAATCAGGAAAAGGACACAACAGGTAAAGTTACAGTTATGACGATTTTTCTAAAGACCAAAGACCAAAACATGTGGTTTGTGAGTTGAGATACAGACACATATAAAAAAAGAACAGCGCAGTAAATATTAATTTTGAATAACAATGTCTATATCTTTTAGACCCTTAGTCCCTATTTATATATGTAACGATGAGAGGTAAGTCATCTGTATGTACTGTATGCAAGAACATTAATAGGGATTCGAAATCGGATTAGAATCATAATTTTAAAATATTTCAACGGCCAATTCATTCCAAACCTCTTGTTGACAAAGGTTAACGCTTAAAACATAAATAGTCATTGTAGAAAAAGGAACGTTATATTACCCAAAACATCAATTAAGCAATTTAAAAGAAATAAGCGGAAGTACTATTTGTCGATATGAATGGACCATACGTAAAACGTATAATGTATCCAACAATTTGAAATGTGAGCTATAGGTGCAGCTTACTAAGTATACTCCCGATATAAGTATTCGGTTAACCATGAGTTGAAAAGCAATTGATAGGAAACAATTACACGGTATGATAAGCTCACATGAATGTTGATACCAAATTTCAGGGTGATTCGTAGTACCCGAAACAAATGTGAAGTAATTTAAAAAGTGATCATTATATATAAAAATATCTACGTATTCGGTATATTACGACAATAATAGTTTACCTGTGTACAAATCTCGCAAAATTGATTAAGAAGATCGAAACAAATAAGAAAACAAACAAAATCAAAGAGAATGCATAGAACTCATAAAGGATCAAGACCAGGTGCGTCGACAGTGTACGCGTTTTTCTGCTGTGAATGATTCACCATACCTGCAAATCTTCACTCATTTTGATAGATTAAATGACAGATCAGACGACTAAAATGCGTGTTAACTGCTTACATCTACGTCATTTGGTATCAGGTTGATAGTTGTCTGATTGACAATCAAACCACATCCCCTTATTGCATATTGAGTTACAGGACATCATCAATATATCTCTATTTTGCAAGATGCTTTTTCGTTTTGTCTTTCAGACGGTTCTGTAGAACAGAATGACATCTGCCCTATATTAACAGGAAATTGATAGCAGTGAGGAATGAGAAAAATTCATGACACGATAGGAGAGGAGATGATTTCCGTACTTAGAGCGTAGCATTCTGCCTAATTAAGAGGCAATAGTAATATACAGATGATTAAAACCCGTACAGCCATTTTCAATATACAAATAAAAAAAATTAAAAAAGAGAACCTCATGAACTCAAAAGGAGCTAGGCATCCCGCCATTGTGTTATTG